>VHKM01001202.1:0-88869 GCA_007210695.1 Neogobius melanostomus
TTAGGCTGAGTCGCAAAGTTGAACATCGGATCCGTCTTTCTTCTCATTCATTTTCATTTGGTGCGTCTGCAAAGTGCACGCCTTTGTCGCGCCCATCTTATCAAAAATTTCCTCATATACACAAAATCCGTAGTGACGACTCCGACAACGATTCACTGTGTTACACTTCAAATCCGGCCCCACAGTTTGTGCGAGGTTACAACTCACTTGAACACGGCGCAAGGCGTTGAAAAACGGACGCGAACTCATGGCGTTGCCATGGACAACACGTTAATCCTAGTTAGAAGTTTAATAACTTTAATGATCGCATTGTGTAGATGATCTGGAGGTGAACGCGCGGGAGTCGCGTCATTCAACGCCCCAAGACGAGTTCGTTCATCGGCAGAGGGCACGAAATGGGTGCCTTCGGCGCGACAGATTTACTCAATTTTTCCCAAAATGGCACCGTCCTGTGGTTGCTAGCAACCATAGTTATGTACTTTTTTGTTCAGACGGTCTGACGCACGGATTATAATTTTGGTTTGGCTGCGACAAAGTTGACATGGGTCGTCTGCCAATTGGCAACACGGTGGGAAAAGGCGGCGTGGCTCATACGCTTTTTTTGTTCGGAGCGGTCCGTGACAGATGTCTGTGCAAAATTTCGTTCTGTCTATGACAAAGTTCAATTTTATTTCCTTGATTCATTTATTTGCGTGCTTCGCAGGGGGCGCTACTCGTGCCTTTTCAAGAATTTCTAATATCACAAATCGGGTCAACGAACTCGAACAACGATTCAAAGTTTCGCTGAAACGGCACAGGTTTTTCGAGTTTACGATCTTTGAATGCGGCGGGCGAGCGCTGAAAACGGACGCCAAATTCATGCGTGCGATGGACCACACGGTTAATCCTATTGAGAAGTTTACATTAATGTTTGATGTCCCACTGTGTACGAATTGATTCTGGAGCGAACGGGGGTCGTCTGCGTATCAAAACGCACTGGAGGAGTTCGTTCAAATGCGAGGGCCACGAACATGGCGCTTTCGGCGCGCAGATCGCTCTGTTTGCCACAATATGGCCGCCCTCCTGATGGTTGCTAGCAACCGCATAATATGTTTTTTTGTTTCGCTTACGGTGACAATGCTGTGCGATTTTTTTCGTCTATCGACGAACTAAATTTTCGGCGCTTGGTTTGTGAGGGGGTCTAGCATAGGGTGCAATGTTACGCTGTTTTCTTCCAGGGGGCTGTGACGCGCCTTTTGTTTCATTTTTTTACGATTGTGGAGATTGTAAGGTTTTTTTTTTACTATTGATTTGGGGCAAAATTCAGGACTTTCGTCGGGGGAAAGTTGCCGAAACTGGCGTTTTAGGGGGAGAAGAAAAAAATAATAATAATAATCCAACAAGAAAAACCCAATTGCCATTTGACGTTTAAACATTATACATTAAATACGTTAAACGCAGGAACAATAAAGGGGAGGAGGTTAGATATATTATGTCCTCAACAAAATTCTAATTTCAAAATATTAAAAAAAAACATGGACTGCATGCTTCACATAAAAAACTTGCCTTGAGTTGCTGTATCAATAGAAATTATCAATGAAACAAAAGAAAAACTGTAATAGTTAGTTTTTAATACATGTCGACAGCTCATGGATGGAAATATTTACAAATTGGCAGAAAAAACATTCTCAGATAGTAATCAGTATTATTTATCCTGTGGGATTATAACATCGATTGATAATCCAAATAAAAATTAAGACAACTGCGATGAGTTATGTAATAAGGATGATTACAGTTGAGTTTTACCCAACTATCACAAGGAACATAGCAGCACGATACAGATCGAGCAGTTGCTACCCTCCATTGATAACATCTTCACTATAATATGCGTCACAAATGTCCCGGCTTCTATGGTTTGTGATATAACGGTCATTGCCCGTATTACGGTGTATGATGATATGGTTAGATCAAATCACCTCAAAATATTTTTATAAACGAGCAAGACTGAGTATTCATTTATCATAATAGTGACTTATAAAACAAGATTGGAACAGGTATACAACAAAGAATGATGTAGAAAATGCTACGAATACTTTCATGGACGATTTGTTAGTACCTGCACTACAATAAGAACTCGCCCTATTCAGCAATTCTGTATAAACAGATAGAACGGACAAACTGTCCTTGCTAACCAAGGGTTTACCAAAATCTTGTAAGAAAAAAAACATCGTATATAGCAATATATTAGGATTAAGAAAGGAGGATTCTAAAGTAGATATAAACATATAAACATACAAACTGACCAATATAAATTAAGGCAAGGCTAAGAAACTTATATTATCCAATCTATTATAGTACGAACAAGACAACATGAAGGGGGCTATGGGGCGGATACCTAAACACTTAATCAAGGGTAATGCAAAAAATCATATCCGAAACTATCTTCACGGAGATGCTGGAAATGAATGACAACAATCAAATGAATTGACATTGTGCGGAATAGTTTTAATAGTTTTTTTTGTAAATGTTGACGGATTCTGGCAGCAGAATCTCGGAGTGTCATAGTAACACGAAAGGATGTCATTGATAGACTTAATCAAAAAACTATGTTTTTGTCTGGAGTAACTGAAACAGAAATAATAGATGTCATTACACGGTGTGGTAAGAGACCAGATCGTCTACCGATGTTTTTTGATATAGAGGATGACATAGTTAACACAATTATAGCTCGTAATAGGTGAACCTTAACCCTACATATGCACCTATCGTTTCAACTAGAAACAGTTCCAAATAAAAGAAAAATTGCAAAAGTGTTACCTTTACATAAAATGGGAACAAAACATCTTCACTAAGCTACAGACCTGTTCTCTTGCTCCCAGTTCTCAAAATCTTAGAGAAACTTCTATAACAGTTAGAATGGATAGTTTCATAGATAAGCACAAATATTAATGAAGGTCCAGGTACGCGTTTTCGAGCGCCAAGTCCAACTTCACATTGGCCAGTCCATTGAGTGCAATAGAAGGATTACTTAATGCTATAGCAGGCAAAGAAACATGCGTGGAATATCATTTGACTTAAAAAAGATATTGACACTAATCTTTCGTATATTATTTAAAAAGATTAGAAGATATGGCAATAGGGGTGGCTTTGAGCTGGATTCAAAGCCTACTTAACTGGGAGACACAAGTATGTGAAGATGGGGAGTCTTAATCAGGTTATTCTGGACATTTGGGCTGTGGGGTCCCACAGCGTCTGTCTATAGGCCCAAAGTTGTTTAATTTACTAATATTAATGGACATTTTAATGTGGTCTAAATTATTAAAATTACGTGATTTTCGCAGATCGACACAAACTTTCCTATTCCAATGGACAATCTTATAGTAACTTTTAGTAACTAACATAAACTGTACTAGAATTAAAAACCATGAATGGACATAATAAATTTGTCCCTCAACCTAAATACAAACAAATAGTAATGTTTTTCCAGGTATATTATAATGAAAACCAGACTCAGTAAACAGTAGAGGTGATAGTCTCTGAAAATAACAGTATCAGAAATTAAATTCTTAGGATTATCATTGCACGAGTAAAATTAAGCTCGGAACCACACATAAGACACATAAGGTAAAGGTCTCAAAGTATCTCATCATTACCAAAGCAAAGTTTTTTTTTAATTTACAAGCATTATTTTTGTGTATTATAGTTCATTAGTTTTGCTATCTAAACGTAACGGTGTGAAAGTCTGGGCGAATAACTATAAAAGCTCATTACCACCCTCCTTGTAATACTCCAAGGCTGTAAGAAATGATCACATAAAGTTAACGGATATTATGACAGATCTAAGTATAGTTATTTCTGCAGTTCCTAAACCTGTTAAAAATGCATTATTTGTTGATTTCTCTACTGCCCAATTATGTTTAAGCAACAAAAAATGTGCTTACCTGCAGGTTACAAATGCTTTTTGCCGCACAGAAGGGGGATATAACCTGAGGGAGGTTGTGAGTAACTTTAAGACTCAAGGCCAGTGTTCTTCCCACTAGGAAAGTTGTTCTGTGTCTGTATTGGAGTTAAAACTCTGGAAAAATTGGGGGCAGAATATATAAGACAATGTCCCAAATAATTCATCATTTTTCAATCAAAGATATAAAAAATGGCTTCATGGCTCAAGTACCAGAAGAGTAAATGGGACTAAGATTGTAATGAGTGTCGACAACAGTAGCCTGTTACTTTAAGGTTCAGAGCTGTAACTAATAATGAAGTTATTGGGTTGTTACCTACTCTACATAACTTGGCAGTTGTTATTCATGTTATGTTGCTATTGCTGTTTGTGTTGTAAGTATTCATCACTATTGTAAACTTTAAATGTACAGTCTAGGATTAATACCTAACATAATCTGTAGATTATCTTAGAATAACTCATCAGATTCACGACAGCGGTACTGTATTGATGCTGTGTAAAGATATAAGGAAATAAATTCTTAGAAGTACAAACATGCACATTTCTAGTACTCCGCGTTCCATAACCCATAGTTTATAGGGCAGACAATGTGGGGGCCGCAGCTCGAGGAAATCTTGCTTCTGGCAGCAGACTCCTAAAAATTGTTCATTTTAATGTCATAGATATAGGACAATTAACAATGATGGTGCGGGTTGCTCGGGGTGCTGCTCCCCCTTGGCAAGATCGGTCCAGTCACAGAAAAGAAGAAAAAGAAAGAAAAGCCTCCGAATACCCTTTTAACACAGTATCAGTAAGATCCATTTTGTTATCATGAACATCAATCAGTCTAGACGATCTACTGTACTCGTATCCATGACGATATGTGGTATTCTATGTACCATGTCCAAACACTTTGCCATACAGAGTAATTGCTTGTATGGGTTCTGTGCAATGGTGTGGTGAACAACGTAATGCCACATGTAAATGAATTCTGTATTGGGAGACAGAAATTAATACACGGGTTGTGTAGCGTGTGAAATACTGTGAATGTTCTGAGCGTGTGAGATACTAGTGAATGTTGACACTCGGTACTAATGCGGGTCGCATTTGCAGTAATATGTAACCAACCGGTTGATAGTTGCTTTTTTAAAATGTAAGATACATATGCACTGTTGTTCAGATCCATTGTTATAGTTATTATTATTGAAGTTTATTGAACAGGGGTGGGAGTCAATAAGCTTGTCTTTCTTCCCATCCTTTTCGAGCTGTAATGTAAATTATTTTTTCTTTGTCTTTTAGTTATGTTATATATATTTCTGTTTTTCTTTGTCTTCTTTAGCTCGAAATAAATATTTCAAAATCAAATCAATACATAACATATGCGCGCCGAACCCGGCGGCGCATATTTATATATTCGAAAGGGTCTCACGTATCAGTATCCAACCCGTGGGCTTATTGTCAAATCAGCGAGCGCGTTGCGCTCGTATTTTACCTCTTCTTTCTCAATATTTCCATGGGTTTTTTTATTTTCTGCTTTTTTGTGCGAGCAGAAGCAAATATGCCTTCGCGGGCAAAACCTATATATCGATAGGTTCTCGATCCCTGATTCACTCTAACAGTGTTTTGAGTTGTGGTGAGGTGGCATGGTCGATGCACGCGCGCGTTGCGCCGTCATCGATGCTTCTGTGTCCATGTTGCGCCTTTTGCCTGTGGTTTTCACCTTTTTTATTCGAGCAGCAAAAAATGTGCCGCTTTCGCGCACACGCTCTTATTCACCGGGACAGCGGTGCGGGCAGTGTCGTTATTGACAGTGTGTTAATTGCATGCGGGAGCGGCTCCGCGGCTTGTTTCTTGGAGCGCTGCCGCGCTCTTTTGGGACGTGCGCTGACGCGCACTTCTTTCTTCAGAGTGCGCGTCGCGCACGACTGTTACATAAACAGGCCGACCTGTCAGGCTCTCGGGCCTAATTAAGCCGCAAGCGGGGCGTTTAGAGGCCGTCGAGGGGTCTCGTCATCTGGCCGGTGACGCCGGTGGCCGCACGCCGTCCCAATAACCGGGAGGCGCTGCCGCGCCCTACCTGGTTATAATGTTATAAAAGAGCAAAGGCAAGAAATGGCGCCTTCGGCGCCAGGTCACTCGATTTTTCCCAAATGGCCGACCTCCTGTTGGTTGCCTAGCAACCATGTAATGTACTTTTTTGTTCGGACAGTCATGACGCACGCGTGTACCAATTTTGGTTTGGCTGCGCCAAAGTTGACATCGGGTCGTTGCCATGGCAACACGGTAGGAAAAGGGCGTGGCCTCAATTACTTTTTTGTTCGGGGTCACATGACGGATGTCTGTGCCAATTTCGTTTGTCTACGACAAGTTCTTTTTTTTCCTCATTCATTTTTATTTGGTGCAATGCAGGGGCGCTATCGTGCCCATTTTCAAATTTCCTATATCACACATCCGGGTCGAGGACTCGACCAACGATTCAAGTTTCGCTCAAATCGGCCACAGTATGTGCGAGTTCCGACTTTTTGAACGCGGCGGCGAGCGCTGAAAATGGACGCCGAATTCATGGTGTTGCCATGACAACACCGTAATCCTATTAGAAAGTTTTTAATAACTTTTGATGTCCACTTGTGTAGATGATCTGGAGCCAACGGGGAGTCGCTGCGTTCAACGCCCTAGGACGAGTTCGTTCAAATGGGAGAGCATGAAATGGCGCCTTTGGCGCCAGATTACTACAATTTTCCCAAAATGGCCGCCCTCCTGTTGGTTGCCTAGCAACCATGTAATGTACTTTTTTGTTCGGACTGTCATGATGCACGCGTGTACCAATTTTGGTTTGGCTGCGCCAAAGTTGACATCGGGTCGTGCCATGGCAACACGGTGAGAAAAGGGGCGTGGCCTCAATGACTTTTTTGTTCGGGGTCACGTGACGGATGTCTGTGCCAAATTTTTTGTCTACGACAAACTTAAATTTTTTTCCCTATTAATTTTTATTTGGTGCTCTGCAGGGGGCGCTATTGCGCCCATTTTCAAATTTCAGATATCAAAACATCCGGGGTCAACGACTCGACCAACGATTCAAGTTTCGCTCAAATCGGCCACAGTTTGTGCGAGTTATGACTGTTTGGAACGCGCGGCGAGCGCTGAAAATGGACGCCGAATTCATGGCGTCGCCATGACAACACCGTTAATCCTATTAGAAAGTTTTTAATAACTTTTGATGTCCCACTTGTGTAAGATGATCTGGAGCGAACGGGGAGTCGCTGCGTTCAACGCCCTAGGACGAGTTCGTTCAAATGCGAGCGCACGAATTGGCGCCTTCGGCGCCAGATCGCTCTTCTGGCCAATATGGCCGCCATCCTGATGGTTGCTAGCAACCGCGTAATATCTTTTTTTGTTTGGCTTCATGTGACCAATCACTGTGCCGAATTTTGTTCGTCTATGACGAACTAAATTTTCTGGGATTTCAGGATTGGGGGGTCTGGCCATAGGCGCAATGTTAACGTGGTTTTTCCAGGGGGCGCTGACGCGCCATTTTTTGAATTTTTACATTTTTCACCTAATTGAATTTTGGGCAAAAATTCAGGATTTTTCATCAGTGGGAAGTTACCGAAACTGGCTTTTAGGGGGAGAGGAAAAATAATAATAATAAGAAAAACCATACAATAACAATATAGCGCGCCTTAGGCGGCGCATATTTATATATTCGGAAAGGTCTCACGTCCAGTAATCCAACCGTGGGGTTTATTGTCAAATACGAGCGCGTTGCGCTCCTCTTTTACCTCTTCTTTCTCAATATTTCCCAATGGGTTTTTTTTTCCGTATTTTTGTGCGAGCAGAAGCAAATATGCCGCTTTCGCGGCAAAGACCTATATTATCGGATAGGGCTCGATGCCTGAGTCACTGTAACAGTGTTTTGAGAGCTGGTGAGTGGCCATGGTCGATGACGAGCGCAACGCGCTCGTCATCGACTGCTTTCTTGTCCATGTGCGCCTTGCCTGTGGTTTTCACCTTTTTTTCTTCGAGCAGCAACAAATGTGCGCTTTCGCGGCACATGCTTATATCACCGGACAGGTCGGGGTGCCAGGAGTGTCGTTATTACTGTGTAATGCATTGGGAGCGCTCCGCGCTCTGTTTCTTGAGCGCTCCGCGCTCTTTTTGGACGTGCGCTACGCGCACGTCTTTCGTCAGTGCGCTCCGCGCACTGCTTGTACAATAACAACAGGCCCGGACCCTGTCAGGCTCTCGGGCCTAATAATAATAAGAAAAACCCGTACAATAACAATATAGCGCCGCCTTCGGCGGCGCATATTTATATATTCGGAAAGGTCTCACGTCCAGTAATCCAACCGTGGGATTTATTGTCAAATACGAGCGCGTTGCGCTCCTCTTTTACCTCTTCTTTCTCAATATTTCCCAATGGGGTTTTTTTTTCGTATTTTTGTGCGAGCAGAAGCAAATATGCCGCTTTCGCGGCAAAGACCTATATTATCGGATAGGTCTCGATGCCCTGAGTCACTCTAACAGTGTTTTGAGTGCTGGTGAGTGGCCATGGTCGATGACGAGCGCGTTGCGCTCGTCATCGACTGCTTTCTTGTCCATGTTGCGCCTTGCCTGTGGTTTTCACCTTTTTTCTTCGAGCAGCAACAAATGTGCCGCTTTCGCGGCACATGCTTATATCACCGGACAGGTCGGGGTGCCAGGAGTGTCGTTATTACTGTGTAATGCATTGGGAGCGCTCCGCGCTCTGTTTCTTGAGCGCTCCGCGCTCTTTTAGGGACGTGCGCTACGCGCACGTCTTTCGTCAGTGCGCTCCGCGCACTGTCTGTACAATAACAACAGGCCCGGACCCTGTCAGGCTCTCGGGCCTAATAATTAAAGCCGCAAGCGGCATTTAGAGGCCCTCGAGGGTCTCGTTTGGCCGGTTGACGCCGGTGGCCGCACGCCGCCCCAATAACCGGGAGGCGCTGCTGCGCCCTACCTGCCACACTAGGTCGAGATTATAAAAGAGCAAAGAGAAGAAATGGCGCCTTCGGCGCTAGATCACTCGATTTTTCCCAAAATGGCCAACCTCCTGTTGGTTGCTTAGCAACCACGTAATGTACTTTTTTGTTCGGACAGTCATGACGCACGCGTGTACCAATTTTGATTTGTGAACATGAACGAATGAGATGGATTTTGTGGTTAATTTCAACGTTTTTGGCCAAAACAAAACTTTTGATGAATGGGGAATAGAGGAGAGCAAGCAGCTAGGTTAGGCTTCTGTTAATAAAATGAGCTTTCCATTTCTACTGAAAACGGTTAAGGCACTATTCATTATTTTCAGACGTATATAAAATGATACCTGCACTTAAGCATATTTGGCTGGATTAGTAAAGTCACATAATAAGTTTCAGTTCGTGGGCCAAGGTGTAAGCGGACTTCACTCACTTCAATGACTCCACTGCAGCTGTTTCAGTTGAGCTACATGTTGCTAGCTAGCTAACTAGCTTTAGGTTAAACAGCGTAAAAGTGAAATAACTCCTGCCCAGGAGTGCCGCATATCGGTGTTTACTTCCACGGAAAAGAGCAGGTTAGTCCTGTTGTGTTGTGAGTCTGGAGATGCAGCGTGTGCTTCTGTTGTTTCGTTGAGCCTGACGGAGAGAATGACTCGCTCTGAGACGAGCGTTCAGACAGTGGCCGCTTAAAAGCCCACATAACATAGTCCCTGTAGTTTGGCATATTTAGCGAGTTTAGTAAATGAAAACAACATTTGTTATAAAATGTTACGTTTGTGGGACCATGGTATAAGCGGATTAAACAACTCGGATTCGCAGAGTAACACCACTCCGCTGCGCGTCGTGGTGTTCTTGACTCCGCGTCGTGCATTATAACCGTCTAATGCACGGCTCCTCGTTGTTTAATCCTTACATAATGTACACCAGTTAAAAACAGTTAAATCACGTTCTATATCACTCCACTGCAGCTGTTTCCATAGTAACGTTAAACAATTGAGATGGAACTAGTTTCAGGTAAAACTGATTAAAAAGTGAAATAACTCCTGCCCAGGACTTAAAAAAAAACTACTAAAAAAAAATAAGTAAACAGATCCCAATGAACAGTTTCAGTTTGCCGGACCATGGGACGCGTCGTCCAGTTATTTCTGATAATGGACACCTCGTTATGCATTATCCCTTACTTATAAGTAATATACAGTATTTAAGTGAGCTAACAAGATAACTAAAAGTAAAAGGAACAGTTACCAAAAGATTATGTTACATGCTGTGTGGGTTAAGTGTGTACAATTATAAATATTATTAATCATCTAATCCTAATAAAAATCTCAACAAACTTACGCTAAGACGGTCTGCTCCTGACTTCTCCGAGAGAAAACTGCACTAAGTGGCTCCAGAGCAGTTGAGATTTGAAGGCTTTAGGTCACATGACAACTTCAAATTCCCGCTCTTTTTGCACCTGCAGAACCATCAGGGCCATGTACATTGAAACAATGTTGAGTCAATGTTGGCACTTCAACCTTAAAATACCCGCGTTTATTCAACGTTGTTTCAACAGCTTTTTTCAACCATTGATTTTGCGTCGGTGATTAAACGTTGAATTAACATTGACATTTCAATCTCAACCAAAAATAACCAATCTGACCAAAATCAACGTTGAATTAACATCTTTTGCTATCTGGGTCACCACCTCTGCATTTTCTAGTTCTGTGACTGTTAAGTAACCTTCATCTTTGTTCGACCTTTGTACTTTCTTAGCCCTTTTCTTTTGACTATCACTGACTGACAAAGTTTTGCGCTCACGTGACAGTTTTTGAAGTAGCTGTTTAAATCTCAACATCCAGGCAATAGCCTTTTTTCAATCTGAGTAATAACAAATGAGTTGACTGATTGGATCAGTTTGCACAATATCAACGCCAACACTCATAACCTTCACTTCTGCATCGTTATGAATGTCCATTGAGATTATTGGAGACACTGGCCAATGTTTACAGTCCTTTCTCAGAAAGTCCGGTCCGTGAATCCAGGATTTGTTTGAGAGGAAATCGCTCGCTTTCATTCCCTAGATGCGTAATCAGCAGGGTTCAACTCTGAGTTTACATACCTCCACTGTCTAATCTCTGAGTGATCTCTGATAAGTGATACCCGATTTGCAACAAAAGTCTTGAATCTGGCCCCGTCGTTTGCAATGTACCTCAAAACTGCGGTACTGTCAGACCAGAAAGTGGACTCCTTCAGTTGCATTTTCAGCTCGTTTCTCATCATTTTGTCGATTTTTGCAGCTACAGCAGCCGCTGTAAGCTCTAATCTTGGAATGGTAGTTTGTTTCAAAGGCGATACTCGTGATTTGCCTATTACAAATGAGCAATGAACTTCACCTTTTTCATTTGTGACACGAAGATATGTAACCACACCATAACCTCTCTCACTCGCGTCTGCGAAATGATGCAGTTGGGCAGATGTGACATTTCCAAATCCAACTGGTTTAAAACATCTGTCCACTGTAAATCCTTGTAGTTTTGCAAAGTCCAATAGCCACTGTTGTGACTTCTTAGCCATGTCCGTTGGTATGTTCTCATCCCATGAGAATTTCTTTCCACACAGCTCTTGTAGTATCATTTTTGCTGGGAGAATGACTGGGGACAGAAATCCTAATGGATCATAGATGGAACTCACAAACGTCAGAACGCCCCGCCTGGTTTGTGTCATTGGTTTCTCAGTTATCTTGATTTTGAAGGAGTCGGTTTCAATGCACCAGTTTACTCCTAAGACTCGTTCTTCTGGCAGGTTGTCATGACAGAGGTCTAATGCCTTAACCTCTGATGCTCTTTCTGTTTCAGGAATGGAGGCCAGAACAACTCTGCTGTTACTATTCAATTTCGTAAGACGAAAACCTCCACTTGCACATAGTCCTGTTAGCTCTTTAACTATAGCGCAGGCTTCACTTTCATTTGACACAGACAAAAGGCAATCGTCTACGTAAAAGTTATTCTGCACTGCACTAATTGCCAGGGGTGACACTGTGTGTGTGGCATCCTCTGCTGCTTTCTTTAAGGCAAAGTTGGCACAACTCGGTGAAGATGTTGCGCCGAACAAATGCACAGTCATTTTGAACTCCTGCATGGGTTCATCCAGGTTTCCTTCAGGCCACCAGAGGAAGCGTAACATGTCTGTGTCCTCTGGTGGGACCTTCACTTGGTGATACATCGCCTCTATGTCTGACATTAAGGCAATGTGGTCGTGTCTGAAGCGGGTTAAAACTCCTACTAATGTGTTTGTCAAATCAGGACCCTGTAAAAGTTCTTCGTTCAATGACTTGCCCTGAAATGAGACTGCACAGTCAAAGACAACACGAAGCTTTCTTTCTGTGGGTGGTACACCCCGTGGTGAGGTATGTACCATAATCTTCCATCGTCACGTTCTAGTTGTTCGTTTGGCACTGGTACAGCATATTTCTTGTCTATGAGGTCAGACATGAATGCTGTGTATTCTTTGTGAAAGTCTTTGTTTTTCAGCATTTTTCGTTTGAGGCTCTCTGCTCTTTGCACAACTAGCTTGCGGTTGTTGGGTAGTTGGACAGACTGATCTTTCAAAGGAAGGCCTATGCAATAATGACCTACGACCTTTTTAACAGTGTCCTTGACAGAGTTCATGAATTGTACATCCTCTCGTGACATCTCATGACGCTCTTCAGAAGTCTTTTCCGGAAAGTCGTGGTTAAACTGTTTCACACACAATGTTTCAATTTCTGACATTGATATGCGATTCACAGAGGCACTTTGTTCATTTTCAAAGTCATTTCTTTTCAAAGGGCCATTAATAACCCATCCTAGGACCGTACGGACTGCATAGGGACCATCATCTATGCTGTGAATGATTTCCCAGGGTTCCATTGCCTTGTGAGCGTTTGCTCCTATCAAAAGTCCAACATCTGCGTCTATTTCAGGCAGTTCTACATTGTGCAGATGTGGCCATTTCTCTAGGTCTGTCTGCATGGGAATGCTCTCTTTTGAAACTGGAATGTCTTTATGTGTGTACGTATCAGGTAAGTCAATGTACACATTCTCTTTTACACCACTTACTTCTAAGCCTGAAACTATGTAACTTGGCTCTAACTTTTGTTGACCCATAGTGCGGAGAAGGATTTGAGTTTTCTTCCCTTCAATGCCAAGTTGTCTCATAAGTTTCTCTGAGCAGAAAGTTGGTTCACTGCCATTGTCCAAAAATGCGTAAGTGTCTATTGTCTTGCTGTTTTTCTTAAGCTTAACATGAACTGGCACAATAGCCAAAACTCGACTACTATTACCGGCCCCAGTGGCACCACATGTTCCACCTGTGATTGGGATAGGGCTTGGGGCTTCAGTGTCTGAGTTTTCAATGTCATCTTTGGGTTTATTATCTACTGCTACATCCTCTGTTTTAGTATAGTGGAGCATACTAGGATGTCCTTTAGAACAGTAGTCACATTGGATTAGTTTCTTGCAGTCTTTACTTAAATGTCCCTGTGTCAAGCATGAAAAGCAAAGTCCTTTTCCCTTTAGGAACTCTACTCTCTCCTTGTGAAGTAGTTTTCTTATTTTCTGACAGTCAGCGAGTGAGTGGCTTTTCTCACAAAACGCGCATGGTCTTTGAAATGCATCAACTGTCTGACGCATCGTGCCTTTATTTGTATCTGACAACCTTTCTTTTGTTGCAGGTGCCACGCTGGTGGCAAATGCACTGCCCTTTGGTCTAAATGTCTTGTTTGGTTTTGAGTATTGCTTGCCTTTGTCATCGGCATCTTTAATGTCACCAAATAAAGGATCTGAAGCTATCTTAGCTTGTCTGTTTAGGAATTTCACTAAATCTGAAAACCTAGCTCTTCTACCAGACTTTTCCTGAATGTCAAATGCTGAGACTCTCCACATCTCTCTCATTTTATAAGGTAACTTGGAAACTATGACTCTGAGGTTTGTTGGGTTGTCTAGTTCCTCAAGGTGGTTAATGTCGTGCATGGCATTGTTACAACCTGTTAGAAAGAGTGAGTAACTATGGAGAGCTTTGGCATCGTCTGCTTTCACCTGTGGCCAGTCTACAGCCTTCTTCAGGTAAGCTGTTGCGATTTTGATCTCATTGCCGTAATGATAGTTTAAGAGTTTCATTGCTTCATGGAAGCCTTTCTGAGGGCTCATGTGTTGGCAACTTCTGACTAGGTCTCTAGGCTCACCTCTTGTGAACTGTTCAAGATAATAAATCTTGTCGCTGTCATTCTCAGTTTTACTACTGATTGTATGGTCAAAAGCTCTAAGGAATGATTTGAACTCTAAAGGATCACCACTGAAAATGGAACATCTCTCTGAGGTAAATTTGTGAGTCTTTGTTGCTTAACCAACATCTCTGTAATGTCATTCTGTTTTAGCATTATATCACACAAATTAACCTTAGTGTCCATTTCAACCCTTTGAGTAGGAATCTCCTGTTTAAACTGGTACTGTGGTCTGCTTAAGTGAGTATTTGACTGTTTACTTGTAACAACTGGGGGATTTTGAAACGAGTCTGCACGCTGGTAAGTTACACTCTTGATTTCACCGTCCTCATACTCACACTCCTCCAATACCCTTATCTTTGCAGTAGAAGCAGCAATTTGGGTTTCGATTTCCAGTTGCTCCTTCCTTGCCTTTAATCTCAATTCTTCCATGTCCAGAGCTTGTTTCTCCTTTAACTTCTCTGCCTTTGCAATCAGAGAAGCTCTTTCCGCTTGTTCCTTGCGACGTGCAGATGATGACGTAGTTGACCCACTGCGGCTGGACCCGGCCTCCGACGCGCTGGATCCCGATCGCTTCCCTTTCGATCCACCTTTCGTAGATGCGCTGTCGTCTGGTCCACGTCATCCTGTTGTTGCTGCCTTGCATCGATTGTCCATTTCTCAGCATCCATCATGAAGTTGCTGAAATGTTCCTTTTTGGTTGATACCAATATGACTGATCAGCATCTTTCTCTTCTTCTGATAGCAGCTGTAGAACGTTTTCATTTGCCTGGTCAAAGTCACTCATGAGTTTTGAAAACTAATTTAAATGTTCATCAACAGTATCTGGCTCATCATTATTTTTCATCATAGCACTTATTTTATTCATCTTTGCAGTTACCAGAGAAAGCTTTCCTCTTCTTAAACCGATTTGTCTCTGCAAAAGGTCTTCCAGGCCTTTTTCCGTGTACTTTGGCGCCCTCTTCTGGTCTTCTTCGGTACTGCAAACATTTTCGTTCTCACTGGTTTCTTGCGTCGCGCCATCCGCCATTTTGCTTCGTTTTCGAGTTTCATTCAAGACAAAAGTTCAAATAAAGTAGTCCATGACACAAAGCATGCCTTGCTTTCCGAATAAGTGCCATCTTCTGAAGACTACAATCTCCTGATTATCTTAAATTTCTTCTCTTGGTTCGTTTCTGCAAGTTACCAGTTCGTAGTTCGCGTTTCCTTGAAGGTTCGTTGTAGCTGCGTTGGACTCAGTCTCGGCTCGTTCACTTGTTGAGCGCGGTCATTTTACTTAATGTAGAGGCAAATCTTTCGTTCATTAGTTTCTTCTTTGATCTTAATTTAACCTCTTCTATAAATGACTGACACTGAGGCTGATTTTACGCGTGTGACAACATTATCCGTCGCAGCACGGTAAAATGACCGTGTTGCTCCGTCAGCCATCTTTTATTTTCTGAAGTCAAGTCAAACAACACCTTCTTGTTCGTGGGCAAAAACAATACACTGCGCCCTCTATGGCAAAAACAACATGCATTGGCTTTCTTTGTAAATAACCCAATTAATTATTACAATTGTACATACTTTTTAAATCAAAATATTACATATGAAATGTATCATTTCTTTTAACCAAAATATTCAAATATGAAATACAAAATATAATATATATTGAACATGAATTATTCATAAACATGTAGGCCGTATGAAATGGCGCTTACAATAGGGTTTAATGTAGAGTGTGTCCACTCTGTGCAGCTAAAGCATATTCAGCTCTTCTGTGTTTATGAAGTGCATTTGTGAGGTCATTCCTGAACAATCTTTACTGTATAAGTTCATCAAAAATACCAGTGAACACTCTGCAGTGAACAATCTAAGGGTTATATATGGGACTTTTCCTCCGAGCCGTAAGTTTCCCTGATGTTGTTGATGATAAAGTCATGGACAGATGTGAGTTCTCTGTTGTGTCTCTGTCACAGAGTGGAGCAGGCTCCAGAGCTCAGAGCTCAGCAACATCACACTCAGCTGGACTCCATATTTAAGGTGTGTCCTTCACTGAAGTTTGGAGATGTTCAGATGAATGGACTTGTTTCACACAGATCTGACACTGACTGCATTTGTGTTGTTTCTAATGTGTCTGTGCAGCTTCTGGAGGAGGACATCTTCACTTTTGTCCAGAAGGAGCTGAAGAAGCTCCACAAGGTTCTGAGCACAGATTACCCAGAATGCTTAGAGCCTGTGGAGGATGAGGATGGAGAGGCTTTTCTGAAGATCACTGTGAACTTCCTGAGGAGGAGGCAGCAGAAGGAGCTGGCTGAGCGTCTGTGGAGCAGTAGGTCCATTTCACTCAGTCATTTGATCTTCTCTGAGACTCAGGCTCTGTTTTAATTCAAAACATCTATTGTCAATTCTTATCGGAATTGAAAAATTCATTTCTGTTATGATCAATCAGCTTAACAGAAATACGAGACAAAGCCTCATTATTTATTTTAACTCGATTAATACCGAATATAGTTCCCTTTCTTCCAAAGTCTAATCAAGATGAAAAAATATAATTATACCAAAAACTGCCAAGCATGAAATGACCACCAAGGCCAAACCACACTCAAACCCCTGTACAGTCCAGGCCCAACGGACCCTCCCCTTTAACCTAAACAAATCCGCAATGAGCAACACACACAAGGCTAAACATCACCACAAGAAAACCAAGTATAAAATACGCACTAAAGATTAAAATACAAAATCAAGAGGCTGTTGAAATGGTCCAATGTTTCTAGGTTTGTCCAACTCTGGTTGTTCTGACTCCTTCCTCAGGGACCATGTCCTTGGGTTCCCAGAGAAGCGTTTCCTTTACACCTTGAGAACTTTACTGTAGAGTTTAGTATTCTCATGTATTCAATAATTTACTGGTGTTGCTCTTTCAACAATATTGTTTACCCGCTTGGGCCTACGGTCAGAGGACATGACATTTTTGACCTGTGAGAACCTCATGGGCCGTTAATCGAAGAAGAAGTTCTTCTCCATCCATCATGGCCTATTGTACATGTTTTTAGTGATAGGGGAAACCTACGCAGACACAGGGAGAACATGCAAACTCCACAGAAAGGCCCCGTCCAGGTGGGAATCGAACCCGGGACCGTCTAGCTGTGAAGCGAGAGAGTCCAAATAGCACTTTAGTGCAGTTAGCAATTTAAGTTTTATTTGTGCACATACTCCCTGTTGATTTACACCGTTCCATGTTCAGAATTATAGTACTTATTTTCATTTTTTTATTGCTTATCATTATATTTTATTTCTTTTATTTATTTAAAATCTTTCTTTTATTTATTTATTTATTTCATTATTATTATTACTCTGTGTCTTCATTCAGGGAGATGTTCTGGAGTTCTTCAGCGTAAACTGAAGTCTGAGCTGCAGCAGAAGTGTCAGTGTGTGTTTGAGGGCGTGGCTAAAGCAGGAAGCCCCGCCCTCCTGCAGCAGATCTACACAGAGCTCTACATCACAGAGGGAGGGGCCTCAGAGGTCAACCAGGAACATGAGGTCAGACACATGGAAACAGCCTCCAGGAAACCAGGCGGAGCAGAGACAGCCATCACATGTGAAGACATGTTTAAAGGCCCCGCGGACACAGAGGCGCCCGTCAGAACAGTGCTGACAAAGGGAGTGGCTGGCATCGGGAAAACACTGCTCACTCAGAAGTTCAGTCTGGACTGGGCTGAAGGCAAAGCCCACCAGGACGTCCAGCTGCTGTTCCCCTTCACTTTCAGAGCACTCAATGTGCTGAAGGACAGGAGCTTCAGCCTGGTGCAGCTGCTCCATCACTTCTTTAGAGGAACAGAAGAAGTGAGCAGCTTTGAAGAGCTGCAGCTGCTCTTCATCTTGGACGGTCTGGACGAGTGCAGACTTCCTCTGGACTTCACCCAAACCAAGGCCCTGACGGAGCCCACAGAGAGCGCCTCAGTGGAGGAGCTGCTGGTGAACCTCATCAGGGGAGCCTGCTTCCCTCCGCTCGCCTCTGGATAACCACACGCCCCGCGGCGGCCAATCAGATCCCTGCTGAGTGCGTCTCCATGGTGACAGAGGTGCGAGGGTTCAGCGACCCACAGAAGGAGCAGTACTTCAGGAACAGGTTCAGAGACGAGGCCCACACAATCATCTCCCACATCAAGACGTCCCGAAGCCTCCACATCATGTGCTTCATGCCAGTCTTCTGCTGGATCCTCTCCACAGTCCTGGAGCATGTGCTGAAAACCAGAGAGAGAGCAGAGCTGCCCAAGACCCTGACTCAGATGTACATCCACTTCCTGGTGGTTCAGGCCAAAGTCAAGAACATCAAGTATGAAGGAGGATCTGAGACAGACCCACACTGGAGTCCAGAGACCAGGAAGATGGTGCAGTCTCTGGGAAAACTGGCCTTTGAGCAGCTGCAGAAAGGAAACCTGATCTTCTACGAGAGTGACCTGAGCGAGTGTGGGCTGGACGCTGCAGCCGCCTCAGTGTACTCCGGAGTCTTCACACAGGTCTTTAGAGAGGAGCCAGGCCTGTACCAGGACAAGGTCTACTGCTTCATCCATCTGAGTGTGCTGGAGTTTCTGGCTGCTCTTCACGTCCATCAGACCTTCATCAACACTGGAGTCAACCTGCTCTCAGAAGAACAAGCTTCATTATGGACAAAGGTTTTTATCAGTAAATCAGTGCAGTTCTACCGCTCTGCTGTGGACCAGGCCTTACAGAGTCCAAACGGACACCTGGACTTGTTCCTGCGCTTCCTCCTGGGTCTTTCACTGCCGACCAATCAGAGTCTTCTCCAAGGTCTGCTGACACAGACAGGAAGTAGCTCCCAGACCAATCAGAAAACAGCTGAGTACATCAAGCAGAAGCTGAGTGAGGAAGTGTCTGCAGAGAGAAGCATCAACCTGCTCCACTGTCTGAATGAACTGAATGATGGTTCTCTGGTGAAGCAGGTCCAACAGTACCTGAGCTCAGGACGTCTGTCTGAAGGTGGACTGTCTCCTGCTCAGTGGTCAGCTCTGGCCTTCATCTTACTGTCATCAGAAGAAGCTCTGGAGCAGTTTGAGCTGAAGAAATACTGTGCTTCAGAGGAGGCTCTGCTGAGGCTGCTGCCAGTGGTCAAAGCCTCCAACAAAGCTCTGTGAGTGAGGTCTATGTAAGTATGAACCTTCTAAACTTCTCCTAAAACAGTGTGTTCTCTCCAGACTGAGCAGCTGTAACCTGTCAGAGAGCAGCTGTGAAGCTCTGTCCTCAGTCCTCAGCTCCTCTAGTCTGACAGTCCTGGACCTCAGTAAGAACGACCTGAAGGACTCAGGGCTGAAGATGTTGTCTGTTGGACTGAAGAGTCCTCACTGTAAACTGCAGCAGCTCAGGTTTGGAATATTTTACTTTTCTCTACTGATAAAATAGTTATTCACACAATTATTAACCTGTGATATAAGAGACACGTCTGTGTCAGCATTATGTTGTATTTAAAACAGGTTATTTGGACATTAATTGTTTGATCAAATCACAAATCGATCAGAGATTGTAGAGTTAGTTTAAACATCACTTTGTTCCTGTTTACAGTCAGGTCCATTAATATTGGGACATCGACTCAGTTCTCATGTTTTTGGCTCTATAAACCACCACAATCGATTTTGAATGAAACACCAATCAGATGAATGGTGTAGGAGGAACAAGTGTTTTTATGTGAGCCTCACACTTTTTAAGGGAACATACTGTAAGTAATGGGACAAGTGTCTGCTCAGCTGTTCCATGGCCAGGTGTTTACTCTTCCCTCATTATCACTTTTATAAGGAACAGATGAGACCTCCAGAGTTCATTTCAAGTGTGATATTTGCATTTTGGATATTGTTGCTATTATTTTCAATAGATCCAAAGAGTTATCACTGTCAGTGAAGCAAACCATTATTAGGCTGAGAAATCAAAGCAAACCCATCAGAGAGATGCAAACATATCAGGCATGGCTAAATCAACAGTTTGGAACATCATAAAAAAAGAAAGAACACACCGGTGAGCTCAACAACACCAAAAGACCTGGAAGACCACAGATTACACATGTGGTGGATGAACAAAGAAGAAGAAAAGTCCTTCACAACAACAGGTCAGATCAAAAACACTCTCCAGGAGGTGGTGTATGTGAGTCAAAGTCAACAATCAAGAGAAGACTTCACCAGAGAGAATACAGACGATTATCCACAAGGTGTAAACCACTGATGAGTCTCAAAAACAGGAGGCAAAAAACATCTAAATAAGCTTGTACACTGAGAAAAAAAGGGATCTGAAGCACTCTGACTAGTAGTTAAAAGTCCTTTATTAAATGGACATGCCAACGCGTTTCGACCTAGAGATGGTCTTCCTCAGGGCATATGGTTAAAAAAAACGGCACCAGGTGGCCTTAAATACTAATTATGGGAGGTCGTCTCATGACCATCCATACTATTTACAAATATTTAAAGAGCAACAACAACAACATACAAAAAATACATTCACACTTGATGGAAAGAGATAGTACACAAGTACGAACACACAGGATGACAGCTGAAGATGAAAACAAGCTGACCAAATGTGAGGTCCCCACTCATATACACGTGTCATTCAGTGCACTGAATACCCTTGAGACAACGGCAAGAAAATCAAAAGGGGACAAAAAAGTCCAGGCAGTAACCACAGATGGAGTTAGAGTTTTAAGTAGAGTTCTCTTGTGTACGGTTTTAAAGTTTAAGTATAAATTAAGGTTTATTTGAAGTGATTTTTAAAAATATATTAAAAAACACAGTTCCAACAAGTAGATGATCAAAGGAAAACAGAGAAGTCAATGTCTTCATTGAGGCCTGGGAAGCGTGTGGCTTGTAGGGTTTCAATCCAAAAGGTCTCCCTCTGAGCGAGGGTTTTAACTCTGTTGCCCCTCTTATGGATTCTGGAATAGTGTCAATTACCATGACTTTCAGAAGGTTCAGCTTACACGGAGCGGAAGTTTTGAAGTGTTGCGCGATTGGGTAGTTTGGATTTTGTGTCCTGATCGCATACTTGTGTTCTGAAAAGCGATCACGGAGTCTTCTCTTGGTGAGTCCAACATAAAAACAACCACAGCAACAGTCTAGACGATAGACCACATGGGTAGTGTTGCAATTTGCAAATGAGCGGCAAGTGTAAATTTTTTTACCCTGAGTCTTTAAATGATTTGTTTTATTTTTGTGGGTACAATAGTTGCAGGACCCGCACTGGTACGTGCCCACTGGTTTTGGGAAGAAAGTTCTTTTTTGTCCGGGTAGGTAATTTTTTACAAGTTTGTCTCTCAGTGTGGGCGCTCTCCTGATGGCAAACAAGGCAAAAGCAGGCGACAGGGCGGGATCGCTTTGGAGAATACCCCAGTTCTTTTTGATGATATTTTTGATGCCGTTAGTGAGGTGGCTGTATTGCAGGGAAGCAAAAATCCGATTGTTTGTGGTATTTTTTTCTCTTTTTGAAAAGTTGTTCTCGCTCCATAGATTTTACTTTTGAAAGTGCTTTGTCTAACGTACCTTTTGAGTATCCCCTTTGTCTAAATCTGTGATGCATGTCAGAAGCTTGTAGTTCAAAATCAGTGTTGGTATCACAGATTCTGCGAAGACGTTGAAATTGTCCCTGGGGGATGTTGGATTTGAGGCTGTTTGGGTGGAAACTATCAGCCTGGAGGATGGTGTTACGGTCTGTAATAAGCTTGTACAGTTCTGAAACAACATCCTAGTATAGATGAGACAAAGATCAACTTGTACCAGAGAGATGGAAGAGAAAAGTCTGGAGAAAGAAAGGAAACATCCACCTCATCAGTGAAACATGGTGGTGCAGCGTCATGGCATGGGCTTGTATGACCAATGGAACTGGCTCCCTTGTATTTATTGATGATGTGACTGTTGACAAAAGCAGCAGGATGAATTCTGAATTGTTTGGGGCAATATTATGAGCTCATATTCAGCCAAATGCTTGGACGCTGTTTCACGGTGCAGTTGGACAATGACCCAAAGCTACTGCCAAAGCCAAAGAGGTTTTTAAAGAAGTACTAAGTAACTTGTTTACCTTAATAAATCCTTTCCGTAGTCCCTCAGTTGGTAATACAAGTTATAATGGGAAGATGAAAAGGGGTATTTCATCTCCCCCGGGTGTCTCTGGGCAGAAAACCACAATTGCAACTTCGCTGCCACCGGGTCAGAGTCACCAATACACACTAATGGAATCACGAAGAAGCTAACAAGCTAACGGGCAAAGCTAACTGCAGGCTAGCGCCACTTAAACAGTATTTACAGCCAAGTTTGAGTGAAAAAAAATCATTTACATTGTAAAACTGGATGTACAATATCCCTCTGTCCCTTTGTCTTTTCTGTCAGCGTAGTATTTACTCTCACGGACAATTAATGAGTAAAAAACACAACATGCTACGACACCTGCAGTGGCGCTTATGGCCTCTAGGGGCATGAGTTACTTAGTACTGCTTTAAGGCAAAGAAGTAAAATGTTATTCAATCACCTGACATTCATTCAGTTCATTCAGTTATTTGTTCATTCCGGGCAGACAATGGTAACAAAGGAAAAACACACAGCATACAAATAAAACGATCCATTTCCACCCAAAAGGGAGTGGGATTCCCCATTCAGAGCTCACCACATTCAACTTCACTGTTGCATTGCTCAAGGATTACTTTACAAATAATATATCGTGGCGGCATTACCATAGGTAACAAAAATTGCAAATAACTGTATACAAATAATATAAGGAAAATTTAAGAAAATTAACAATACCAACAATGGTAATGGACAATATACCAATAATGGTAAAAAACAAAATAAACCAATGATGGTAGGGAAACATTGAGCACTTATTAACACTATGAGACAACAGCAAGTTAAATTAAAGACCCTCATCTCTATATTTTGACCAAATGCAATGTTTATATAACAGTTTGAATCGATGGACAGTTTGGCATTGCTTGTGTTGTAAGTCCAGTTTGTTCCAGAGTTTCACTCCACATACAGACACACAGAAACGTTTACGAGTGTTTTGAGCTCTCGGCAATGAAAAATATCCAAAACCTCTCAAGTCATAAGCTCTCACTGGAGTTGTATATATACAAAAAACATTGTAGGTTAGGCGGTAATACATTGTTGAATGCTTTGTATAAAACTATAGCTGTACTATATTTTACAAGGTCATCAAATTTTAACAACTTTGACTGCATAAACAGATTATCAGTATGGTCTAGAAAACTAACCTTGTGAATGATCCGCATTGCTCTTTTCTGTAATATGATCTGAGGATTAATTGTATTCTTGTAAGTATTCATCTCGTATGTGGACTCACTGGCGTTTGAGCCTATACAGGAGATAAATGTATTGTTATGTGTGTCTTTTCTTTTAAATATGGACCATCATTCTAGTGTCCGGAATAAAGTCAAATAATAATAATAATAATAATAATAATAATAATATTTCCCCTCACTTCAACACAATACGTAAGGTATGGGAGTACCAAGGTGCAGTATAGAGTACGGAGTGCATTTCCATCAAGGTATAATTTCGCTTCATTTATAATTGAAAGACTTTTTGAGATTTTTGTTTTAATGTGTCTGACATGGGGTTTCCATGACAATTCACTATCAATAATTAGGCTCAAAAATTTAGTCTCACTTACGATTTCAACCTGGGTACCATCAATACTTTTCTGTTCAGACATAGCATTGCAATTACCAAACATCATTATCTTAGTTTTGTTTATATTCAAGGATAATTTATTTGTGTCCATCCACTTTTTTATTGTATTGTAGCGATCCGGTGAAAAACGACTCCGTGGTATTTCTTGTACTATTTAATAGTGGCAACAGAACAAAAGGGCCACTGTAGGCCGTGACCCACGCCAAAAGTAACACACAACTTTCTTAGTCCCTAAAATGTCTCCAGCGCACCTCAACTGACACTCAACTGTCACTCAACTGTCGTTCCACACCAACCCTGCGCTCCGTTGTCATGACAACCAGAATGTTTAACAACACAGGGTACATTTAACTTGAACAAACTAGAACATAAAACATGAGGTCATTACACTACTCCCCCTTATCAAAGTTCCTCGCCCACGAGGGGCACATAAAAGTCACCCAGGTATGTAGGGGGTCGACGAGCTCTTCTTGGACGCTGGGATGGAGAAGGTAAGGGAGTAACAGTTCCATTAGGCAAATTAGAGGAGTCTGCAGCAGGTGGGGCTACATCAGTGTCTCTTGGAGGATCCTGACCTTGTGGAACACTCACACCGTTGTAAGGAGCCAGTCTGTCACGGTGTAGTGCCACCTTGCGACCTCTAGGTGGTAACTGAACCCTGTACACAACCTCTCCAAGTCTCTCTAGAATAGTGCAGGGTCCAATCCAGTCACTGTCCAGTTTAGGGCACCTGCCTTTCTTCCTCTGAGGGCTATAGACCCATACCTGCTCACCCACTGCAAAGTGGCGTCCCTTGGAATGCACATCATAGTTCCTCTTCTGTCTTACTGCTGCATTCTGAAGTTGCTTCCTAGCAAATGCATGAGCAGAGTCTAGTCGGTCTTGAAGTCTTTTGGCATACACTGGTCCAGGTGGAGTAGCAGGCGCATCCGGTGGTCGTCCCATCATCATCTCTGCCGGCGTCCTCATTTCTCGCCCCAGCATAAGAAGAGCAGGGGAACAGTTGGTGGAATCCTGAGTAGCTGAGCGATAAGCCATGAGCACGAATGGCAAATGTGTGTCCCAGTCCCGTTGGTGCTTGGCTGTGACCATAGCCAGCTGCTGTGCCAGGGTACGATTAAATCTTTCGACCAGTCCATCGCTTTGAGGGTGTAGAGTGGTGGTGCGGGTCTTGTGGGAGCCTAGTTTTTTACACATAGCTGCAAAAACACGAGACTCAAAATTCCGGCCTTGGTCCGTGTGTATAACCTCCGGGACCCCAAACCGACTAAAAAATCCCTCCACCAATGCATTCACTACAGTCTCTGCTTCTTGATCCGGAAGGCTGTATGCTTCCGGCCACTTCGTAAAATAATCCATAGCGGCAAGAACATACCGGTTGCCCTTTTCTGTTTCCGGAAATGGACCGAGAATGTCGATTCCGATCCTTTCCATGGGACAGCCGGCTTGAAACTGTTGGAGGAGAGCCCTGGATCTGTCAGTGGGTCCCTTGTGGGATGTGCAACGGTCACATCGTCGACAGTAGTCTTCGACATCCCTCCTCTGTTGGCCCCAATAGAATCCTTTCCGCAGCCGGAGAAGTGTTTTTGTGACCCCAAAGTGGCCAGTGCCTGTAGCTCCATGACAGCCAGTGAGAACAGTCTCCCGTAAGGCCCTAGGCACAACGATCTGCCACCTCACTTCCCCTGTTCTTGGGTCTTTCCAAGCCCTTTGTAGCACCCCGTCATTTAAGCGCAAGGCCTCCCACATCGACCAGAGTCCTTTAGTAGCACGAGGAAGGGCAGCAATCTCATCCCAATTAGGCCGCCGTTGGTTGGTCAGCCATGTGACCACTGGACTAATTTCACAGTCTTGTTCCTGTTGATGGGCCCACTCAGTAGCATCAACTCCCACTAGTTCATTGTAGGCTGGTTCACCCAAGTCAACAGTTGCACACCTGACTGTTGCCCCTAGCTCCATGCTCTCCTGAGCCTCCTTCCTTGTGCAGTAGCGGCAGTCACTCGGATAGCACGGCCGACGAGAGAGAGCATCTGCGTTGCCATGGCGCACTCCCGGTCTGTGCACCACGGTAAAGTCGTAGGCCTGTAGCTCCTCAATCCAGCGTGCCAGCTGACCCTCCGGCTCTTTAAAAGACATGAGCCATTGCAGGGCTGCGTGGTCCGTTCTGACGGTGAAATGGAGGCCCCCCAGGTAGTACTTGAAATGGCGTATAGCGCTCACTACAGCCAGAAGCTCCCGTCTGGTGACACAGTAGCGTTTTTCTGCCTTGTTAAATGTCCTGCTGTAGTACGCCACCACTCTCTCTCCCTCTGCAGCGAACTGGGAAAGCACAGCACCAGAGCCAGCACCACTGGCATCAGTGTCAAGGATGAAGGGAAGGTTAGGGTCAGGTGGTGAGAGAATAGGGGCATTCACCAGAGCGTTCTGTAACTTTCCAAATGCAGCACTGCACTCCTCCGACCACACAAACGTCTCTCCCTTTTTAAGAAGGTGGAAAAGGGGTGCCGCAATGCAGGAGAAGCCCTTCACAAATCGCCGATAATATGAGGCCAGGCCAAGGAAGCTCTTCAGGTCTGAGACGCATGTAGGAACAGGCCAGTCTTTGACGGTTTGCACCTTGTCCTCCATAGTGCTCACTCCTCCCTCTCCAATCGTGTGGCCCAGGAAAGAGACTTTGCGTCTCAAGAAGCAGCATTTCTGGGGGTGGAGTTTGAGTCCAGCTGCCCTAACCCGCTCCAGGACACATCTGAGTGCCGACAACGCAGATGAAAAGGTCTCACCATGCACCAGGATGTCATCCAGATAAACAACGCACTCCTGGCGGGGAACATCAGCCAGCACCTTGTCCATCAGTCTCTCAAAAGTCGCAGGGGCATTGCATAGACCAAAAGGAAGAACTTTGAACTGCCATAACCCCTTAGAGGTGGTGAAAGCTGTCTTAGGTCTGTCCTCTGGAGCAAGGGGAACTTGCCAGTAACCGCTCCGTAGGTCTAATGACGAGAACCACTTCGACCCTGCCACGGAGTCCAGGGCTTCATCGACGCGTGGTAGAGGGTAAGGATCCTTCTTGGTCACATTATTGAGGGGCCTATAGTCCACACAGAAGCGCCAATCAGTCTTTTGCTTCTTGGGAACCATTACAACTGGGGCGGCCCAGGGGCTTGTTGAGGGCTCAATAAGTCCTGCCTTTTCCATTTCCTGCAAGGCCTTATCTGCAGCCGCCTGTCTTGCCAGGGGAAGCCGCCGTGGTCTCATCCGGATCGGATAAGCATCTCCTGTGTCTATGTTGTGCTGGATGAGATTTGTCTGGCCCACATCGTCCTCTGATATGGAGAAACTGTCTTTAAATTCTAACAACAATTGCCAAAGCTGGCCCCGTTCCAGCTCATCCAAGCCATCACAGTTCTTATCCCATACTGCTCTCACAACTTCCAGCGCTTTTTCCTGGTCAAAATGAGTGGCACAGTCTGAGTGGGGCTCTAGTATGGGCATAGGGTGAGTGTGGGATACAGGGCAACTCTTTTTAGACAGCTGTTTGTGCATCTGGATGGTGTGTTTGTCCGGGAAGATTAGAGTGCCCCTTTTGGTGTCGATTACACAGTCCAAAGCTTTCAAAGTGTCTAGGCCGAGTATACAATCCTCCAAATCCACGACCCACACCGGACAATAAACTGAGTTCTTTCCCACTCCCAGGGTTACTGTAGTCTCCCCGACCATGGGAGCCCTCTCACCAGTCAGTTTGCAGCTGAACAGAAGTAGGCACAATTACAGATGTACAGTCCAATACATCTGGTCTAAGAAGAGTGGCTGAAGAGCCTGTATCCACCAGTGCGGAGCAGTTCACCTTTCCCACTGTTATTGGGACATACCAGCAATCCCCAGTCACAGTTTGGCCCACCACCACAACATTTCCATTTCCAGGTCGGGACAGTGTTACAGGGCCCCGCAATGTCCCGATTATGCGGTGCCCGGATCGTTTCCCTGTGTTGGTCTTGGTCCGCAGCAGTCACGGGCCATATGTCCAGGCAGTCTGCAGTTCCAACAGATCAGCTGACGCCGTGGCCTGGGTCTCGGCCTCCTCTCTAATGTGGTTGCACGCACCAGTTGAATAAGCTCACCCAGCTCGGAGGTTTCTGGTGTGCTGAGGTCAGAAACATTTGCCATGTTTACTTGCACTGGCTCCTTCACCACAGGGGCGCCCAGCAGTTCCCTCTCAGTGGCCAGGTCCAGCGCTTCTTGTAGAGATTTAGGGTGAGACAGGAGTGTCTGTATGCGGAGATCAGAGGGTGACAGAGCCTGCAGAAAGTGGTCTCGTGCCAGCTCAGACTGTATAGCAGGTGGCATATGTGAATAGGTGCGATGAACAAGCCCTCAATGTCATTTGCGAGCGCTCTCAGCTGTTCACCAGGGCGGCGGCGGCGGCTGCACAGTTCTGAGCGGAGTACACTGGCTGTGGAACAGGGCCCAAACCTCCTCTTTAAAGCATCAACTAAAGCTCCATAGTCGCGCCTGTCTCCGGAGCTCAGTAGCAGGAGACTAGAGAGCGCATCCCCAGTGAGACACACAGCCAGTTGGAGGGCTTTTTCTTCTGTAGACCATCTGGCTGCCTGGGCCAACAGTTCAAACTGTGCGTGAAAAGCTTCCCAGTCCGCTTTGCCGTCATATCTTGGGGTTTTTATAGCCCGTGCTGGAGAAAATTCAACATGAGGGGTGACGTCAGGATTCACACCCCTGGCGACCTGCCCATTCTGTGCGCTCACGGTGGCTTCTCGTACAGCGCTGTGAGGGGTACTCAGACCGGCTTCTGCTGCGAGTTGTTTGGCCATGTCCCTGACCCGTTCTCTGTGCTCTGTTGCCGAAAATGGAGTAGTTATGTCCCACTGATCTGGAAGATCCCCGGCTTGCTCCTGTTTAATCTTTGAACGAACCGTTGAAAACATCTCTGAGTTGGAAGTTGCCAGACGTAACACGGAGGTTGGCTCAACACTTCTGACACCAGTGTAGCGATCCGGTGAAAAACGACTCCGTGGTATTTCTTGTACTATTTAATAGTGGCAACAGAACAAAAGGGCCACTGTAGGCCGTGACCCACGCCAAAAGTAACACACAACTTTCTTAGTCCCTAAAATGTCTCCAGCGCACCTCAACTGACACTCAACTGTCACTCAACTGTCGTTCCACACCAACCCTGCGCTCCGTTGTCATGACAACCAGAATGTTTAACAACACAGGGTACATTTAACTTGAACAAACTAGAACATAAAACATGAGGTCATTACAGTATTTAGTTCCCTGTTTACCGTATTCACAAGTTCATTATAATCATCACTACAGTAGAATATATTAGTGTCGTCTGCAAATAGTATGAGTTTCAAATCTTTGCACGTGTTAAAAATATAATTTATATACACATTAAACAGTTTTGGCCCCAACACTGACCCCTGGGGGACACCACAAGCTACACCAAGAGTATCTGATAAATACTGACCCATTTTTACAAACTGTACTCTTCCTGTTAAATAACTTTTTAACCAATCCCCAGCCAGCCCCCTAATTCCATATCTTTCCATCTTATTTAGTAGGATTGAGTGATTAATCGTATCGAAGGCTTTTTTTTAGATCAATAAAGACACCAACTGCATACTTTTGCTCCAGTGCATTAGTAATTTCTTCAATAGCTTCAGTTATTGCCATTGAGGTCGTTCTTTTGGATCTAAAACCTCTGACCTTCATTAATTATATGATGATTTTCCAGAAACTTTTCAAGTCGAGAATAGAAAAGCTTCTCTAAAACTTTTGAGAACTGAGGCAAAGGAGAGATTGGTCTGTAGTTTGTAAAAGCCTGTTTGTTTTCATTTTTGAAGAGCGGAATTACAGCCAGTCTGGAATGACAAGTTACAAATATAAGTTAAAGTTTTACAATATTCAGTATAACTTTTTTAACTAATGTCATGTTGATATCATGACAGTCAGTGGAGAACTTACTTTTACACATCCGCACAATGTTTGTCACTTCCTGCTCATGTGTAGGTGAGAGGAAGAAAGACAAAGGATTCTGTTCAATAGCTGATTTTACAACTTCATTGTCTGGAATATCAGCAGCAACTCAGGGCCAACATTAACAAAACAATTGAACTTATTTACTACATTATTCATATTATAATCCTCACCATTTTCATCAATAAAGTGATCGGGATATTTCAACTTTGAAGAGCCTTGTTTGATTAGGCTATTCAAACATCCCAAGTTCCTTTTATATTGTTTATATTTTCATATAGTTTTTTTTGATAATATAACTGTTTGCTTGTTCTTATAATGTCAATTAATTTATTTTTATTCTTCTTATATCTTTGCTCCACTTCTTTTGTTTTTACTTTGATAAACAATTTGTAGAGATTGTTTTTCTTTTACAGGCATTAATTATTCCTTTCATAATCCAAGGACTTTTTTATATTTTTCCTTTACAAAATATTCTTTCACAGGACAGTGTTTATTATGCAGGAAGTGAAGATATCTATAAAGTTACAATAAGCACTGTCCACATTTAGTTCTCTGTAAACTGAAGTCCAATCCTGGACAAACTACTATTTAGGGCACGGATCGTTTCCTCAGTTGTTTTCGTTTAGAGATTTTTACCACAGCGTCTTTAGTTTTTTTGATATTACAGTCATACAAAGTAAAAACAGGTAAGTGGTCGGTGATATTACATATAAATAAGCCACTTGTGATTTGATTCCCCATGATGTTGGTAAAAATGTTGTCAATGGCACTGTGTGACGTTATTCTGCTCGGTTTAGTTATAGTTGGATACAGAGACAAGCTGTACATGTATCAATGAAGTCATCAACGGTTTTTAGCTTGGTTGGATTTAACAAATCAATGTTAAAATCACAACAGATAAACAAGTGTTTTTGGTACACAGTGGAAAACAGTTTATACATTTACTCATTGAAAGTTTCTATACTTGAACCAGGTGCCCGGTACACACAACTCATGAGGATATTAGTCTTTTTATCATTTAGAATTTCTACTGTTAAGCATTCAAACAATCCATCCACAGCTATGGTCATATTTGTTAAGACATTAAATTTAACAGATTTATGAATGTACAAAGCAGCCACTCCTCCTACTTTATTTATTCTGTTTGTATATCTTAATTCATAGCCATCAAGACAAAAATCAATATCTTTATCATCGTTGAACCAGGTTTCAGTGATTGCAATGATACTAAATGAATGAGCGAAGTATTTCAAGTAATCTTTGATGGCCTCGAAGTTAGTGCACATGCTTCGACTATTGAAATGTATTATTGACAGGTTATCTTCTGATTTTACACTGTTTTCATATTGTTCTTGGGTAAAATAATTACAGTTTCTAAAAATCAAAGAGGGAAAATTATTATCAGTCTATCTCAGTATCTGTCTCTGTTGTGCTGTTCTCATGATACTCATTTCCAGTTCCATTTGTTGTTGTTGTAGGATCTTCTGTAACATGTCCATATCAATGCTTGGTGTAGTCCGGGTTCTTGGTGTGTTCAGCATTGTGATGGTGTAAAGCAGGAGTCTCAGACATGCGGCCCGGGGGCCAAATGCGGCCCGCGAGATAATTTTTTGCGGCCCGCGCGATGATTTCTTATTTATATTAACATACGGCCCGCCGGTAAATTGCATTAAACACGTTAGAACTACATTTCCCATGAGGCACCGCGCGGTAGCGCCAATGCCGCTGCGGACGCGAGAATGACGACAACATCAGACAGGGGAAGAGATGCGGCGCTTTTGCAGATGATTTATCAACTTTTTTCAATAAAGAAACGGACTAACAGCAGCGGACTGTGAGAGGAGCTTCTGAAACAGGTGAGAGACTGTCAGAACGTGAGGGAAAAACTTTAGTTGTTCAGCTAAACATGTGCTGGAAAAGTTACAGCAGCCTGACAATAAGCACCTTTACCATCGTTACCTTTATGACTTTGCAAAGCGAACACATCGTAATTAGTGTTTAAAAGCGTCACAACAGTAGCCTGGCCTTAGCCATCCGTAAACTCCGGTCAGTTATAATTTCCCTACATGTACGAAACGAAATGAGCACGAGGGTAAAAACCAGGCTATCACAACAGTAAAGTGAGGAGCCTTTTCTCTCCATCTCTCTCTCAGAGCAACATTGTGTGCTCACACAAGAAGCACATCATATCAATTAATTTAATCTTAAGGACACGTGCGAACACATGATCCATAGTTACATTAAAAATAGAGAATATGGAAATGTATAAAATACTGCAAATAATTAGAGCAACATTGATAGTAAAAAATATAAGCCCCATCCATTATCTAACTGTAGGTCACATAAAGGCCTGAGGCCACTGACTCCACATTATTTACATGAGGTGAAGCTTATTGCTGGTGCTCATTATCAGCTCCAGTCCCTGGTTGGGCATTTCTATTTGTTGTACATTATGCATTTCTTTCTAAATAGGCCAACAGACAAAAACTGGACCTGACTCCTGAAAGATCATTCACTGATGCCCTGAACCAATTTACCTGAAGCAAAATGAGATTAATTACAAAAACACTAATTGTCTAAGTCTGTAATTTCTAATTTAGAAGCTCAGCAAATGTTTGGCCGATTGGAAACCTCTGTAAGCTTAAACGTGCAGATAGTTAATGTACAGTCTATTTTAAGGTTATTACAGCAATAATAATTACATCATAATTGACTTAATAAAAAAGGCTTTGTCTGTTGCGGCCCCCCGACCAACACTGGGTTTGCATTTGTGGCCCCAGTCCAAATGAGTTCGAGACCCCTGGTGTAAAGAGTCAAAAGCTACCTTAATACCAGGTGCTGTCAATACTTCTCAAGATCTTCCATCCTCTTCACCACCAAGACTTTTGCCTGCTCCGGTGGACCATTTAATTTGATGAAGATCTTACAGTTAGTTACCCAGGTTTGTTGAATCTTGCCTTGTTTTTTAAGTTGTCGTGCGATCCTTGCGATGTCAGCATATTTCCTTGTCAAATGTTCATTTATGAAAATATTCGTGCCTTTCAGTTTGCGTCCTTGTTTCAGAAGTGCTATTTTCTTTTCCGGTTTGTGAACCTCATGATGACCGCTGGTGGTCTCTCGTTCTTTGTGGGCAGTGGGTGACACGCCTCGATGTGCTCCAGATTCATCTCTATCCCCGCGCTCCGGAGGTAGGAAGCCACCTGTTGCTCCACCGACTGTGTCTCCTGGTCGCTCGGCTCCCCGATGTCTGTGGCCACCGCACACGTGTAGAAGCCTGATCTTGATGCCGGTGATGACCACATCATTCATACAGGAGTATTGCTCCAGCTCGTCCACTCGCCGCTCGAGATCCACAATGCGCTGTTTTTTTTTTCGTGTTCTGGAGGCGTAGTTGCTTCCCCTCCTCCATTAGCCCCAGAAGCTGCTCCTGCTGCGTTCTGACCGCAGTCACATCTCCACACAAGGAGTGGAGAGAGACCTTTATCTCCTCGAACTCCTCCGATGTCGGCCCTTTCTTCGGCGGGGGCATTTTGAAGTTTTACACGTCGAAACATCCAGAGGCAGAGGATAAACGCAACTCTTGTCTCCAGCTGCTGTAGTTACCTAGCTCCGGAGTGCTAGCTCGTGGCACTGGCTGAGACGAGCAACGAAATCCACAACAAAAAACACCCGACAAAATACAGGCACTGTCACTGAATCACACGTCCAAACAAACTGCAACAACTGATATCAATAGTCCATTCCACAAGAGAAAAAAAGCATACCCAAGAGAGCAGCCAACAACACGAACAAACTGTGCAACAGAAAGTGACGTCCTCGACATGAATCCAATTGAGCAGCATTTCACTTGCTGAAGACCAAACTGAAGGGAAAATGTCCCAAGAACAAGCAGGAACTGAAGAGAAACTTCAGAGAATCTTCAGACAGCACAGGATTCCAGTGTACCACAAACCTGTGAACACACTGAGACAAAAATTAGTTCATCCCAAAGACAAAACTCCGAGCCACAAACAAAGCAATTTGGTTTATTCTATTCGATGCAAAGAAGAAGAATGCAAAGAACATTATATTGGAGAAACCAAACAAGTTCTACAGAAAAGACTTTATCAACACCGAAGAGAAAGCACAAGCGGCCCTCAGTCGGCTGTGCACCTTCACCTTAAAGCCTCCAATCACTCCTTTGAGGACGGGGAGGTCAAAATTTTAGCTAAAGAAGAACGTTGGTTTGAAAGAGGAGTAAAAGAAGCTATTTTTGTCAGGAAAGAAAATCCCTCCATAAACCGGAATGGTGGACTCAGATTTAATCTTCCTTCGTTTTACTCCAATCTGCTTCGGGGAAAACCAACAGAGCACAGCCAGTCCAAAGAGACAGCACCTCGGGTAACAAAAGAACAATAGGCAGGTAATTAGCAGCGATCATCTATGAATAGGACAGGACTGACCGATACTGGGGTGAGCAGGTCGTTACAGACGTTCTACTTCAAAGGTGTTTACCCACAGGTGAGAGTAGCTGTGATTAGAGGGGAGGAGCCGGGTCAACCCCAACTCCTCCCCATGGTCTTTATCTAGCTGTGGGCTGAGCGGGACTTTAGTCTGCTGACGAAGCCTTTTGGATGAAGAGGCAAAACGTTCAAGACTTCAACTACTGAGTACAGAAGATGACTCAAGCACCTTCATTGAAGATGGACAACTCCTGTACGACTGAGAGCTTACACAGACAGGAACTGAAGACATTTACAGTAGAGGCATGGCAGAGCATCACCAAGGATGAAACCCAGAGTCTGTGACGTCTGTGCCTTCAAGACTTCAGGCTGTGATTGACTGCAAAGGATTTGCAACCAAATATTAAAAAGGAGAACAAATTAGGTCTTCACGAAAAGCAGCAACTCTATCAAAATCTGCCAAAACCATCCAAACTTTCAAGAACACCGACAAAGTAATAGACCCTGGGAGGACACTAAACTCTAATAAGAGTGAATACTCATTTTCTCAGTGGTTCATCATTCCTATTCTAGGATTGACTATTTTCTGATAGATCAAGATTTACTACCAAAAGTTAAACAGTGTGAATATAAAGCAATTGTTTTGTCGGATGATAGTCCGGTATTACTACACATTGCAATTGGACATAAAACTGCAAGGAACTGGAAACTTAATAACCATCTGCTATTCTGATCAAAAACGACATGAAGAAATTAAAAAAAAAACATCCTTTGGGAAACACAAAAAGCTTACTTGCGTGGACAATTAACTGCTCTAAGTTGCTTCAATAATAAAGAACGCAAAGAGAAGGAAGTTAGGATTATGTATGAAATATAACATAGACGAGCAAATACGGCTTTTCTCCCACCCCTGACCTCTATAATAAAAAGCTGTCTCTTCAAACTGAACTTAATTTGTTTTCTAATTCTGAAACAACTAAACTGTTAACACGACTAAAGCATAAACACTATGAACATGGAAAAAAAGGTGGGAAGGCTCTTATCCCAACTTAAAGAGCGAGAAGCCACAAGAACTATAGCTGAAATTAGGAAAGATTCTGGACAAACAACAATTGATCCAAAAGAAATTAATGAGACTTTTTAAGAAATGTTATACTAAGTTGTATCTGACTCCACAGGAGACACGGCAATAATAGATTACTTTTATAGAGACCTTAATATTCCACAAATTAATATGGAAAAAAACATTTATTAGAAACAACAATAACATTGGAAGAAGTAAAACAAGCAATAAATAAAATGCAGAATTCAAAGGCCCCCGGCCCAGATGGTTACACGGCAGAGTTCTACAAGTTATTTAAGGATCAGCTCTGTCCTCAGCTCTGTCCTCTCTGTTCAATGAGGCTCTGGCGAAAGGCTCCCTGCCTCCATCATTTTATGAAGCCAGTTTCTCGCTCATACACAAGTCAGGTAAAGACCCCTTAGAACCTGGCTCTTATCGGCCCATAAGATTACTTAATGTGGATTACAAAATTTAGCGAAAGTTTTAGCTACACGTTTGGAAAACGTACTCCCCACCATCATATCTCCAGACCAGACAGGGTTTATAAAAGACAGACAGTTCTTTAATGTAAGGAGACTAATGAGTATTATTTATACCCAAGAAACAGATAAATAAAACAAATAAATAAACACAGGGGTTGCTTCTTTCCCTGGATGCAGAGAAGGCCTTCGACATTTGGATTTCAGTTTTGTATCTTTAATCAAATTATTATATGTTCAGCCACAGGCATCGGTTCAAACTAATGGTTTGAACTTATCCTACCTCCCTCTAGGGCGCTCAGGGCTGTCCGTTATCGCCGTTGTTGTTTGTCTTGGCCATGGAGCCATTGGCCATTACATTAAGAACCATTAAAGGATACTCCGGCATATTTAGGGAAACAGCAGAACATAAGGTTTACGCTGATGACTTACTGTTGTACATGTCAAAACCTAAAGAATCTCTCCCGGTTATTACAGGTGAAATTCAGAAAATTAGAATATTATCAAATAGTTCATTTATTTCTGTAATTCAGTTTAAAATGTGAAACTAATATATGATATATTGTGGCCATACCGCCTTTGCTATGCCCGATCCCGTCAGACCTCGGAAGCTAAGCAGGGACGGCCCTGGCAGGACTTGGATGGGAGACCGTTTGGGAACACCAGGAAGCCTGGGAAATGTAGTGTGTGTGTGAGTGGTTGGTGGTGGTGGCTGCTGTGTGCAGACTGGTTGCCTCGCTTATCATCACCGAGTATGGAATGAATGAATAATGCATCAAATTGTAAAAGCGACTTTGAGCGTCTGGAAAAGCGCTATATAAGACTAATGCATTATAATTATATTATTAACAATGCCACGTCATCGTTTATAAATCGAACATCCATTGGAATATTGAGCTCACACTGGTATCACTAATGCACTAAACCAAGCTGCACAGAACAAACTCATTAAAAGACCAACTTCACCACAGTACAGCGCCACCTATCTATACATTGAACATTTTAGTTTGTACGATTTATATGAATACTTGCAGGTATATTCTACATATTAAAACAAACACAAAAATATATTACATGTGTTTGATATTTTCGAAGATGTTGGCGTGGCAAGGACGCACAGGAAATCGGCCATTTGGACTCATTTTAACGAACTAGTCCCTGCTTTCCCAGCAGACTAAGCTCACACCTGATTTAACGGACTCTAGAGAAACGGGGCTACAAAAACATTCAGCTTTTTTCATTCAACCTCCAGTTTTAAAATGGCGCCCCACAAAAGACATGCCTTTTCCTGTACATTTCACAACACACCTTGCAGGCATGCGCTCTATCTATTCTGGATCATATTTGGCTGACATAAGCCCTCTTACGGTCTGAATTCATAGAGCTCAATAGTGGCACAGTGCTCACTACTATAGCCCCACCTATCTATACCTTGAAAATTTTAGTTTGTACGATTTATATGAAATGTTGCAGGTATATTCTACACATTAAAACAAACACAAAACTATATTACAACATGCCTCTATCTTTCTTTATTCTTTATTCTCTTTATATTTAGGCCCGAGCCGGACGCACTCCCCGGCAAGGGACTATAGTTTTTGGTTTTCTAAAATTATTCTCCATCAACGAGCGCACTGCATACTCGGCAGTGACCAATGACCCTGACAATCACATGCGTCTCAATCAGAGCTTTCCGAAAATGTATAATATGTGGGGGTCAAGGCAACCACTACACTTATTATGCCCTTGCAAAATGGCCCAACAGCGCCACCTGCTGGCTTAAGATGGCTTGTCAAGTGGCTTGTAAGTGGCCCGCCCTTTCTCCGAGAAAATAGCCAGAGTTCTTAGCCTGTCAGCCAGCCGGTCTCGGCCAGAGTTTCTTCTGAAATTCGTCAATTTCCTCCTCTATTAACAAAAAACACACACTTAGACTCCTATACCTTTATACTACTAATCTGTCACAGAATGAAGCTTTAATTTGCTCGTTTTTGGCCTCAAGGTTGCTGTGTGGCTGGAGCATCCTCTCAAATATTTGGCCTCCCAGGCGAATTTGCCCTAATTATAAAATGATTCAATTAATATTGGCTGAACTGTAAAGCCGTCTCTCCGTTTTCTGCTCATACATGAGCGCGGGGAATTTCATAAAATTAATGTAAGTTCATTTCAGCTGTAGCTGCTTGTCTAGCTCCATTTGGTAGTGCACTGGGCTCCCAATCACGAGGTTGCCGGATCAATCTCAACCATGGCTCTTTTTTTTTGGTTTGGACTGGGCATTTACTGGGAAGAACATAAATCGGCGCCTATGGTCCCAACCTTATTAAAAACGAAGAAAGAACAGTTTAGAAATATGCGCAACTACACAGAAAGACATGGGGGGGATAGTGGGGAAACAATAGAAAACTGGGGGAAATGTCAAACAATCAAGACAATGGAGGGGCAAAAATTACCTGAAATGACCTCTCTCCCAAAATGCCTTGCTTGGACATATTTTCACACACGGGATTCAGAGAAATGTAGCCCACAGCAGGTCAACCTTAGTGTGGCGTTATAGCTCAGTGATAGTCTTTGGTGCAGGAGGTTGCCAGTTTAAACACGGCATTGACACTTTTATAATGCTTTCTCTTTTCGCATGGGCCACTGCACTCTGAGCCTGATACAACTCCAGAATGAGCACCAAGTTATGTAGACACAATTCTTTATTTGTCCACTTTTCTACCTTTCACTGCCATTTTCCTCTTTACTCGTGCAGCGGGCCCATGTAGAGGGGAGGGGGGCGGAGGGGGCTTGAGCCCCTGCCTCTTTTGCTCCATGCCCCTGAAGTGCCCTTTTCCCGCCATACCTTATATTTATTTTTATTATAGTTTGTTTATCCAAAGCTTTGCCACAGTCCTTACCATTGGTTTTGTCCCAATAAGCCTTATTAGCTTATATTAATAAATCAAATCCTAAATGAACACGCCCCTCGTTAGTTCATCGTGTTTCCAATACCCCGCCCACCGGTCCTGCGCTGCTCTCTGCTGCGCTGCAGAGAGCGGCGCTCACACCTTGTGCTTCAGATCGCTCTTTATTTTTTATCAGTTGGCCTCATAATCGTGGACCAATGAGGTCAACAAGTCGACAGTTTTGTACGATCTAAAAATAAACCTTGTGTCAGACGCGAGCGCCGTTTATCGAGGCTCAGCGCCGCATCCTCGCTACATTTTTTTGTCAAAATAGTTCAGCTCTATGCTCTCTTGAAACAACGTGAAACTCACGCCCAGACATTCTCAATAGTTTATGTCCTTTTCTTAAGCCCCTGTTTTCAGCCACAGCCCAGAGAAGAGAAGAGAGTGACATGAGGGAGACAGTCGTGAAAGTCTGTGTTTCTGTAGGGGCGCTGCTAAGACACTTGTGGCCTGGGGCAGATGCCCCTGAAAAGTACCCACTAGCAAAAGATACTGGCAAAAAATATAAATAAAGTATAAATATAAAGTATTAGTAAACTGAAATAATAAAAATAATAATAGCAGTTGGCTTTCCCCACTGGCCATAGAAGGTTTTTCAACTATAGAACAAGTGAAAAGCACCGCTGTGGTGAACGTGAGGCCGGGGCCCTGGGGTGGGTATTTATTTATTTAAAACTATTGTTTTTGGGTGGTTTCTTTTTTTTTGTCAACGATCTCATTTTTGACCCGCTAAACATCGACGAAAACTCACCGGATTTGGCGGAGTCATTTGGGTGGCGTGAAAATTGATGGAAATAGACGAATTGGCCACGGCCAAAACAAAATGGCTCGAATGCGCCCCCTCAAAGTTGACCCCTATTCAAATCGAGACGCGTGTCTTTGGGCGTACAGTGGATGCCACTTGGTTTTAGCGCGTTTCACGCGTGATTCCTCTTTACTCGTGCAGCGGGCCCATGCTGCATATAAGTGTTTGCCGTTGCAGTTCCACTTGTGTATGCGCATTTCTCCATCCCTCTGCAGTGGCTCATGATGGTTTTGGGCAAAGGCAGTGACAGGTGCAGGCTAGTCTGTATTTTACAACAAAGCGCTGAAGTTCGACGTGTGCGTTTCACACTCAGACACTGGAGCTGTCGCTCGAGGCTTGAAAGAGACTGTAAAGTGGATGCGCCGCTCACAGCGCTGACCGAGCCATGCACTCCCCTTCCTTCAAAACACTGTCCAAAAACAAGTCCTTCTCCACGAAGCAGCGCGCATGGGGTGTGTACAGTATGTGGGGCACTGAGCTTCTACGCATAATGGACACGCATATGACGCGCCCCACGGACAGTGCTCCAGATAACCTGGAGCCCATCATTAAGGTGCGTTCAGAGTAGGGATGTCACGGTATGAAAATTTTACCTCACGGTTATTGTGACCAAAATTATCACGGTTTTCGGTATTATCGCGGTATTTTTTAAATGTGTGTTAATAAGTTCATTAAGCATTGATAGTCCTACACAAACTGAAATAGTTTCAAAAAAGTGTAACAGTGTTTGTTATATTTAAAAAAATTCAGACAAAGCCATATCAAAAGTGCAACTTTTCACATCAAAGTAAATGAACTATAACTATGTATTGTTGATCGTTTGGAGGGTATTACATGTACTATTTATAGCACCAGACCCGTGTTAGAATATTGTCACGTTCTCAGTTTGTCCTTCCAGTTTGCTTTCACTCTGCAGATTTGGGAAAATGCCATCAGACAGTAATCATTGTTAAATTCATAATAATGCGGCGAGAGTGAATCTATTGCATTGGCGACTTTAATCTGCCCTCCGGGAGCCTGTAACGCATTGTGCCATTTCAATATGGAGGTATCTGCGAGGCGCTGCGGCTGCACTATGGGGCGACTCGTTGCGTTCTCCCTCAACCCCAAGTCTGCACATCATGCATTTCAGTTATAACGTTAACTTACTTGCATTGGCTATAGAGTTGTGGGTGATGGTCATGAGGTTCGAAGTGTTGCTGCCTTTCGCAGAAACCTTTTTTTTTCCTGCACGTCCTGCAAACAGGATAACTGTCTTCTATCAGCTGTCCCTCGGCTTTCTTCAAATACCCAAAATATGCCCAGACTTCAGACTTGGTCCTGTTTGAAGGCTGATAGACGTCCTGAGCGCTGCCACCTGCTTCAGCCATGATTCCAGCTTCGAGAAAGTTGTGTTTTGGTTGCAAACAACACAGTGCGCATGCGTGGCAACTTCAGCAGATGAGACGGTGGCTGGTGAGGCTCACCGTGCCGACACCGCGGGCGCGGTAATCCACCCAGATAATATAGTTTTTCAAAAACAAGACGGTAATTTTTACCGTCAAAATTTTACCGGGTTTACCGCTACACCGTTTACCGTGACAACCCTAGTTCAGACCGAACGTGCGTCCACGCTCCGTCAGCCTCTAGTTGGACGCCAAACATTGCCGCTTCACACTCGCGAGAAACGCCTGTTTGAGGCGCGTGAAGTTTTGCAAGCGTCATAATTAGGAGGCGTGTCATACAACTCAGGCCGAGCGCAAACCGCCATGATCAACTTCTCCTCCATGCTGCAGGTCAGGGCGCAACTACCGCAACTACCCCCCCCCCTCTCTCTCGCACGCACGCACGCACGCACGCACGCACGCACGCACGCGCACACACGCACACACACACACACACACACACACACACACACACACACGGCTCTTTGATGGTTGTTTCTTTTATTTTAAAGAAAATAAATACCCTCTGAATTGACTTTATTTTAACGAAAATGTCACTATTTCACACAATATAACATCGATATTTCCCTCTATGGAGTTTGTTATCACAAAAAACAATCACACGGCCGATTAAGCTTCTGTTGCTTCATTCACGTAACTTTTCCTCCTCTCCCTCTCTCTCCCTCTCTCTCCCTCGCACAAGAGGGGAGAAAACAACGCAAGCTTCAACGCGATCTCCTCTGTAACAGTGTTTATTATTTCATTAGGACTTTTATTTCTCAAACTTGTTGCCTTATGCTCACTTTGAGCTCCTCGTGGGGCAGCAGCAGCAGCGGTGGAGATGACAGTCCCTCTGCACTCATCTCTGCCCCACTCCAGCAGTGACTTTTGTCAATAAGCAGCACAACTAAAGTGACGCCCCTCCCCCAAAGAGGAATAAAAAAAAAAATACTTCACCTCCGCGAACCTGTTCATATCGTTCACTGTAAAGACTCGTTCAAAAGAGCCGGATCGTTCACGACCGACACACATAGACTGTTAAAAAGAACACATCACTATTGGCGCCCCTATGAAAGGCATATATTGCGTTTGCCCTTTTTGCTCCACTGCTGCAGGTAACAGGTGACCTCACTATTTGAGCCCAGTCCCTGATTGGTTAACAAGGCGTAAATGAACGCACGTGTAGATTGTGATTACTTGAGTGCATGAAGCAGTGGGCGCGGCCTCCCTGCTCGTGTACTGCGCTGTTCTCACTGGCTTTGACGCGCGTTTATCCTCACCTGCTCACATTTGGAACGCTTCATACGCGCGGACATCTTTGCTTACATTTCGACGCGCGTCGAAGCGTCTACATAGGGTTAACATGGAAGTTGGTGGCGTGTCAGCGTTTGGTCTGTACGCACCATTAGAGAGACTCATCCATGCATTTGTCTCCAGCAGGTTAGACTACTGTAACGGCTGCTCACTGGCCTTTCTAAACGAGCTGTTAGAGCTGCAGAACATCCAGAACGCTGCTGCTCGAGTCCTGACAAGAACCAGGAAATACGATCATATTAGTCCAGTGCTCCGGTCTCTGCACTGGCTTCCTGTCACTCAGAGAATAGAATTTAAAACAGCTCTGCTTGTGTACAAGTCTTTTCATGGTTTAGCACCAACAGGCCCGGCCCTAACCAATTTGGTGCCCTAGGCAAGATTTTAAGTGACGCCCCCATCGCAGTACAGTACTTGCACTGCTAGTGTACATATACTCACAAGAAACTTAATAACTTTGTTTTAGACATTCTTTTATTTTAATAAAACAATTGTACATTGAAAAAACTAATAATAATAATAATAAAAATTAAAGAAACAACTAAAAAAAATTATTAACATATGAAATACAATATAGATAGCTTACATAAAGTATTAAATTTAAATACTCCCGAAATGAAAAGTGTAAACAAGTGACATTAACTTAAATACAATAGAAATACGGCACTGTGCAAAATAAGACATTAGTATCTTATCTATCTTATCTATCTTACAATTACAAAAACAATTGCACATTCAAAATACTTATTATAATATAATATCTTATCTCATCTATCTTACCTATCTATCTTATACATCTTATCTATTAGTATCTTTAGGCACAAAAATACTACAAGGATTTGAATTTAAAAAAATGAAAGATCTTAAAAAGAGCTTTATTGGTGTTTTTGGTCCTGCCTTAAATTACACTAAACTACAGAAACTACACCACCACCTCCTTAATCTCACATGACTTGCTACAGCTTAACTTTCCTGGATTTTCTTGAGGCAAAGTCATCTACAACATCATCATATGACAACTGATTAGAGACCACATGGTTTATGCTTATGATGGCAAGTCCACCGATCTGTACGTCGTGAGCACCAACGCCGTGTGTTATCTCAGAGATTACCGGGCAATTTGGAGGGAATAGCCTTTATATTTGGCCCTTGGATTCAGAGGCGCATGTTTGGGCTGTATGACACACTTTTCCAGGAGCTGGAGAGCGAAAGCCACGGGGACATGTCTTATATTCCCCTAGATACAAAAAAACCTTTCACACAAACTTGTTGCTGCGCGTCACACCAGCATAACGCCTTTTCTCTCCTCTCTCTCTGACACCTGTTCTCTCCTCGCCTTCTCTCTTCCCCTCAGCGTATTGCAAAAGCTTTGTACTTTGTACCTGGTCAGAGGCAGCTCTGAAGCTTTAAACATCGGAGTTTTCGTGCGGTAGATGCACTCTCGCCTACGGGCAATTCACGAACGACTTACGCGACATGTATAGAGGACGCACGAGATATCTGAGCGTGCGTTGGCTGCACTAATGGTGTGCGTGGCACACGACACATATACGAAGTCCGCAAGTGTGGCATACAGAAAAGGTTTCGTACAAAACGTACGAAAGACATACGCCTGCCGTACCGACGACTCACGCAGATGTACGGCGTTCTTGTAATCTGAAAAAAACGTAAGCGCCCGTAGAGTTTGTTTGACATGTCAAAGAACCTCTGCGGCTCCAAAATAAGCACGTCACACGCACGTCACACGCACGTCACTCGCGCGCTCTCCGTCCGTTTTCTTGCGTTTTGTGCACGTAGACCGGCCGTAGAAGCCCGTACGGCCGGTTGTGACCAAGTCAAAGAAATGTAAATACAATTTTTTAACCATTCGTTGCTGTGTCAATGAAATACAATAAAAGCAGAAAGTTCATTACACGGCTCTGGCACCCCTTGGATGTACGGCGCCCTTAGCATTTGCCTATACTGCCTATGCCACGGGCCGGCCCTGAGCACCGAAGTCCATCTCTGACATGTTAGAGCCGTATGAACCATCTCGGGCCCTGAGAACTTCAGGGAGGGGTCTCCTGGTGGTTCCCCGAGTCAATAATAAACACGGTGAGGCTGCGTTTCAGTTTCATGCAGCTAAAATCTGGAACAGTCTTCATGAGGATGTGAGACAGGCCTCAACTCTGACAATGTTCAAATCCAGGCTGAAAACAGCTCTTTTTACCCGTGCATATGAAAACTGAAAGTATTTTATCTGCACTCTTGACTTTTACTGTCATTGATTAACTTTATGTTGATGTTTATTGATTGATTTTATCTGTTTTCTTGTAATTTTTTCTGCAACTGTGAAGCACTTTGAATTGCCTTGTGTATGAATTGTGCTCTACAAATAAACTTGCCTTGCCTTTAATAATGATAATTAATGATAATTAAACCCAATTTCTTTTGTTGTTCTTTATTTAGGCCCGAGCGCCATCAGGGCTGGCGAAGGGGCTCTTGTAATCGTATAGAGTGCGCGGAGCGCTCGCCTCCTCTCAAACATGCACTAACGCACTCCTCTCCTCGTGCACGTTCCGTGCACGTGCACATGTATCAGAAAACGAACATTGTAATTGGACTCCCCCAAAGTGCGAACAAAACGCACAAAACGAGCGCTCCCCTCCTCTCAAACACTCACTAACACACTCCTCTTGTCGTGCACGTCCCGTGCACATACATATATAATGCAAAAATCAACATTGTAATTGAGCCCATAAAAGTCAATGGGCGACTGAGAGCCCTGGGTCACTGACGTCACTGACGAAGTGCCCGTCAGTGACCCAGGACCTCTACCATGAGGTAGGAATGCGCAAGCACTTTCCGAAAATATATAGTTTATGGTACCCGCGTAAGCACAAGAACAGAGCGAGTCCTCCTGCAGAGAGACAAAGTCTGGACGAGGAAATTACGCACAACCGCGGAAAAAAGTTCACTTAAGTCATGAGCGTGTTGCCTTTCTCTCACGTCATGAGCATCTGTCTGATAATCAGCTCAACTTTAACATTAACTGTGTAATAGCGTTCGAGGTAGAAGCGGCTCTAGGATGCAGAGCGTTAGGGGAGATTACGACGTGAGAGCAGAGAGACACATTGACGAGGACCTGCTCCTCTGGCCACACGTCCTCCTGGGGTCCACATAAACAGTCTCACAGAGGCTCCTGAGATTTACACAAAATTAAGAACTCTACAAACTTATACTCATCCGTGAATATAATCAGCGCATCTCTAGCTTTAAGTCATTTTTTTATTTGAGAACAATCCGACTCATATGTTCGGTTTTATGGTTAGAGTTACGCTGGGTTTGTGGAGTGAAAAGTAAACGATGCATCACACGCGCGGGGCGGCGATACGTCGCCTTTTGTTGGCCTTTTCCTCATGTGTATGAGCTCATTAAAACAGCAACAAAAGCAGTACAAGAGCGTCCTGCTAAAGTTTGGACTTCAGTGATGTCTGGAGTCTGAATCCCTCTCTCAGTGTGAGGCTATTCCTATAGGTATGTAAATGATCCCAGCTCTGTTCTACCCCACCCCAACCTGTGAACACACTCTGGACACATTCTGATTTCCGACAATGGTTTAGAGGTCTGTTTGCCTTCGGCTTTTGTCCCGTATTTCGTGAGAATAGCTGATAATGATAGAGGCTTATTATGGCGCGCTGGAAGAGTCAGCACAGCGTCTCCCCTGTCAACGCCACCTTCCCTGTTCGTCCCCGCTCCCCCCGGAATTAAGAAGAGCTTTTTAAATAAAGTAAAGTGTTTGTGCCACAATAAAGCAACCATAAGTTGTGTTTTTCCAAATGTATTTTGAGACGGAATAACCACTGATCGAAGATCGATTTTTTTAGGTTAATATTATTATTTTATTTTTTCGGTTTTAGTCCAAATCAGAAATGCATCAAATTAAAGTTCAAGTTATTCCTGGGCAAAGTAACAATAAATGATGAAGAAGAATAAAACAAACAACAGCAAAATAAAGAACAACAAAAGAATGTGCTACTTTTATGTTATAAAGGTGCATTAATACATATTATATTCTGAGATCTTGCTACTTCCCAGTTGTCATTACCATCCTCAATATAATTTAATTTGGGTTTAATTATCATTATTATTATATTTGTTTAATTGAGTTATATGTGAAGTGTGATGTAAGCCCTGCATAATGTGGTGCATTAAAAAGCCAGGGTGTAGAACGGGCCAGTTGAAGAGGGCAGTAACTCCCCCTCAACAAACCCCCACCCAGCTGCCCTAACAGCTGATTTTGTAGATGATGTTCCTATGCTTAGTGGTGCATTAAAAGACAAGGTTTTGAGCCCGTTGGGAGGGTCCCTCTCAGCAGATTCATAACTTGCCTACCCTAATTCTCAATTTGTAAATTTGAGCAATAGAATGACAACGGTTCCAAGCAGCAACACTCTTCCTTAATTATAGAGGAAACACACATAATTGATCCTACTGCGCCTCCTAGTGGCAACACATTTCTTGTTCTCTGTATGTTTCAAAAGTCTTTTGTTTGTATTTATATTTGAACAGGTTGATGTTTGGACTTCGTTTCAACTCCATTTCCAGTTTATTCCACAATTGTACACCATTAACTGTTGGGCTAAAACTTTTCAAAGTTGAGCTATGTTTCTGAGTCCTAAAGTTTAATTCGTCACGTAATTCATAACAACCAGTACGTTCTTGGAACCTTCTTTGTATTTGGCCTGGTAACAGTTTGTACCTTGCTTTGTATAACATCTGTACAGTTTGGAACTCAACAATGTCACAAAACTTCATGATCTTTGATTTTAAAATAATGAGTTTGTGTGGTCCAAAAACCCAACTTATGAATTACTCGGATAGCTCTTTTTTGCAACAATACTATTGGTTTTACTGTGTTTTTATAAGTACTACCCCAAACCACAGTACAATAATATAAATATGGCAAAATCAGAGAACAGTATAAGATATGTAGAGCTTTGATGTTTAAAATGTGCTTTGCTTTTGCTATTACTGAAATGCGTAGATATATATTTAATATGAGCTTTCCAAGTAATTCTGTCATCTATAATAACACCAAGGAATTTTCATTTCATGCACTCGCTCTATGACAACACCCTCTATCTGAATTGCTTCCTGAGCATTGGAATTACAGTTGCCAATATCATCATTTTGCTTTTACTCAGATTTAGAGATAATTTATTTTGTTTAAACCATTTATTGACACTTTTGAGTTCCAAGTTAACAATCCGACACAGTTGCTGTAAGTCGTCACCTGATGCAAAAATATTTGTATCGTCAGCAAACAAGATAAATTTAAGTACTTGAGACGTTTTACAAATGTCGTTAATGTACATGTTAAACAATTTTGGGCCCAGAATGGAACCTTGAGGTAAACCACACACAATTTGTCGACAACTCGACTGATAATCACCTATTTTCACACATTGTTTTCTATTTTTTAAATAACTGGTAACCCACTGTAGAGCTACCCCCTAAACCCATAATGTTCTAGTTTATTAATTAGTATATCATAGTTTATTGTATCAAACGCTTTACTCAGGTCAATAAATAACCCTATTGCATATTTCTTGTTATCTACAGCATTAGTTATTTCTTCAATTATATCAAAGAGAGCGTGTGAAGTTGAGTGATTATTCCTAAAACCAAACTGATTGTCCGAGAGTAAATTACACCTTTCAATAAAGCTGTCAAGTCTAGAGTTATAAACCTTCTCTAAGATTTTTGAGAATTGCGGTAAAAGGGAAACAGGCCTGTAGTTTGTGAAGAGATGTTTATCTCCTGCCTTGAACAGAGGAATCACTTTTGCTACTTTCATACCATCAGGAAATTGTCCAGTTTGCAACGATAGGTTACAGATGTGTGTTAACGGCTTAGAGATACTTTCAATAACACTTTTTAAAGTTTTCATATCCATGTCATAATAATCTGTCGAGGTTTTATTTTTACACCCTTTAACAATGTCCAGTATTTCCTTTTCCTCCACAGGTTTGAGGAACATGGACAGAGGATTTGTGTCTATCAGTTCACAATTATAGTTCTCAACATTTGCAATTTTTGCAGCAAGATTCGGTCCAACATCTACAAAGAATTTATTAAATGTATCGACTACTTCATTGATTTGGTTTATTTATTTGGTAGGGACAGTGCAAGTTAATGAACAAGCCACACCGGATTGTAGCCTTGGGCTAATTTCCATCCGTCGTCCCCCATGCGCACTCTCAAACACACTCTCATTCATCCTGCCCTATTGTACATGTTTTTAGTGGTAGGGGAAACCGGAGTACCCGGAGGAAACCTACGCAGACACGGGAGAACATGCAAACTCCACACAGAAAGACCCCGGCCTTGCTGGGAATCGAACCCGGACCTTCTAGCTGTGAAGCACGAGCGCTAACCACTGTACTACCGTGCCGCCTAATAATTCATATTATTTAAAGTGTTATCCTCATCTTTGAATATTTTGGATAATTAATCGATCTTGGTTTATTTCTAATTATACTATTTAAGATATTCCATAAACCTTTAATATTATTCTTATTGCTATCTAACAACTTATTATAATAATCCTGTTTACATTTTCTAATGATACCTGTCAGTTTATTTTTATATTTCTTATATTTATCCTCAGCTTCTTTTGTTCTATTATTTATACATTTTTTGTAGAGTGAATTTTTTTCTTGCATGCATTTAGTAATCCCTTAGACATCCATGGGTTTTCTTTACACTTTCTGTTTTTACAATATTTTTCATGGGCAATTGTTGTCATATACTTTATGAAATATTCGCGTAAACTCATCATATGCCTTATTAGTATCATTCTCTCTGTATACAATACTCCAGTCTTGAGCTAATAGTTCCTTTTTAAATGCATCCATAGTTTTTTCTGTTTTTACCCTTCTAAACCAATAACTATTTTCATCATCAATATTTAAATATCCATTTTTGTACAATACAAAACTGGCAGGTGATCACTAATATCATTTATCATTAATCCACTGACTGTATCACTATCTATTTCATTTGAGAAATGTTATCAAAGTCGCACTATGGGTTGTGATTCTACTCGGTTTAGTTATTAGAGGAAACAGACCTATACTAAATAAAGTATTTATAAATTCGTCCGTCTTTTTGTGTTTATATGGGTTTAACAGATCGATGTTAAGGTCTCCCCCCACAAACATGACTTTATGATTTAAACCTGAAAAGTGCTCCTCCATCCAATTAGAAAAAACATCTATATCAGAGCCAGGTGTTCTATAAATACAACTTACAATAATATTTTTCTTTTTTTGCCTTGTAATTTCTACAGTAAGGCATTCAAGTGCATCATCCACTACCATAGTCTTATTTTCCATTACTTTATAACTATAGTTGGAGACTACAACATAGCTACACCCCCACCATGCTTGTTTCTTCTGTTCATACTTATAAATTCATAACCATCAATAGAAAACTCAATTTCTCTGTCATTATTAATCCATGTTTCTGTGATTAAAATTACACTAAATGGTTTAGAAAACTGTTTTAAGAAGCTTTTGATGTGGTTAAAGTTTGCATAGAGGCTACGACTATTGAAGTGGATTACAGTGAATGCCTTAATGTTCTTAAGTTTACTATTGTAAAGATCCTCTGTATAATATTGACAGTCATTAGTAGCTCTAGTAAAGAAGTTATTTCAGGGTCGATGTCGATCTCAGTGTTCTGTAAGTCATATTGTGATAATGTAAAATCCTGGTTATTTGCTTCAGCAATTCTCCTTAATGAAAGGTCCAAGTCGATGCTTCCTATAGAACTATATGTATTACAGGATGTAGACCACAGGTGGAACAAAAGAACCTGGTGGAGCTGCATCCATCCTAACATGTAAACAACATGTTCACAGTACACAATACAAGACCAGTATAGTCAGGTCAGCCTAAATAAATACAAAAATATTAAATGAAAATGTCAGTTTTTAATTGTTTTGAAACGAGGCTGTTAGTGTGAAAGGGTAAAGCTGAGTGTTTTGCTTTGTCCCAGTGACCAGGTCATTCTGAACATCAGACGTTTGGACTCTGCGCTCTGGCCCCGCCCCTCGTACTGTCAAACCACTGGTAGCTACAAATGTGAATGCGCTGGTTTAAGCTCTCATTAAAGTGAAGATCATTTATACGCAGGACATTACAATCTTTGCATGTGACAGATACAAAGCCGCGGGTTTAGCGGCAGAGGAGGAGAATGATGCAGACACAGACACTTCTCCTTCCTCTCACTCCTCTGATCAGAATGAGACGAAAACTCCTGTTGTAAATCGAAGTCACCATCAGTCTGACGGTGCACGCACTGGCTCCTCTCTCTTTATGACAGATAGTAAAGAAATTGCAACTTGATCAAATGTCGGCGCGGTTCATGCTAAAGGCGCTGCTGTTGTAGCGCGGCTGAGGCTGTGCGTCAGCCGCTCTCGGCCTCGCGGAGTTTTACACACTCGGGTCCAAAGCGGCTCTTGAGGTTCGGTTTTAGAATGGACTCATTTAGGTCCAGAACAAGCTCATCCACATCTGAATTAGAGGCTCTTCCGCCGGTATAAGCGTGTGTTTACAACATTCATTTGTGCATTAAAGGATTCAGTCTTAATAGTCTTAAATACATTTTAACGAGGTCCGCACCTCGGTGACCTCTATGGTAGCTACGGCCATGATAGTAACAGGTAAAGTGTGTTTTGAAACAGAAGTGAAGTGGCCAGATTTCTCAGGTGACGGCCCTATTTACACATGAATAGATGCAAATTGGCTTTACTTTAGACAGCAACCCAAGCTTCCCCCCAGAGGTGTGCATGTACCCAAGTAATGTAAGCTATACATGTACTTTATTATAGACTACTATTGAAAGTAATAGACTTAAGACTCATTAAACAATGATCAAAGGAATCCGTGTAGCTTTCGATCAGCGGTTATTCCGTCTCAAAATACATTTGGAAAAACACAATTTATGGTTGTTTAATTGTGTTTCCCGTTTTTAAATACAATTGGAATTCAACAGAACATAATGAAACGTTTATTGGCTATTAAATGGGGAAACAATACTGCTAAAACAACGTCCATTATTGTGTTTACTTTGTTCTGATAAGCTACCGGTTAACGTGGCCTCAGTGTCCGGTGTTCAACATCTACGTCCTGCGCAGCACATTTTGTTGTTATTGAGTTTATTTACATTCCATATTGCGTCCTCACTCCTCTCTCAATGCCGCTGCCCATTACGCATTGTGCGTCTGCCTTAAAATGCCCCACACTGTGGCGACCGTGACTGAATGGAATTAAGAAGAGCTTTTTTAAATAATTAAACAGTGTTTGTGCCACTGTTTTATTATTGCAGTTATGAGAACGATGACGAAGACGAGAAGACTAAAAGAAACACGTGACAACGCGATCAGGGGAGACTTACGCACAGGCATTGTGCAGCTCTCTTCATTCATCAGGTAAAACAATCATCAGCAAATATAAGCCTGATGCCCCAACACGTTAGCCGCCTGCAGTGTTCTCTAGAGCCGGTCACAGCGGAGGATGCAAGAAGGGATGACAGGTCGGGGACACGAGTTTTAGGAACAGAGCGCACGATGTAACAAGAGACAGCCAGATGTGCACGTCCTGCAGACAACAGTGCAGACCGTGCAGATGTCTCTGTTCAACCTCATTCAATCACAGAGGCCTCAGTGGTGCCTCTCGGAGCATCTGATGGCTGAAGCACAGTGCGTAATGAGTGCATGACCGGCACTGGGAGAGAAGTGAGGACGCAAGTGTTTCCCCATTCGTAAAAAGATCCCTAATTTAATGTGCATAAGGCTGTGCAGACATCAGATAAAATTTGCTTAGAGTTAGGAGCGGCTATGGCACGAGCCGCTGCACTTGGCTCTCCGCACACCGCGATGATGAGTATGCTGGGGCTGCACGGACAATCACAAGAGAAAAACATGGATTTAAGCACGATCGAGCTACAACAACGAACCACTCAAACGGGTTACGTGGGTAAACGGAGGGAATCTGTTTCTAAAAAGAAAAGCGGCTGTGGCTGAGTTTGCTGTAGCTAATTTTACTTTTCTTGTCTGAACTGCGACACGTTCTTATTCTGAGGTTGTACAAACATGTTGTAGGCTATTACAATGCGAGATATACAAGGCTCATAATATGTTATAAAGTTTTGATTTAGCCTAGTGTTCTGTAGCTTACAGTACGCCTCTGAATGCAGTCCGCTGCCAGCAGTGCTACAGCGGACTTAACCTGCCACCTCATGGCGATAAGTGGTAATATATTTCACGTGCTGCGTGAATCACGGAAAGCGTGAATGAACACGACATTTCCAACTGGCACCCACTGTAGGCCAAAACCCTTCGGTACAGTGAAAGTGGACATCAAGACAAACCAAAACCTGAATTAGAGCGCCATGCCCCGATGCACAGGAAGTCGGCCATTTTGGCTTGAAATCCAGAAACCCTCTGGACTCATCTCATGTTTTCATCGGAATAAGATAACATTTGGCGTCTAGACATTCAAGATTTGTCCTGGGTTTGTAAAACTGTTACACCGTCTCCTCATAACGCCGCGGCGAAGGACGCGTAGATTTCGTGTATTTTCGAAGACAGCTCACGCTCACAGGAATAAGCCGACAGAGCTCATATTCAAGTCACTAATGCACCACCCGAAACTGAACAGAACGCAGCCATTAACATATAGCCTTCTCCCAGGACAGCGCCCCCTAGCTATACCTTGAAAACTGCAGTTTGGATTTTTTTAATACAAAGTTGCCAGTATGTTCTAAACACTGACTCAAACAAAACAATACATTACAGTCATATTTTATAAGATGTGGGCGTGGCCAAGGTAAATGTCTCGAAAATGGCACATTATCGTTTATAAATCGAACATCCATTGGAATATTGAGCTCACACTTGTGTCACTAATGCACTAAACCAAGCTGCACAGAACAAACTCATTAAAGACCAACTTCACCACAGTACAGCGCCACCGATCTATACTTTGAAAATGTTAGTTTGTACGATTTATATAAAACGTTGCAGGTATATTCTACACATTAAAACAAACACAAAAATATATCACATGTGTATGATATTTTCTAAGATGTGGGCGTGGCAAGGCTAAATGTCCCAGAGACTGGATAATATCCTTTATAATTCTCACGTACCTTGTCAGATTGATTTGGTAATTTAATCACTAATGAACAGGGGGAGCCCGACACTCTACCTATGTAGCTAAATGGGTGGTGCGAAGTACACGTACATGTATATTAGGTACCGCCCCCTGCTCGTGTATTTGCTGAACACTGAGTAACGGCTTTACAGATTTGGCGATATTCATTGAATCATTTTGTAATCAAGGCAAATTGGCCTGGGTGACCACAGATTTGAGTGGGTGCTCCAGCCTGCAGCACCCACGGGTTTAGTGCCTACAAATAGAAGTACGTGGAAAGGACTTCCATGGAATTTGGCACATCTGTCCAGATGCTGTTTTGCTTGGTGGCTTCTCCTGAGTATTGCAGTTCAAGAAACCATGTTGGGTATGAGGCCGAGGCGAGAGCAGGTTTGGGCGAGAACGAGCGGGGCGGTCCCAAGGGGGGGACTGTGCCAGGGGCGAGGGCCTTTATTGCTGCTTGCGCCTTTAATTAATTATTATTATTATTATTATAATATACTCATGGCATGCAAAGTGACATAAGTCAAGTCTTTGTTTGATTTAATTTTTGAAAATGTTGGCTTACAGCTGGTAAAAACCCCAAATGAAAATTTCAGAATAAACATAACCACACGGGCCGCGCTGCTGCTTCTATTGTGATGCTTGAAAGGCTGTAATCAGACGCTCGTATGTGTCACCTCAGGCGGAGCCACTGCTGCGATTCTGTAGAAAAAACCTCTGCATAGTTGCTGCTAAGCACTAAGATATGAATGAAAACGGTTTCCTGATTCTTTGTTTGTTCTTTAGTGACAGTGGAATAGTTTAACCTACATTTCTCTGACACAATTCTCTCAAATCTGGCCTCTCTCCTCTCTCCCTCTCTCAGATATTATTTCATTATGTGTGGGTTTGAGTGTGTAGTACCTTCTGTCCAGCCTCATGTCATGATAAAATCCCCTTTTAAACATGTTTGTAATCCAGTGCCTTGTTTAATGCGACCACGTTCCTGTTTTATTAAAGCGTATGATCCTCTGATCCGAATGCCTGGGCTCAGGAAAGGCATTTCAAACCACAGCTGCTGATCGTCATAAATACTTCCTCTTTTCAGACGTGTCTGTTTCACTTGTGTCTTAAAGACGTAGAAGAGGTGGTTATGTTGCTCCAAATTTAGATGATCAATAAATTATTCCTGAATGTGTGTTTTTACTCCTCCTGCCTCCTCACTCTGCTCTGAACAGCTGGCGCCTGTAGCCTCTGACTGACAGCGCTCTGACGCACCTGCCCCACACACTCATCACCTGCACATGTGCTGCACTTACACTGACAATACACAGGAATCACCTGCCCCTGCCGTGTGAACAGTGTTTGTGTGCACACACCTTTAGTCCCTTTTCAGGTTGATTTATGTTTTGTGTGTTTGTGTAACTTGTCTCATAGAAATGCTTCAGCCTCTGTCCCTTCAGACTATGGAGTTTCCTTTGGTGGGCGTGTCCTGTAATGATCAGAGTCTCCTCTCTCCTCCAGACTGAGCAGCTGTAACCTGTCAGAGAGCAGCTGTGAAGCTCTGTCCTCAGTCCTCAGCTCCTCTAGTCTGACAGTCCTGGACCTCAGTAAGAACGACCTGAAGGACTCAGGTCTGAAGATGTTGTCTGTTGGACTGAAGAGTCCTCACTGTAAACTGCAGCAGCTCAGGTCAGAGGGTTTACTCTTCATCTCTGTGAGTTTGTCATTTCTATGACTCTGTTTAACCCTGTGTGTTCAGACTGTCAGGGTGTCTGATCTCAGAGGAAGGCTGTGCTGCTCTGGCCTCAGCTCTGAGGTCCAACCCCTCCATCTGACAGACCTGGACCTCCGCTTCAACCATCCAGGAGACACAGGAGTAAAGCTCCTGACTGCTCTACAGGAGGAGCCCCACTGCTCACTCTCCACTCTCAGGTGAGGACAGTTATTACACAGTTATTACTGAAAACACCAACTTAACTGTCAGAATAAAACCTGTTTATTCAGAGCCTGATGTTTGTGTTTCAGACTGAGTCCTGCTGGAGAACGATGGATCAATCCAATCTGGAGACGTAAGTCTGACTTTTAAAGTTTGATTAACCTCTTAAGCCCCGCCTTAACCCAGAGCATTTTCTCCAGTTCAGCTTTACCCAAATCTAAAAGCTTCTTGACTGGAGCTCACAGCCTATAGGCCAGAGTCACGCCTCATTTGAAAGCTAAGACCTACAAAACTGACCGTAACTTTTCTGTTTCTTTTTCATCACTCTTTAGTTGTGCTTTTTATTGTGTTGTTGTTTTAGATTTGGGTAAAGCCAAACTGGAGACAAAGTGCTCGGTTCAGTCGGGGGTTAAGAGGTTAAGTTTGATTCACTGCATTTGTTCAGAGAGAAACAAACATTTCTTATTGACTTTATTTCTAAGTTGTGTTTTCCAGTTTTACTGTTTTGAGTTGAACTTAAGATCGAAGTGAATTTGACTAAACTCAGTCCAGTTGACGAGATTTAAAAAGTCTAATGTCTTATTCTTAAGTGTAAATATCTTTAAACATAGAACATGCTGGAACATAATTGTGAAAGACAGTTTAATAATATTTGATAACAATAGAAGCAAAGCATCATGGGAGTGTCCATAAACACATGAGGCTCATTATTAGGCCCGAGCCAGGACAAAGTCCTGGTAAGGGACTTTTGTTCTCCCCCGGTTTCTTGTTATTATTCTTATTATTATTCGCCCTCTAAGATCCTGTTTTTCAGTGCCTTCCCGTGCAAAAGTACACGCAGAAATTGGCACAGTGATCAGAGTCGGCGAAAATTGCGTGTCAGTGGGCGACATGCACACGCCCAAAACAAAATGGCTCCACAACGCCCCCTTAAAGTTGACCCCCATTCAAAAGAAAATGCTTTTTTGGGCGTAGGCCCAAATCCTTGGGTACAGTGAAAGGGCACATCAGGACAAACCAAAAACTCCATTGGAGCGCCACGCCCGGACGCACAGGGAGTCGGCCATCTTGACTTGCAATTGGAAAACCGGCTGGACTCAACTTATGTTTTAACGAACTAGTCCCTGGTTTTTCAGCAACATCAAATCATACTTGGCACAGCGCATCTAGACATCTGACAGTCACATGCGCCTCAGTCAGAGCTTTCCGAAGATGTATAATATGTGGGGGTCAAGGCAACCACTCCACTTATTATACCCTTGCAAACTGGCACAACAGCGCCACCTGCTGGCTTAAGTGGCTTGTAAGTGGCCCGCCCATCCTCCGTGAAAATAGCCAGAGTTCTTAGCCTGACAGCAAGGCGGTCTCGGTCAGAGTTTCCCTTGATATTCATCAATTTCCCCAATTTCCCCCTTTATTCACAAAAGCCACAGTTTCAGACTCGTACATATTTTTACTACCCCTCTGTTACAGAAAGAAGCTTTGATTTTGACGTTTTTGGCTCCAAAATCGGGTTTTTTGGACAGTACAATCACAGGAAGTTCAGATAGGCTGTTTCCTGTCCGTCTCTCTGTGTGTCCCTCGTACAATTTGGTCTCACCAAAATATTCCTTCATCTATTGAGAGTTTTGCCTCCTCAGATCTTTGGGCGCCCAGGGAATTAGCCCTAATTACAAAATGTTTCAATAAATATAGCCTGAACTGTAATTCCGTTTTCTGTAAACACATGAGTGTTTCATAAGATTAATATAAATTCGTTGTGATGTTGTCTAAGCTTGTGTAGCTCAATTCGTAGAGTGCAGGGTTCCCATCCATTAGATTGCCGGTTCAAACCCCACCATGACTTTTTTTTTTTTTTTTTTGTGACTCGGTACCTACTGGGAAGAACCTGAATCGGCGCTTATGGCCCCACCCTCATTAAAAACGGGGAAATGACCCACACATTGTCCGAGCCTAGACTACATGAGCGCAAGGCGTTTCATAAGATATTTGTCAGTTCGGTTGTAAAATTTGTTGTGTAGCTTCATTGATAGAGAGCAGGGTTCGCATGCATTAGATTGCCGGTTCAAACCCAACCATGACTTTTTTGTTTTTCTTTTTTTTAATTAATATTTTATTAAATCCTCATTAAGTATTGAAGTTCACTGGCCATAGAAGGTTTTTCAACTATAGAACGAATGAAAAGCACCGCTGTGGTGAGCATGACGCCGGGGCCCTGAGGCTGAAGCAAGAATGGGCTGGCATCAGAGATACCTGGGGCAAGAGTAAGGCCGGGGTCTGACGAACGCAAGGCGAGAGTGGGCCGGAGCAAGAGTTAGCAGAGAGCACACAGGTTGTGTGTGAGGCCGAGGGGAGAGCAGGTTTGGGCGAGAGCGGGTGCGGTACCAATGGGGGGGGCTGCGCCAGGGGCGAGGGCCTACATCGCCGCTTGAGGCTTTAATTGTATTTGTCCCTGTGACTGTGGTCCACAGCGTCAGAGTCTTTAAGCAGGTCCAGAAGAGTCTGAGCTGTTTCACTCTGTTTAACAGAGATCTTCATGATGTAGTTTCCTCTGAGCTGTGTCTCTGTCAGTCCTCATCACAGAGACTGAACAGAGCCACAGCTGAGGACCATCTACATTTACAACAATCACCAAACAGGGACTAACTGCTGCTGTGTCTTCTCTCCCTCAGATTTCACTCAACTCTCTCTGGATCTAAACACAGCTCACAGAGAACTCAAACTGTCTGACAACAACAAGACGGCGACATATGTGAGAGAGGAGCAGCCGTATCCAGATCATCAGGACAGATTTGAATATTATCATCTGGTTCTGTGTGACACTGGTCTGACTGGGCGCTGTTACTGGGAGGTCCAGTGGAGAGGGAGGGTTTCTATATCAGTGTCTTACAGAGGAATCAGGAGGAAAGGAGACGGTGCTGACAGTTTGTTTGGACGCAATGATCAGTCCTGGAGTCTGTTCTGCTCTAAAGTTGAATTCTATGTTTGGCATAAAGACAAACACACACCCCTCCCTCACCCTCGCTCCTCCTCTGGGACAGTAGGGGTGTATGTGGACTGTGCTGCTGGATCTCTGTCCTTCTACACAGTCTCCTCTGACAAACTGATCCACCTCCACACCTTCAACACCACCTTCACTCAGACCCTGTTCCCTGGGTTTGGGCTCTGCACTTATGACTCCTCAGTGACTCTGAGAGCTCTGTCAGACTGAGCCTCTCACTGCTGTTCAGTCTGTGTGGACTCTTTTACAGCTCCTCAGTGACTCTGAGAGCTCTGTCAGACTGAGCCTCTCACTGCTGTTCAGTCTGTGTGGACTCTTTTACAGCTCCTCAGTGACTCTGAGAGCTCTGTCAGACTGAGCCTCTCACTGCTGTTCAGTCTGTGTGGACTCTTTTACGAGCGACGGTGCAGAGTCATGTTTGATGCTCAGTCTGTGTCTAAAGTTCCAGTCAGTGTAAAGCTGCATCAGGCTATAAAACACACAAGAACTGTTGAATAAAGGATATTTAGAAGTTTTGCTCAATAAACCCTTAAAGTGCAGATGACAGGTTTTAATGCTTTTGAAAATATGACTTATTCAGAAGAATAACATCAGTTCAATCATTATGTTATTTCAGTGAAGCAGGAAATTAATGAAGAAATGTTGGGCAGAAAAGTTATTTTTATTTGAATGTTTAAGCTGCTGACAGGAAGTGACATAGATAAACGTAAAGTTCAGTTTGACTCATTTCCCATTGACATAACATAATCGGCACAGCAACAGTTTAAAATAGTTTTCCTTCATCTATGTCACTTCCTGTCAGTGTCCAATCAGGAAGTGAAACTATAAACATCACAGAAATGGCCAAACTAAAGAAAACTGGAACAATCTTTAGTAAAATCTGAAATATAATTGTGTTAACGATGTTTTAGTAAAAATTGTGTCTAATGTGTCAAATACACTTTAACACTTAATCACATCCAACACATTTTTGGACTTTTATTTGTTGCATAACTCCAACATGTTTGATGCTAATTGAGTGTGACAGGTTAAAAATAGTATATTTAGGGTTAAAAACCAGAGGTAAAATTATAATTTCATTCTTATTATTGTTACATTAGAAACTGTTGTTATTACTGTACAAAAAAAGGTTATAATACTTGGTACAATTATTAACAATTTATTAAAGTTCGATTATTTAGAGATTGATTGCTTTTGCTTAGCCGAGAATTGTTTTGTTGCGCTTGCGCAGTAGCAATTGTGCACTTTTGAATAAAGCGAAAAGAAGTAAAGACGTCGGCTCTGTCGTTCTTATTATTTTTGCTCAAAGGTCCCACGTACCTCTCCCAAACTGTGGAGCAGAGGGCGCAACATTTTGGAGGCACCGCTGGGATGTTTGGTAAAAGAAATATCCACCATCCCTGAGTGGAAGCTCGAGCCGAATATCCCTCATCATCGAACCCTAGCTAGCATCGGAGACACGAGGCGCCACCAACATTCACCGTGGCTGTTTCAGCTTGTGCAACAGGTTGTATCTCAAGTGCGCACGACCACCACTAGAGGGCACCATCGTACCACAAACTTGATAGAAGCCCACGTTGAACTGTGTTTATGCCCGCGTTTACGAGGAAAATGGAGTCAGAGCTGGAGATCGTACAGTTAGAAGTCAAAGGTGCATTATATGAACTGAATGTTGAACAACTGCTAAAAATATGCGATGGACTACAAGTGTCTGTACGGGGAAAAGAGCAACTTGTGGACAAAACTCGAGGCCAGCTAATCACACTTGTTACAAGCTACATTGACCAGCCTGAATTAGCTGAGCTAGAAGATGAGGGAATGTCTCAATTGCTCAACATTAAAGACTTGATTGAAAATGCCAAAATGCCAGAACTAGAGAGCAGGTGAAGATAAAGAGAGAGAAGACCTGCAGAAAGAGGTAAATAATCTACGGACCACACTTCAAGCCAAAGAGGATGCTATACATCAGCTAATGATTAAGAGACAGAGCCTACAGAGCACACCTATACAGAAACGAGTTTCAGTGCATCCAGATAACCCTGTGTGGCGCAAAGACTTTAACATATCTGGCCAAATAGGGGAGCATGGACAAAAAGACAAGCTCACATTTTTTAGTTTGGCAAGGCAGATTGAAAGTGGGCTTGGTAAAGGTTACCAAGAAGACGAAATAATTGATGCAGTGATTCGCGCCATCACACCAGGTCTGCAGCTAAGAAGTTACCTGGAAGGCAAAGGTGATCTTACTCTGCCTGCCCTGCGGAGGATCCTGAGGTCTCACTACCAGGAGAGAGGGGCGACTGAACTGTATAAGCAGCTTTCATCTGAGGCTCAGAGCAGCAAGGAGACCCCACAAAACGTTCTCCTGAGAGCCATGGATCTTCGTCAGAAGATCCTCTTCGCATCCCAAGAAGCCGAATCAGGCCTAAAATATGATCCTGCTCTGGTTCAAAGTTTGTTCATGCACACCATCCTAACAGGTTTGCAGCGTGACGATGTAAAGAGTGACATGCAGCCATATCTCCTTCGGCCCACCACATCTGATGAGGTTTTGTTGGAGAAAGTGAATATAGCATGCGCAAATGAAACGGAACGACAGGAAAAGAAGAAACATGCTATTCCCCAGCGAGTGACCACTGTGAATACTGTTCAGCCCAGTGACACCCCAGTGCCACCAGAGAAAAAGACTGTCCAAAAACAAAGCACAACCCCGGCGTCACCTGATCTGCTGTCAGAGATTAAAGGGATGCGGTCTGAGATGGTGTTTTTAAAGGACCTGTGAGCTAGCTCAGAGAGACTATGCCAAAGTCTACAACGACAGCACAACCCACCAGCGGAGGACCCGAGGGCCAGTACTCAGCGCCGACCTTCACGCCACACCCATCGTACCAGCTGGACCCGACTGCTCAGCACTACTACCCTCAACACTCCCCAGCAGCTCTTCAGCCGTACTATCCAGCTTCTAGCCCGGCACCGATGAGAGGCACCACCCAGTTCCAGCAGCGCTTCGCCCCTCAGCGGTACTACAAGCGCCGCCCACAATCAAGGTGTTATGCTTGCATTCAGACAGGTGAAGAGTTTTGCCAGCACTGTTTCAGATGTGGGAGCGCTGAGCATTTCAGAGCCAGCTGTAAAGCACAAAGGCCAGTGAAACCAGCGCAGGGTAACCCTTTAAACTAGGTGGTCACTCCAACGGGACATGGTGTGACCAGTGACATGAAAAGGTCCCAGTGTTGTCACGGTTGTGCTACACAAAGTGAAAATCAGAGGTTAAAATGTTGTTCAGTGTGTAAGAGTGCTGTTTACTGCTCTGAAAAGTGTCAAGGGGAGCACTGGCCTATACATAAACTAAATGTAAGCCCTACACCTGTGGTAGTATCCATACGGGGGTAGGAGGTTCTCTGAGAAAACAGTCAAAAGTAAACCGTGTGAAAAAAACAAAGTACCTTCAGTCAGGCAGTTAGTGGGAAGAAAATGTCTCATTAGGTGCTTTTTAAGCGACAAAAAGGTTGAAGCACTTTGGGACTCTGGCTCACAGGTTTGTGCTGTAGATGAGTTATGGAAAGACACTAACTTACCTGAGGTACCACTGAGAAATGTGAGTGAGCTTATCGACCCAAATGAACCTCTCCATCTTGAAGCAGCTAATGGTACAGGCATGCCATATGTAGGGTGGATTGAGATGCCCTTTAAACTTACAGCCAATGACTCCGAGTTACTCATACCTGTGCTAGTGCTTAAAGGTAACCAACAACAGTGTCCAATCATTGGGTTTAATGTTATCGAGCACTTGGTTTCAGAGAGTATGAAAGATTGGGCTAACTCAGGAGAAAAAGAGAAACTTTTGAAAGCAGTGAGATTAGCTTTTCCACATCTGAAGAAAAACAAAGCCACGACCTTTATAAAAGCAGTTAATGTGGGACAAGAACACGAGTATAACGTGAAAACAACAAATGAGAGAGTGACTGTGCCCAGTCAGAGTTCAGTATTTATTGAATGTAGGGTACAGGCTAAGATGTTTAGAGAGGACGTTACACTGATTTTTGAGCCTTGTGAAAACCCACAGTGACCAGACGGCCTAGAGTTTTGTGACACATTGGTTTCCGTTAAAGCAGGGTCTATTCCAAAGATCACAGTTAGTGTACAAAATCCTACTGGCCATGACATTACACTGTCAGGGAGAACTATTATTGGTACTGTGCAGTCAACGTCATCAGTTTATCCCGCCAACATCTTCAAGAAAGACCTCCCGTCTGTTGCTAGATACATGTCCAGGACACCACAGGATGCACCCCCACCAGTGAGCAATGGGACCCTCCTGTTGACCTGTCTCACCTGGATGAAAACCAAGTAAAGACTGTTAAGCAGATGTTGAGAGGAATCAGCGTCATTTTCAAAACGGACGATGACATTGGATGTGTGGAGAATCTGCAAATGGACATTTTGTTGAAAGACACTGAGCCAGTTTCCAAAACATATCTCTCTGTACCGAAGCCACTGTACAAGGAGATGAAGGACTACCTACAGGACTTGATAGCACAGGGATGGGTGGAAAAGTCTACTTCCTCCTACTCGTCTCCTGTTGTCTGCGTAAGAAAAAAAGACGGTTCACTGCGCTTATGTATTGATTACAGAGAACTGAACCGCAAGACACACCCAGACCGACACCCCATAACCCGGGTACAGGACGTGATGGACAGCCTGGGGGGTAACACCATCTTCTCGCTACTGGACCAGGGTAAAGCATATCACCAGGGGTTTATGTCCAAAGAGAGCCGACATCTAACCGCCTTTGTGACCCCCTGGGGCCTTTACCAATGGATTAGGATTCCTTTTGGCCTTATGAACGCACCCGCTGCGTTCCAACGGTGTATGGAGCAATGCCTGGAAGGACTGTGGGACGAGATATGCGTTCCTTATCTTGACGACGTACTCGTGTTCAGCAGGACTTTTGAGGACCACGTTGAGGACGTCAGGAGAGTCCTGCGACGTCTCAGAGACAATGGGATAAAACTCAAACTGTGAAAATGTGACCAGAGGTGAGATACCTGGGCAGGATGTCTCTGCTGAGGGAAGCAAAATGGACCCGGCAGATACAGCTGCTGTGAGAGCTTTGAAAAACAAGCAGCCAGGTACTGTTGGTGAGCTCAGAGCAATACTAGGACTGTTAAGCTATTACAGGCAATACATCAAAGATTTCTCTCGTATTGCTAGTCCCCTGTATGACTTACTTAAAGCTCATTTGGAAACAGTGACTCAACAGTACACAAGAAAATGGACATTGAAACAGAACAACAGTGTGCCCTCACGTACCCCTATTCAGTGGAGTGACGTGCATCAGTCAGTTTTAGAGCAGTTAATAGACTGTTTAGTGCAGCCTCCTGTTCTTTTCCGGACTTTACACAGCCCTTTATCTTACTTACAGATGCCTCCAACCAGGGATTAGGAGCTGTATTGTATCAAAGACAAAATGGCAAACTCCATGTAATAGCTTATGGCTCTAGAACCCTAACTGCAGCTGAGAAAAATTACAACTTACACTCAGGCAAGTTAGAATTTCTAGCTCTTAAATGGTCGATTACGGACAAGTAGCGACAACAATCCGCTTACTTATGTTCTGTCAACAGCAAAGTTGAATGCTACAGGGTGTAGATGGGTTGCAGAACTTGCCGTATTTCCATTTTACTGTAAAGTATCGCCCTGGTAGAGAGAACATATATGCAGACAGTCTATCTAGAATGCCTTTAGACATGGAGACTTATATGGAGGAATGTTCAAAAGAAATGTCATACGATGCTGTGGGTGCAGCGACACAGACAGTTGACCATCAGAACGAGTCTAGTGCAGCCTGGTCTATGGGTATTTCAGCTAAGTGTGCCACAGTGTCACTGAGCTATTGCTCCACTTACTGTAGGACAGATCAAACTAGATCAACAGACTGATCCCATTGTTGGACAGATAATACAATACAAACTGGCAGAAACAAAACCATCAGGTTCAGAACTGAAACAGCTTAGTCCACAAGTTGTGTGTCTTTTAAGAGAGTGGGACAAGTTAAAGTTTAATGACAGAGGTGTTTTATACAGACAAACGACAAACAGAAAGCAACTGGTGCTACCTGAGAAGCACAGGTCCACTGTGTTAAAAGAACTGCATGATGAGATGGGTCACCATGGTGTAGATAGGACTATTTCTCTGGTACGGGACCGTTTTTACTGGCCCTTCATGCAAAAAGAAATAGAGGACTATGTAATGAGAAAGTGTCTGTGCCTTAAAAACAAGAGGCCAAGCCGCGAGACAAGAGCCCCGCTCACTAACATAGTTACTACTCAGCCTTTTGAACTCGTCTCTGTTGACTTTTTACACTTAGACAATGTACGGGTGGTTATGAGTATGTACTTGTACCAGGCTTATGCCACCACGAACAAGTCTGGCAAAACAGCGGCAGACAAAATCTTTAATGACTATGCCTTAAAGTTTGGATTCCCCCAGAGACTTCACCATGATCAAGGTGGTGAATTCGAGAACCAGCTTTTTGCCCAACTGAAAGAGTACTGTGGGGTTGCAGGCTCAAGAACTAGTCCTTATCACCCACAAGGAAATGGGCAAGTTGAGCGATTTAACCGAACTTTGATTCAGATGTTAAAGACACTTACTGAGAAACAAAAGAGTAACTGGAAGAACTCACTAAACAAACTGATCTATGCCTATAATGCAACTAAGAGTGAAGTGACAGGGTTTTCTCCATTTTACTTACTTTACGGACGGTCACCACGGTTACCGGTGGACATGTTGTTCAGTTTATCCCCAAACACAGATCAGGGTGATGGTAACCATCAGAGCTACATGCACACGTGGAAACAAGGCATGAAAGACGCTTATGAGATCACTCGAGAGAATACAAGCAAAGCCGCTGTTCGGAGTAAGAGACTGTATGAAGTAAGATGAGGTATTCTACCCTGTTGCCCGGCGATCATGTTTTAGTCAGGAACTTGACTCCACGCGGGGGTCCAGGCAAACTGAGAAACCACTGGGAGGATGTTGTACATACAGTGGTTCGTCAAGTGAGCAAGGATATTCCTGTTTATGAACTGAAACCCGAGAGGGGCAAGGGCAGATCCAGAACTTTACATCGAAATCTCCTACTGCCATGTGACCATTTACCCTTAGAGACTTCTTTGCAGCCTCGGCCGAAGAAGAGGACCACTATACGATCTGCTGAGACACCAGAGATGTACTCGGAAGAGGACGATGATGACGAGTATTATCCAGTGCAACGCCACCTCAACGCTTGCCCTGATTCGCCACAGCCTGAGGGGACCACAGGACCAACTCACCAGGAGGACAACCAACCTGAAGAGGTGCCGCAGGAGCCTAAAGTTGAAGACACCGACCAGCCACCTGAGGATCTTTGGTCAGGTAGAGGACATGCCTGCGGAGGTGAGCCTTCATTCATCTCACCCGCCTTCTCCTACCTGCAGTGATTCTGGAACTGAAGTGACTCCAAGACCCAGACGTGAATCTAGGAAACCCAAAGTATTCACCTTTGATACCTGGGTACGCCGGCTTGTTATAACATACAGACTCTACCTTATTATCCGGAGCAGACCATGCCATGGGTTTACAGTGTTCATCCTTACTATTTTCAGGAGTGTTATGGACAATGTTAATGCATTGGTGATTATTTTGTTGATCTGAAGTTGAGTAAATGCACTTACATTAGACTCACGTTGAAAAACAACTTGAGATCTTATCTCACAGGACAGTGTTTACAGAAAAATGAGAGGGAAGGACTGTGACTAAAACCCTGGACCGTGTTGGTATAAAAATACACAGGATACACTTCCAAGTGAAATGGACATTTGAGACTGAAAAAGTTCTACTCAAAACAGAATGTATAAAAGGAGTTCCAGTCTGTAAACCTTTTTGAAGTTTGACTATGCACTAATATTTTGCACTATGACCGAGGTATTACTCAAAAGTCGTGTGTTACGGTCCTGATGTTGGGGACAACATCTATTTTGAGGGGGAGTATGTGACAGGTTAAAAATAGTATATTTAGGGTTAAAAAAGTTAAAATTATAATTTCATTCTTATTATTGTTACATTAAAAACTGTTGTTATTACTGTACAAAAAAAGGTTATAATACTTGGTACAATTATTAACAATTTATTAAAGTTCGATTATTTAGAGATTGATTGCTTTTGCTTAGCCGAGAATTGTTTTGTTGCGCTTGCGCAGTAGCAATTGTGCACTTTTGAATAAAGCGAAAAGAAGTAAAGACGTCGGCTCCGTCGTTCTTTTTGCTCAAAGGTCCCACGTACCTCTCCCAAACTGTGGAGCAGAGGGCGCAACATGAGCACAAACATGATTGTAATTCTCCGGTCGTCTCCATGTCCCCGTGCATACAGCTGGGCCTCAAGTCTAATGGTGCGTACAGACCAAACGCTGACACGCCACCAACTTCCATGTTAACCCTATGTAGACGCTTCGACGCTTCTAAATGTAAGCAAAGATGTCCGCGCGTATGAAGCGTTCCAAATGTGAGCAGATGAGGATAAACGCGCGTCAAAGCCAGTGAGAACAGCGCGGTACAGAGCAGCGATGCCCCGCCCACTGCTTCATGCACTCAAGTAATCACAATCTACACGTGCGTTCATTTACGCCTTGTTAACCAATCAGGGACTGGGCTCAAATAGTGAGGTCACCTGTTACCTGCAGCAGTGGAGCAAAAAGGGCAAACGCAATATATGCCTTTCATAGGGCCGCCAATAGTGATGTGTCGGTCGCGAACGATCCGGCTCTTTGAACGAGTCTTTACAGTGAACGATATGAACGGGTTCACGGAGTATTTTTTTTAAATTCCTCTTTGGGGAGGGGCGTCACTTTAGTTGTGCTTATTTTGCGAAACAAAAGTCACTGCTGGAGTGGGGCAGAGAGGAGTGCAGAGGGACTGTCATCTCCACCCCCCACGAGGAGCTCAAAGTGAGCATAAGGCAACAAGTTTGAGAAATAAAAGTCCTAATGAAATAATAAACACGGTTACAGAGGAGATCGCGTTGAAGCTTGCGTTGTTTTCTCCCCTCTTGCGCGAGGGAGAGAGGGAGAGAGAGGGAGAGAGAGGGAGAGGAAAAGTTACGTGAATGAAGCAACAGAAGCTTAATCGGGCCGTGTGATTGTTTTTTGTGATAACAAACTCCATAGAGGGAAATATCGATGTTATATTGTGTGAAATAGTGACATTTTCGTTAAAATAAAGTCAATTCAGAGGGTATTTATTTTATTTAAAAAAAAAAACATCAAAGAGCCGTGTGTGTGTGTGTGTGTGTGTGTGTGTGTGTGTGTGTGTGTGTGTGTGTGTGTGTGTGTGTGTGTGTGTGTGTGTGTGTGGTGTGTGTGTGTGTGTGTGTGGTGTGTGTGTGGTGGTTGCGCCCCTGACCTGCAGCATGGAGCAGAAGTTGATCATGGCGGTTTGCGCTCGGCCTGAGTTGTATGACACGCCTCCTAATTATGACGCTTGCAAAACTTCACGCGCCTCAAACAGGCGTTTCTCGCGAGTGTGAAGCGGCCATGTTTGGCGTCCAACTAGAGGCTGACGGAGCGTGGACGCACGTTTGGTCTGAACGCACCTTGAAAGGCTTTAGATGCAAATGTTCCTTTTTTGTACAAATACCGGTTCAAAAAGCTCTAACACTGTCTCGTCCCTTCCTAAACACTTCCACAGATTCACTCTGACGCCTAAACTCACAAAATAAAGGCTGAGATTCAGTAACAATGGAGAAATGCAGTTGTTTGTGTTATTTTTACTCATATGTGAAATAACTGGCATTTTCTTCCTCTTGTCAAACTAGGTAAAAATGAGCTCATGGTGAAAAACATGAGTCAGGACGTTAGTTTGAAGCCTCGAGGTTCAGAAATATGTTTGAAATGACATTTTGAATCTGTTTTATAGAAGCGTTTTGAAAAATAGTGATTACAATGTAAGTCTATGGAGTCAAAGACCACAACGGCAACACATTTGAGTCACAGAAAGTTGGCAATGAAAGGGTTAAAATATTCATAAAGTTATATTATTTTTATATGTATGAAAGAGGAGAGTCAGACCTTCAAATGAAAAAACAGGTTTGAAAAACATAGTTCTTTTTATATTCTTTAAATATAATTGTGTTAACAATGGTTTTAGTCAAAATTGTGTCTAATGTGTTTTTATAGCTTATTTTAATCTAAATTCTGTGTTATATGTTTTATGTCGCACGATTTGTAGCGAGAAACAAATCCTACTTTGTGAAACTGTTCCAAACAATGGCAACAAACACTATTCTGATTCTGTGTCTTCTCTGCTCTTTTTGCCCTTAACCCTTATGTCATCCTATGTACAATTTTGTACATTTTGTAAGATTTTTTATTTTTTATTTCCTGACCATTGTGTCTGTGTTGCAGCTTGAGACGTGGATTTCTGCAGAAAATGTTCTTTTGAGCCACATTTTCAGAATCCAGTGTTTGTTTTTCTCTCATGTCTTTTATATTGGAGATCTGCATTTTCTATACGTGCGCCCCCTAGTGTACAAACATGTACACGCTTTTCAAACTTGATGCTGATGGTAATATAAAGGAATTAAATTCTTAGAAGTAAATCATGCACATATCTATGTACTCCGCATTCAACATAACCCGTAGTACAGGGCAGACAGGTGGGGTCGGCAGCTCGAGGAAACTCTCTTCTGGCAGCAGACTCCTAAACATTTGTCTCTTTTAATGCATAGTATAGGACACTCAACAAAGGATGGTCCGGTTACTCGGGGGCTGCTCCCTCTGGCAGCTGGTCCAGTCACAGAGAAAAAACAAACAAACAAAAAAAAACGAATCCCTTGTAACACACATCATTAAGATCATTCTTGTTATTATGAGCATCAATCGGTCTGCGATTAATGTACCTTTCATGAATAAATGTGGAGTATGTTATGTATCAAACATTTTGATACAGAGTAATGTTATATGGGTTGTAATGGTGATGATGAATAACGATAATGCCAACACGGTAATGAATTCTGTATGGGAAACAGAAATAATACAATGGTTGTAGAGTGTGAGATACTGTGAGTGTTGACCTGGTATAATGCAGTGTTGCATCTGTTGAAATGTAACCAACTCGGTTGATAGTTGTCTTGTAAGATGGTAAGAAATATGCAGTGTTGTTAGTTATTGTTATTTAAGTTTATGAACAGGGGTGGGAGTCAATAAGCTTGTCTTCTTCCACTCCTTTTCGAGTTAGAATGTATATTATTATTTTTTCTTTTTTGTTTTTTTCTTTTATTGTGTATATATATTTTTCTGTTTTTTTCTTGGATTTTGTGCCTTAGCTCGAAATAAAACTCAAACAAACAAACAAACTGCTATAAAAAACACAAACTTCATCTTTTTTCTATTTTTTTAATAAATCTGAAGAATCACTTCTCACCTTCTCAAAACCAAACATGTGATTTATTTGGGGGTTTAACCCTTTATATGCCAGTTTGAAAACAAACACTTTGAAGTTTGTGTTACAGAACAACATAAACACCTCATTATCTTTATTTAATTTAATTTAATTTATTCTTTTTTCATGGTAATGCAACATACTGTACAATTGGAACAATCCAGCAAACACAACAATAATACATTCCATGAAAAGAAGAACAGGAGTAGGATGAAGAAAAAAATCTTATAAACTCCTCCCCCATTCTTTAAAAGAAAAACATTACAAATTAGATGGCCACACGGTGCCCAAAGATAACAATAGCCCAGACCAGATGTAATCAACTTTCAATTTTAACAATTTTCTTTCTTTTTTTCCAATTATTATTAATAATTTTGCTAAAACAACAGTGATGCAATGGTGACAACAGCGGCGACGGGAACGACGACGAGTCCATCAAACTACACAACGCACACCCACATGCACATACAGGCAGGCATGCACGGACACACACAGGCAACACACACAACAAGCACACACACAGCACAACACAGCACATACAGCAGGCATGCACGGCACACACAGGCACACCACACATACAGCAGCATGCACGGACACACACAGCCCCCACAGCACATACAGGCAGGCATGCACGACACACACAGGCACACCACATGCACATACAGGCAGGCATGCACGGGCACACACAGGCACACCACATGCACATACAGGCAGGCATGCACGGCACACACAGGCACACACACAGCACATACAGGCAGGCATGCACGGACACACACAGGCACACACACATGCACATACAGGCAGGCATGCACGGACACACACAGGCACACACACATGCACATACAGGCAGGCATGCACGGCACACACAGGCACACCACATGCACATACAGGCAGGCATGCACGGACACACACAGGCACCCCACATGCACATACAGGCAGGCATGCACGGACACACACAGGCACACACACAGCACATACAGGCAGGCATGCACGGACACACACAGGCACACACACAGCACATACAGGCAGGCATGCACGGGCACACACAGGCACACACACATGCACATACAGGCAGGCATGCACGGGCACACACAGGCACACACACATGCACATACAGGCAGGCATGCACGGACACACACAGGCACACACACAGCACATACAGGCAGGCATGCACGGCACACACAGGCACACAACAGCACACACAAAAAGATGGAGAGGATCTATTGATGTATTTGTGATGAGCCCTATGCTGTGTGTTGCATTAAAAAAACAAGGTTTGAGTGGGCAGCTGTGGAAAGATGTTTGACCTCTCACAGCTGCACCTGCTTGCCCTACATTAGTGATTGACAGAGTTGTGCCCTAAGATAGGTGTTGTGTTTAAAAAGACAGGAGTTAGCGGAAGTCCAGAGGTGCTACACCCCTGACATTCCCTCCATTCCTGCTCACCCTGTACTGAAGAGGATGTGTATATGTACTCGTGATGAGCCCTATGCTGTATGGTGTATTTAAAAAAGCGAGGTTTGTGTGGGCAGCTGTTGAGAGACGTATGACCTCCCACAGCTGCTCAACACCCGCTTACCCTGCACTGAAAATGTGTTCCTCTTTTTTTTTTTTTGCGTACTGTAAGCATACCTGTATACACCCATACAGACACACCCACACGCACACATAGGTACGCGCCACACAACTAGACAGTCCCGCCATCGCCCCCATCACCACCGCCACACCACTACATCACCACCGTCGTTATCAGCACTGTTGTTGTAAATTTAACAATTTGTGTTCTGTTTATACTTATATTTAAATTGAAGAATATTTGAACAACATTTTAGATCGTTTTCTAGAGAGTTCCATTGTTTCACACCAGATACTGAGACACACATTTGTTTAAGGGCATTTCCTGCAAAAGGTTGTTTAAAGTCATTATTTCTTCTACTTGTCTCACTATTTACAGTAAAAAGGGTTTGAAGTCCATGCGGTAACAGGCAGTGTTTGCTTTATGAACAACTAATAAAGTTTGTAAAGAAACCAAGTCCTTCAATTTGAGTAGTCCTGAGCTCAGAAACAGACCTGTGGTATGTTCTCTTGGAGCAACTCCATTAATTATTCTTATAGCCCTTTTTTGCAAAAGAAATAAGGGCATTAAATTAGTAATATAAGAATTACCCCATACCTCCAAACAATACATTAAATATGGCAAAATAAAGGAACAATATAAGATTCTCATTGCCTTGTAATTCAACATAAACTTTACTTTACTCAAACAATACAAACGTATTTCTTACGTAAGCTTTATAATAATGAATAGTAGAGAGCTGGGGCTTTGGTGGATTTTAGGGCCTTGTGTCAAAGATGAGCCAAAAATAGATTTGAAGCATTTGTAGTTTTTCTGTAGTGAGAGATTTACAACTTTCCATACGTTCGCCCCCTAGTGTACAAACATGTACACGCCTAAAAACAGCCATAACATCTGCATTTTTCAATATTTTTTTCCACTTCTTTTTGCATAAATCACATGAACTACTGGAAACTTTTCCAAAACTCCCAAACATGTCATAATGTTCTGGATTTAACCCTAAAAATCCCAAAACTTAAAACTGAAAACACTTGTTACACAAAAGTGTGATTATATTTGTAATAATAAAATGTAAAGAGCTGAGGCTTTGTCTGTTTCCAGAGCCGTGTTTGTGTCACAGATGAAGTGAAATGGATTTGATGCATTTATAGTTTTTCTGTAGTGGACGATTCTTTATTTGAAAATGGCAGCGGCTGAAACAGCCCCATTGACGTCCATTATAAACACATGTTTTTCTTTGCTCTTCCAGAGCCGTTTAAACTTCACTTTTTACAATGTCAGCATTTCATTTGGAAGAAAATGAGTGAATTTGAACATTTTTACTGATTTTCATCAGATTGGACCTCATTCTCATTGTTGGCACATGAATAAAATCACTGTATCTTTCTAATGAAGCTTATGCGCAAATTCAACATGGAAGACTTACCAGCTGCATCAATCACCGCCTCATCACCGGCAGCTGTCTCCATTCATCAATCACAGACATTCAGCTCCTCCATGTCAGCTAATCACCGCGGCGCCCGGTCCTGCTCCAGCCACTCAAGATTCCCTTCTTAAGCACCATGGTCCATCACTCTGAGTTTCCCAGCCGTGCTGCGACCCTCCTCCACCCCATTTCTCCACCTGGGCTCTTCTCAGCTCTGCTCTGCTGCTGTCTGGTCACGGGTCTTCTACCACCACCAGTGTCCAGGCTCTGGGGGAAGATCCTATCGCTCTACGCCATACGGATCTATCGTTCATCCGATCCCCGCCGGGGTCTGAGCCACAAATTATGATCTGCATTCATTCAATAAAACTTCTAAATGCTTTTTCTGTCTCTGTGAGTCATGTCAGGTTGAATTTAATATAATGGAAATAAGGCATTTCCATTGGATTTTACCCTGAAAACTTCCGTTTTTAAATCTCACTGAAATACGGCATAAAATCACTCAATCTGTGACATCAGGGTTTCATTTGGAACAAAATTAGTGACATTTGACATTTTTAATGTATTTCATCAAATTTCAACTTTTTTTGACAGTTGGCCAGTGTTGTTTCATATTCTACAGTTTGTAAACTCTGTGTTTATGTGATAACCAGAGCGCAGTGGGCGGAGCCTAAACTAATTTTTGAGTTTTTTTGTGCAAAAATATGAATTAGCTGAAAGTGACCTCACACACAAAATAACCTGGACAAAGAGCTGCAGTCTGGATTTATTCTCGTGTTTCCCTCAGGTTTACAAACATGGCCTCGTTTTCAACAGAGACTTTTCTGCTTCAAAACTAACCACTGATTGTGACGCTCCCACTGAGCTTTTTTAGTGTCTAAGATTTCTAAACTGTAAGAATCTTTACACTAAACATTATTGTCGATAAATCACTTGTTAATTTTAAAATTATTCATATATTTTATAGGAAACACAAAGGCAAACAAATCCTATAGTTTCCCCTCGGCCACAGCTTCAGTATAAGCTGACTGAAGATACAGCATCTGTGTACAATGTTAGAAAAGTGGAACATTCTGAAATGCAGTGGAAATGTCAAATTCAACTCCTTTTCTTCAAAATGAAACGCTGACATCACAGATATGTTACTTTTTTCCTGTATTGCAGTGAGATTTAAAATCTGAAGTTTTATGGCAGAAAAGTCCCAGGTTCTGCCAATGCCCCATTATATTCTAATGGGAAAATACCACAATTTCATTCACCTGCCGACAATAGGAACAAAGTCCAAACTGAAAACATACAGTCAAAATGTCAAATCTGACTCTTGTTCTTCAAAAGAACATGCTGACATTATAAAATATATGACTTTTATATGGTGATAGGAGAGCAAAGGAAACTGGAAGTCATGAATTTCTTTATAATGGAAGTCAATGGAGACGAGAACATTTTGACATAAAGAATCGTCCACTACAGAAAAACTACAAATGCTTCAAATCCATTTTGGTCCAAACTTTGACACATCCAAGGCTCTAAACACCAAAGCCTCAGCTCTCTAATGTTTATCCATTCATCTTCTTCCACTTGTCCGTTGCCGGGTCGTGGGGCGGCTGTTGGAGCTGCACCAGCCCCTATAGCGCCCCCTGCAGGTGGTGGGTCCACAGAAGGACGGCCTCATGGTTCTAACCGGGCCTGTTCGTCTCTCATAAGGGGCTTCTGAACCGCTCTTTGTCTGACCCGTCACCTAGGACCTGTTTGCCCTGGGAGACCCTACCAGGGGCACCAAGCCCCCGACAACAGAGCTCCAGGATCATTCAGGTCAAAACCCTCCACCACGTTAAGGTGGAGGCTCCAGGATCATTCAGGTCAAAACCCTCCACCACGTTAAGGTGGAGGCTCCAGGATCATTCAGGTCAAAACCCTCCACCACGTTAAGGTGGAGGCTCCAGGATCATTCAGGTCAAAACCCTCCACCACGTTAAGGTGGAGGCTCCAGGATCATTCAGGCTCAAACTCCTCCACCACGTTAAAGGTCCTATTTCATGCAAAATCGACTTTTTTGAGTTTTTAACCATGTTGTTATGCTATTTCCTTATCAAAAACACCCCCAGAGCGGTTTTGGCTTCATTCACGCAGTTCTAAGTAATCCTCCTGAATCCTGCTCTCTGAGCAGCTGCTCCACCCTCTCCTGGTAAACGACTGAGCTGTTCAGTTGTGTCGTCACAGCGGAACGGAAGTGCTCTACGTCTGTAATGTAATGCCTTACGGCCTGATTTTTATTTATAAAACAGCTTTTTAAAAAAAAAAAAAAAAACAGCAACCCTCCGACGTGTCTGTGCTGTCCCACGACGCTAATCAAGCGCACCCACGGCTGGAGGAGCCATGGATCCGAGCATAAGTGTTGTTTTTGAAGACTTAGCTCTTTCTAACCTACTCTGGACACCGCCTGCTCTTTTTTCTTACCGATAATGCCACGGATGCGCGTTTGGCTACGAGAGGAACAGGACTATTCAACCTTCCTAAAGAAGAGTGCACTCGCCAGAAGTTGGAATTTCTTTCCGGGATTAAGCTACTATATCAACCAACCTGATGGATGCTTGGTAAACCTTGGCCAGAATCAAAGTGGATTAACTTTTATAACCAACGCGATCTCATGGGAGTCCAGACTGAGCGGTGAGTCAATCAAAACGCATGTTAGCATGTGTTAGCCATTTATGAAGCTGTGTTGCACATGTCAACTCCTTATAACTGCATTATGTGAAGTAACTTTTTGCAGCAATATTTATATTTATAATACTGCAAATGTGGGATGAGCGGAGAGAGGGGCGGAGTTAACTGAATCGAAGCGTCTTATCTTCCGGGTAGGGAAAATACCCCCCCAAAATACTTATATTTCTCTCAAAAATGAGTACTCCATAGTGATAGAGGTACAATATATATATATGCCTATACTTGACTTTGGAATGGCTAAAATAGCATGATACAGATCCTTTAAGGTGGAGGCTCCAGGATCATTCAGGTCAAACCCTCCACCACGTTAAGGTGGAGGCTCCAGGATCATTCAGGTCAAACCCTCCACCATGTTAAGGTGGAGGCTCCAGGAGGGGTATATCTAATCCTAAAAATGTAAACATAGTCGTATCCCTGTTCCTAAACTCCTGGCCCTGTTATTTCTATCGCGGTAAAATACCATGTAGTTTATTGTGAAGCGGTCATTCTGTGTTAATCCTGCAGAGGGCAGCAACACACAGTCTGTCTGTAAGGGAAGCAGAGGGAGAAGAGTCAGACGTCACAGACAGGACCAGCCTCTGCTTGTGTCTCTTCAAACACTGAAACGGGCTAACGGTGCTAATGCTAATGCTAGGCTAGCGGACTTACATGCTACGCCCTGTTTCCTCCAAACCTCTCCTTTACAGCGGACATCCACTGACCCCGCACTGGTGTCGGGACAGTCCAGGACCGGTGCCGTCGTGTACCCGCGGGGGGAGCCTCTTTCTGCGGATACAAGAGGCTCATTTGTCCGCGCCAGCTAGCCTAGCCTAGCCTAGCCTAGCTTAGCCGCTAACAGTGGGCAGTGACGCTATGGACGAGCTGGTGGTGGAAGTACGAGGGACGAGCGGGGCGTTTTATAAGGCAAGTGTGAAGCTCTTTTATCGGATATGTGTTTTAAAACGCGCTGTAAGTTCAGCCTGTGCTTTAAATAAAGAGTGGAAAATGTAAATGTGTAATTGTAGCGGATTTGTGAAGAGCTGGGCCTCTGTCCTGCTCTAGATCTGCTCTAAATCCGACTAAATCTGTAAACAAACACGGTTTTAACGATGCTACTGGACCGTAATGATGCACTGGTTGATTCTTAAGGATTAGAGGAGAGTAAAATGAACCAGTTTGTGCATGTAAGGCATATTTAAGGCATATTTAAGGCCCTGATGTTGTTGGAATGGGAGCGTCGCGTCTGCAGGAGGATGCTACAAAGTAAATGGAGAAAAACAGCCCAGATCATTCACAAAACATCAAGTATTCTGGGATTCCTCACTGCGCTTTGGAGTAAATCTTCTGCTGACGGTGAAAACACAGTTATATTGTTTATTATAGAGCCCAGTGCTTGTTTTGTGTAATGTTTGACAGAGATAAGTTTCGATTAGCCTGAAAAGGCGATGGGCGTTTCTTATGTTACACATTTATCTTCACGCTTTGCTCGATCCTTAACGAGACACGATATCTAGTCTAAATGTTCTGGTTCGATTCTGAGGCTTCTTTATGTTACTGTAGCAGAAAGTAGGTCACGGTGATGTTCCAAATGTCCAACTGATTTAACCTCTTAACCCCCAGCGGGACCGGTGTGGCTTTACCCAAATCTAAAAGCGTCTTGAAATAAACATCAGTATAGAGATGAAAACGCCCTGGAAAAGCAACAATAATACAGGAAAATAAGTGACAAAATCACAACAAAAAACGGATGAAAAAGCAACAAAAAACACGACAAATGTGCCAAATATTATACAACACAAGTTTAGATCAAGTCTTAGGTCTCAAACGTAAGCTCCAGTCGAGAAGCTTTAGATTCAAAGGCTGGGATAATATGTCTTTTATTACTGAAAGTGTCTCCTGTAGTTCCATGTATTTAGTTACATGTTTTCAGAGGTGAACAGAGAAGCAGAAATCATTTACACATGATGTGAAAGTAGTGAGTCAAAAATAACTCGACTAGAAACGTATTTGGTGCTGATTTGGAGTCACAGCATCGAGGGCCTTTTTATCTTTGAGTCGTCACATAAAATGTGAACATTTTCTATAATTTCCTGTTGCTGCGCGATAGAAACAGGAATACAATCTTAAATCAACTACAAGAAACACAAACCTTATTATTCTGCCTTAAATCAAAACCTTTTCACCCCAGATCTGTTTGTTCTCTAACCTGGTGTTTGTGTAACTGATGAAGTTAAACACTAATTTACTTTAATATTTTATTTTATTTTGAACATTAACATTCAAATGTCTTGGGTCATGTGACTCTTTGTCAGAAAACTTTATGTTGAAAAAAGAAAATATCTTATGAACCGGTTCAAATGACTTTGGGATAATTTTACAAACATTTAGTTTGTTATAACACTCTAATCACACGTAGACTCTTATTCTAAGTTCAATGGCGTTATTATTATCAGAATGTTTCTGTGACTGTCCAGTGGTGCGACAAAAAAAAGTAATAATTAAGAAACCTATCGATTCATCAACTGAGAAAAAGATGATTTGTGTGATTTTTAAAAACGTTTCTTTTTCTCCAACACAATAATCTTGTAATGTCCTTCAGTGTAACGTCTAACCTTTCATGTATTATTGTGTGTTTGTCTCGTTAAACATCACTGTCTTAATATCATCCACCCTTTCTGTTAAACAAGAGTCGAGCTGTTATAAACTGTCTATCATTGATGATCACTGTTTGTTTTTGTGTTCGTGGCATCTGAGTCTCTCCTCAGCGTTTTCCTCCTGGACAGAGCGTGTCCCACATGTAAAACACAGAACCCAGAGCACAACCTGCAGAGACAGTTTTCATTCACCAATTCCACCAGTTTTTATTAAATTGTTAATGTTTTGCCGTGTGAGGTAAAGGATAAGTCTTTTCACCCGACGGCCCTTTAAAGTGACACAATTACTCACATTAGAACAAATAGTGTGTTTATAAAAAGATGATCAATCAAGTCCATGTTTGCGATTAATCGATTCACCATTCATGAACCCGCCCAACATTTTAAATAAGAACAGACTCGTCACCAAACCTCGAGGCAGATCAGCCGCAGTGAAGAGGCTGTTGGTGCAGTTCCCATATGAGTCTATGGACAAACTTTAAAACTGCAATAATTAAACACCTTATTGTGAAGATGAGGACATTTATCTACCTCCATGTGGGGCCCAAAACCTGAAAGAAAGAGTTTTAGTGCAGTGTCTCCCCTTATTTTAATTCTGTTGTCTTTTGTTCAGACCTTTAGTTTAACTCTCTGCTGTTCTTTCCTCCAGGCCTTTGTGAAGGATGTCCAGGAGAGCTCTGTCTCTGTAGTTTAACTCTCTGCTGTTCTTTCCTCCAGGCCTTTGTGAAGGATGTCCAGGAGAGCTCTGTCTCTTTAGTTTAACTCTCTGCTGTTCTTTCCTACAGGCCTTTGTGAAGGATGTCCAGAGAGCTCTGTCTCTTTAGTTTAACTCTCTGCTGTTCTTTTCCTCCAGGCCTTTGTGAAGGATGTCCAGGAGAGCTCTGTCTCTTTAGTTTAACTCTGTTCTTTTCCTCCAGGCCTTTGTGAAGGATGTCCAGGAGAGCTCTGTCTCTTTAGTTTAACTCTCTGCTGTTCTTTTCTCTCAGGCCTTTGTGAAGGATGTCCAGGAGAGCTCTGTCTCTGTAGTTTAACTCTCTGCTGTTCTTTTCCTCCAGGCCTTTGGAAGGATGTCCAGGAGAGCTCTGTCTCTGTAGTTTAACTCTCTGCTGTTCTTTTCCTCCAGGCCTGGTGAAGGATGTCCAGGAGAGCTCTGTCTCTGTAGTTTAACTCTCTGCTGTTCTTTCCTCCAGGCCTTTGTGAAGGATGTCCAGGAGAGCTCTGTCTCTTTAGTTTAACTCTCTGCTGTTCTTTTCTCTCAGGCCTTTGTGAAGGATGTCCAGGAGAGCTCTGTCTCTTTAGTTTAACTCTCTGCTGTTCTTTTCCTCAGGCCTTTGTGAAGGATGTCCAGGAGAGCTCTGTCTCTTTAGTTTAACTCTCTGCTGTTCTTTTCTCTCAGGCCTTTGTGAAGGATGTCCAGGAGAGCTCTGTCTCTTTAGTTTAACTCTCTGCTGTTCTTTCCTCCAGGCCTTTGTGAAGGATGTCCAGAGAGCTCTGTCTCTTTAGTTTAACTCTCTGCTGTTCTTTCCTCCAGGCCTTGTGAAGGATGTCCAGGAGAGCTCTGTCTCTTTAGTTAACTCCTGCTGTCTTCTCCAGGCCTTGTGAAGGATGTCCAGAGAGCTCTGTCTCTTAGTTTAACTCTCTGCTGTTCTTTCCTCCAGGCCTTGTGAAGGATGTCCAGGAGAGCTCTGTCTCTTAGTTTAACTCTCTGCTGTTCTTTTCTCCAGGCCTGTGAAGGATGTCCAGGAGAGCTCTGTCTCTTTAGTTTAACTCTCTGCTGTTCTTTCCTCCAGGCCTTGTGAAGGATGTCCAGGAGAGCTCTGTCTCTTAGTTTAACTCTCTGCTGTTCTTTTCCTCCAGGCCTTTGTGAAGGATGTCCAGGAGAGCTCTGTCTCTTAGTTTAACTCTCTGCTGTTCTTTTCCTCCAGGCCTTTGTGAAGGATGTCCAGGAGAGCTCTGTCTCTGTAGTTTAACTCTGCTGTTCTTTTCCTCCGCCTTTGCCAAGCTTCCTGTGAACTCTGTCTAAGGTGAAGGATGTCCAGGAGAGCTCTGTCTCTGTAGTTTAACTCTCTGCTGTTCTTTTCCTCCAGCCTGGTGAAGGATGTCCAGGAGAGCTCTGTCTCTTAGTTAACTCTCTGCTGTTCTTTTCCTCCAGGCCTTGTGAAGGATGTCCAGGAGAGCTCGTCTCTGTGGCCTTTGAGAACAAGTAAGTGAAGCTCCTGAACGACACGATGAAGCCGAGTGATTAACCCGTCACTGATCCCCGGTGTGTTTGTTTGTCTCAGCTGGCAGCCCGAGAGACAGATCCTTTCCACGAGCTGCGCTTCCCTCCTCCCACAGGCTTCTGCAAAGAGATCAACGAGAGCGACGAGGTGGAGGTGAGGAGCTGTGAACTTTGGAAAGATCCTGGATGACTGGGAGCTTAAGCCAGGCTTACGCTGTACAGTTTTCAGGGGCGATTTTGAGCCAAGTCAGTGAATTCACACTGCGCCCTTAAAGGAACAGGCCAGTGTTTTTAAATACTGAGATCTGCTCCTACCTGAGCTTAGACGAGTTGATGCGTAACTGTCTGGTCTTTACGGGTGCGCTCAGTCACACAACAAGACCAAAGATATTGTTAGCATTTAGCCTCTCCTCTATGGGGCCAAACGAGGGTGAAGTTAGAAGCGACCGAGCTCTTCCACGTTTCCCTTATTTAAATACAGAGCCTTTACACGATCCAAGTCTAGTTACACAAAATTAAACATGTGGATTTTCTAAGCGGATAAAAAGGGGAACTATATTGTGAGGCGTAACTGTCAGCTTGGATTTGAAAGCAGACACTGCTTTACCTCATCAGGTAATGAGTTCCACAGTATGGAAGCTCTGACTGCAAAGGCTCGGGCTCCTCTGGAGACCAGGTTAGCTGGAGAGACAATGAGAAGGTGTTGATTAGAGGAATGCAGTTGGCGCCTTGGGACGTAAGCAGTGAGCATGTCCTGGATGTAGGGAGGGGCGAGGCCTTACAGGGCTTTAAAAGCCATAAGTAACATTTTAAAATCAATTCTGAACGTTACTGGCAAACAATGACCTTAATGGTCTCATGCAGAGTAAAGCTTCACTGCGCAGCAGGAAGGGCAACAGAAGAGACTCTATATGACCCAAAAGCTCTGCTCTCGGGTCCAGAGCCCATGAGGAAGGTTCTCACACTGGCCCTCGTATATCAAACTATACAGTCATATATCAAACTATACGGTCATATATCAAACTATACGGTCATATATCAAACTATACAGTCATATATCAAACTATACAGTCGTATATCAAACTATACGGTCGTATATCAAACTATACGGTCATATATCAAACTATACAGTCATATATCAAACTATACAGTCATATATCAAACTATACGTCATATATCAACTATACGCATATCAAACTATACGGATATATCAATATAATCAAACTATACGGTCATATATCAAACTATACGGTCATATATCAAACTATACGGTCATATATCAAACTATACGGTCATATATCAGAGCGGAGGTGGTGCTCTGGACGAGGGCGAAGGTCAGGAGGTGGGGCACATATACATCGACTTTAACCACTGAACTGCAATGGAAAACAGTTATGAAACATGATCATTATTGGTGCTGATTGTTTTGAGTCTCGATTATTGTGAAGAAAGATTATCACGATATTTACGATTATCAAAGTTAAGGAAGAAGAAGCCTTTAAAGTATTGATTGTTCGTGAGCAGCTAATCACGGACCTTAAAGTCACACAGTGTAAGTTTTACTCTGTGTTCCAGGTTTACTCCAGAGCCAATGACAAAGAGCCGTGTGGCTGGTGGCCGGCCAAGGTCCGCATGGTCAAAGGAGAGGTGGGTCCCACACTTAAACTATATTTAACTATAATACTGCTGTATATTACGACACGTCTCCTGTGTGTGCAGTTCTACGTGATCGAGTACGCCGCCTGCGACGCCACGCTCAACGAGATCGTCACCCTGGAGCGGTTACGACCCGTCAACCCAAACAAAGGAGCCTCAAAGTCCAGCTTCATCAAGATCCGGCTGGACGTCCCGAGGACCTGCGGCAGATGTGAGGCTTTATCAGACCGTATTCAGAGTGAACCTCCTCACCCCACCTGAAACCAGGCTTTACCCAAAAAAAAAAATAGATAAAAAAATAACAACGCTTTCAGAGTTAGGTAAAGCCAAACTGGAGAAATTGTGCTCGGTTAAAGTATTGTTTCTGAGGTCAGATATTCACAATGTGTGGAATGAAAGGGAAGAGACAAAGCGGCTCCAAAAGCTCTTCTTTCAAACATAAAGTAAATCCACCGGTCACTCACGAAGGTAAAGCCAACGGACGACCCGTCTTTATAAAGAACTGGAAAAGTCCGTTGCCTGGTTGACCAACTTGGTATAAAAATCGCCTCATGGAGGGTTTTCCAAAACGTCTGACACAAATCCCACTGTTTGAATGTAATTTCTGCATCTACAAGACAACTATTGTGACGGGAAAGTGACCCCTGTGTTGATGTCAGAGTGTTTGTGTAAAGTAAATGTCTCTCTGCACAGGTGCTCCAAGGAGTCCACACACAAAGACTTTAAAAAGGCCGTGTCAGCGTTCAGCGTCACCTACGACTCGGAGAAGAAGCAGCTGGTCATTCTGGTAACTCTGAGTTCACGTTCTTATGGTCACGGTGCAGGACGGACCTCTGAGCTTTGTGTTTGTGACTCTGCAGTCGGTGAATGAAGTGACCACGAAGAGGGCGCAGATGATGAGCGACATGCACTTCAGGAGTCTGCGCACCAAGCTGTCCCTGATGCTGAGGAACGAGGAGGCCAACCGGCAGCTCGAGGTGTGTTTTCCTCCATTTCACCGAACTTCATCCAGTACTTTGCCACGACAGTTAGGGAGAACTTACGAGTTCTTACGACTCACATGACCTTTACTGAGACTGTTCTTTAGAGGTTTGTAGCTGCACATGGCGGTCTTGATCATCTCTGACTCGAGGTGCATCGTGGTGCAAGTGCCGTATAAATATTACGTTGGTTTTGAAATAAAAGTGCCTAAATGTTCATTATAATCTCAGAGTAAAATTGCTTTCTAATATTTCAAAGCTGCTTTATAATGGATTGTTCTCTTGGGCTCACGATGCAAAACAAAATCACAGTGCTCTAAGGTAAACAGCGCTGTCATGTTTCTGCCATGTGCTCCGTAAGTGTGAGGTTTGGGTTTGGCTGAAACGCACAGAGCAGCTTTTGATTCTCATGTCTGGGCTGTTCCTCGACGACGTTCAATCAAAGCTTTAAAGCTTTTTTAACTAGGGATGCACCGAGAGCTGATACTGGTATCAGATATCGGAGCCGATACTGGAAAAAAATACGATATCTGGTATCGGCTCCAAATATCCGATACTGAACCGATACCAGTTTTGGTTCTGACTTTCACTAAACCTCAGTGAATATGAACCTTTCCCTCATTTTGAAGCTCAGAACCTGAGAATTCAGTCGTTGAGCTAGTTTTAACCTCCGCAACAGCATGCTAAAGCTAGTGGAGCTATCATGCTAATGCTAACACGAACTAATCGAGGCTGGGTCGAAACGATGATAGAAACACCTAAAGTGGCCTAATTAAAGGTGTGTTTTAGTTTATAATAAGACATTTGTAATGATCAGATCACTCCATGAGCTGTTCATGTAAACGGTCTGTTCCAAGGATAGTGATCCTTGTTAAATGTTTTTCCATTAGTTTATTAGATATAATTGATAATTGATCTGTAACATCGTGACAAGAAAATACTTTATTGATCTCACAATGAAAATAAGACCTTTCACTTTTTCACTTTTAGGAAAGTCTCTTTGTCTCGGTTAATATGGATATCGGCAGATACTGTATTAACCCTCAGGGCACCCTAGGGCCTTTTTGTGGCCTTTGACATTTTCATTTTATGGCATTTTTCTGTGTTCAGTGGATGTTCCTCAAATTTCCCTCAGGATAATCATTTCTGGAGAAGTTCATTTGGCTATTTCAGTTTTTTATATTAGCTTCCCAGAGCTGGTGCTGAAAAAAATCACACATAACACCCTAAGGCCACAAAAGTGGCCTCTACTTTCAACATCCATAAAATTTTGTACTTTCATATTTTTTCTACTTTAAAAACTCAGAATCATAGAACTACTTCTGCTTGACACATACATACCAAATATTTGTAAATTTTAATGATTTTAACCCTTTATCGGCCAAAATGCACACAAAAGTTCACTGTCATGCAAGTATTTGTGATACCTAAACAGGAAAACTTTTTAAATGCATTCCAAATTGAATGAGGTGTTTAGTTTATTAGGCCTTGGGATGGGTCAAAGTTGAGTGGTAAAATTATTTTTACAGGTTTTTGTTTTCTGTAGTGACAGATTTTATAAAAATCACACATAACACCCTAAGGCCACAAAAGTGGCCTCTACTTTTAACAGCCATAAAATCACTATACTTTAATATTTTTTCACACTTTAAAAACTCAGACTCATAGATCTATGTCTGCTTGACACATACATACCAAATATATGTAAATTTGTAATGATTTTTAACCCTTTATTGGCCAAAATGCACACAAAAGTCCACTGTTGTGCTGTTTGTAATGCAGAAATAATTGCATAACTTCTATAAAAATATTCCAAATTAAATGAGGTGTTTATTTTATTAGGCCTTGGGATGGGTCAAAGTTTAGTGGTAAAATTATTTTTACAGGTTTTTTGTTTTTCTGTAGTGACAGATTTCATAAAAAATCACACTTAGCACCCTAAGGCCACAAAAGTGGCCTCTACTTTTAACAGCCATAAAATCACTATACTTTCATATTTTTTCACACTTTAAAACTCAGACTCATAGATCTATGTCTGCTTGACACATACATACCAAATATCTGTCATATTTTATATTTTTAACTCTTTATGAGCCAAAATGCATTCTTAACTCCTCATTTTTGCTCTTGCAGCGTCAGTAATACTTGTATAACCTTTATAAATGTGATTCAATTGAATGAGCTTCATTTGTTCATTTGCCCTAAGGGTTGGTCACACAATGGTAGTAACCTTGTTTTTAACAGTTTTTAAATGTTTCTGTAGAGCCACACTAAAATGAACAAAATGCTGTCATCCCATTGAAAATCAATACAAATGTTCCACAGAAACTCTGTCTTCTGTGGTTTTATCTCAGGGGCAGTTTGCAAATGTGGGAACATTTTATATGAGTTGGATGACTGTGCATAAGATAAACATTTGGAGGGTGTTGGTGTGGTGTAGTGAGGGGGATTTGGGGTGTGTGGCGTCAAAAGCCTTTCCTCTTTGAAAAACAACTAAACACAACAGCAATAACAACAGTAAGAAAATGTAAACAAAAGTGTGTAGTGTTATGGTTTTCACACAGTGTTTCACAGGTGCACTGGGCACGATCCAAAAAACTTAATTTGGTCTTTGTGTGTTAACTTGCAAACGATTTCTTTTAGATCAGACCAGTGTGTTTTTTAATTCCTATATACAGTTTCTACTGGTCACTTTCTGCAGAGTTGGTCACGTTACTGTGACTTGCCTTGTCAGCTCAAAACTTCATGTGACCAACTCTGAGGAAGATTGCAGAAAGTGAGCAGTGGAAACTGTCAGGGATAAAGAAACCACACTGGTCTGATCTAAAAGAAAACTTTAGCAAGCTCTGGGCACTATATAAGAGCAGTGGACAATGAGGAGACATTTGAAGATACATCATGAGGCTTTGGATGTGATCATGAACTCTGGGAGAGAGGATGAGGAGAAAATATTAGACCAACGAGGATTCTGATTTAGGGAATGACCAAATGAAATTAAGCTCTGATTCAAGGGAGGACTCATCTGAAGACCACACTGAAGATGGCAGTGTAGAGGAGATTGGGGAAGAATTGAGATGGATATCCAAAAGTGGAAGCATTGTGTGGTACTCGCTCCGGTATGTACTCGCCCCAACAGGATTGTCTCCTGGACATACAGTACTGCCTATGCTGTCACGCGAGTAAGTGATCCTTTGTCTAACATCAGGATGTTTCTAACTGATAAAATAATGAAGCATTTATTATAGCACTTCGGGCCAGATAAAGGTAGAAAAGCGCTGTATAAGTTGAGATCATTTATTGGCAATGACAAACTTGCAAACGTGAAATTGAAAACTGGCGAGATTAGGACATGCTGGAAATCTTGGCTTACGTCGGGCTTCTTTTTCTGTAGTCAGTCCAGGAGACAATCCCATTGTCCCACTGCTCTTATATAGTGCCCAGAGCTTGCTAAAGTTTCTTTAGATCAGACCAGTGTGGTTTCTTTATCCCTGACAGTTTCCACTGCTCACTTTCTGCAATCTTCCTCAGAGTTGGTCACATGAAGTTTTGAGCTGACAAGGCAAGTCACAGTAACGTGACCAACTCTGCAGAAAGTGACCAGTAGAAACTGTTAGGAATAAAAAAAAAACACTGGTCTGATCTAAAAACTTTTGCAAGTTAACACACAAAGACCAAATTAAGTTTTTTGGATCGTGCCCAGTGCACCTGTGAAACACTGTGGGAAAACCATAACACTACACGCTTTTGTTTACATTTTCTTACTGTTGTTATTGCTGTTGTGTTTAGTTGTTTCTTCAAAGAGGAAAGGCTTTTGACGCCACACACCCCAAATCCCCCTCACTACACCAACACCCTCCAAATGTTTATCTTATGCACAGTCATCCAACTCATATAAAAATGTTCCCACATTTGCAAACTGCTCCTGAGATAAAACCACAGAAGACAGAGTTTCTGTGGAACATTTGTATTGCTTTTTCAATGGGATGACAGCATTTTGTTCATTTAGTGTGGCTCTACAGAAACATTTAAAAACTGTTAAAAACAAGGTTACTACCATTGTGTGACCAACCCTTAGGACAAATGAACAAATGAAGCTCATTCAATTTGAATCACATTATAAAGGTTATACAAGTATTACTGACGCTGCAAGAGCAGAAATTAGGAGTTAAGAATGCATTTTGGCTCATAAAGAGTTAAAAATATAAAAATATGACAGATATTTGGTATGTATGTGTCAAGCAGACATAAATCTGTGAGTCTGAGTTTTTAAAGTGTGAAAAAATATGAAAGTATAGTGATTTTATGGCTGTTAAAAGTAGAGGCCACTTTTGTGGCCTTAGGGTGCTAAGTGTGATTTTTTATGAAAATCTGTCACTACAGAAAAACAAAAACCTGTAAAAAATAATTTTACCACTAAACTTTGACCCATCCCAAGGCCTAATAAAAATAAACACCTCATTCAATTTGGAATATTTTTATAGAAGTTATGCAAGTTTTTGTGATTTCTAACAGCACGTCAGGGAACTTTTGTGTGCATTTTGGCCAATAAAGGGTTAAAAATCATTTAAAAATTACAAATATTTGGTATGTGTGTGTCAAGCAGAAGTAGTTCTATGATTCTGAGTTTTTAAAGTATGAAAAAATATGAAAGTATAGTGATTTTATGGCTGTTAAAAGTAGAGGCCACTTTTGTGGCCTTAGGGTGTTATGTGTGATTTTTTATGAAAATCTGTCACTACAGAAAAACAAAAACCTGTAAAAAATAATTTACCACTAAACTTGACCCATCCCAAGGCCTAATAAAAATAAACACCTCATTCAATTTGGAATATTTTTATAGAAGTTATGCAAGTTTTTGTGATTTCTAAACAGCACGTCAGGGAACTTTTGTGTGCATTTTGGCCAATAAAGGGTTAAAAATCATTTAAAAATTACAAATATTTGGTATGTATGTGTCAAGCAGAAGTAGTTCTATGATTCTGAGTTTTTAAAGTATGAAAAATATGAAAGTATAGTGATTTTATGGCTGTTAAAAGTAGAGGCCACTTTTGTGGCCTTAGGGTGTTATGTGTGATTTTTTAAAGGATGCCCTGAGGGTTAAAGCTATAAAGCTATTCATGAAACAACGTGAAAAAAGTAAACGACACGACTGAAACAAATAAAATGAAATGAAATATGGGCAGATACTCAGTTCATTGAGTTGCTGTGTGTACGAAATGCGCGGTATAAATAAAGTTGCCTTGCCTTACGCTGGATCGGTGCATCTGTAATTTATAACCAGGATCTTACTCATGTGTCTCTGACGATGCACTGGATCTGTCATTCTCCGCAGCCTTCAGGAGGAACCTTTACAAAGCAGACTTCATGTTTTTGGTGATAACTTTGCAGGTCTCGAGTGTCTGCAGTTTAGCAGTGATGACAGAAATATCGGCTCAAACTTTAGTACAATGCACACACCATCAGATTTTGCATTGCGGGACATCGTGGCACAGTGCATGTTACAGTCCTAATTATACTACTGTTGGGACTCACTTGGCTAAAAAACATAAGGGCTGCAAGATTGATCGATATAAAGGATTTGATGACTGCAATAGCCTAACCTCCAGAGGCTTTGAGTGATGTCACTGATCAGGATTGTGGAGCCTCTGATCTAAGGTTCAGCTGCAACAGATAAACGTTAGTCTGAGTTTCCATAAAGCAGAATCTAAAGTGTTTAGACGCTCTGTGATTACTTCTGACGTCAGGGGGCGTA
>VHKM01001203.1:0-82500 GCA_007210695.1 Neogobius melanostomus
AGAGAGAGATGTAACAGTAGTATAATATGTTTACTTTAGCCTGAGTGGTTTGAGTAGTAGTATCCAGTACTAGTAATAGTCTACTCGTGATTAGTGAGCTGGTTGGAGTATTAGTTAGAGTAGTAGTAAGTAATAGTTACTTAGGCTGAGCTGGTTGGAGAGTAGTAAGTATAGTAGTACTAAGTTACTTTACGAGCTGGTTTGAGTAGTAGTAACAGTAGTAGTACGTAAAATAGTTACTTTAGGTGAGCCGGTTGGAGTAGTAGTAACAGTAGTAGTAGTAAAGTTACTTTAGCTGAGCCGGTGGAGGTAGTAGTACCAGTCAGTAGTAGTAATAGTTCTTTTAGCTGACGGTTGGAGTAGTAGTTACCAGTATAGTAGATAGTTACTTTAAGTGAGCTGGTTTGGAGTAGTAGTAACAGTAGTATAGTAATAGTTACCTTTAGCTGAGCTGTTGAGTAGTAGTAACTGAGTAGTAGTAATAGTTCTTTGCTGAGCCGGTTGGATAGTAGTAAACAGTAGTAGTAGTATAGTTACTTTAGCTGAGCTGGTTGGAGTAGTACGTAACAGTAGTAGAGTAATAGTTACTTTATGTGAGCTGGTTGGAGTATTAGTAACAGTCAGTAGAGTAATGAGTTACTTTAGGTGAGCCGGTTGGAGTATAGTAACAGTAGTAGTAGTAACTTAGTTACTTTGAGTGAGCCGGTGGAGTAGTTAGTAACAGTAGTAGTAGTAATAGTTACTTTAGCTGAGCGGTTGGAGTAGTAGTAACAGTAGCTAGTAGTAATAGTTACTTTTAAGCTTGAGCGGTTGGATTAGATAACGTATAGTCATGTAATAGTTACTTTAGGTGAAGCTGGTGAGTAGTAGTAAAGTAGTAGTCATAGTTACTTCTAGGTAGCCGCGTTGGAGTATGAACAGTCAGTAGTAATAATATTTTTAGGTGAGTGCCGGTTTTGAGTATAGTACCAGTAGTGTAATAGTTACTTTAGTGAGCGCCGGTTGGAGTAGTAGTAATAACATAGTATGTAGTAATAGTTATTTAGGTGAGCGTTGAGTAGTAGTAACAGTAAGTGAGTCAGTAATAGTATATTTACTGAGCCGGTTGGATAGTAGTAACAGTAGTAGGTAGTATAGTTCTTAGCTGAGCCGGTGGAGTAGTAGTAACATAGTAGTCAGTATAGGTTACTTTAGGTGAGCCCGGTTTGGTGTAGTAAGTATAGTAGTATAGTTCTTTAGCTGAGCTTGGTTTGAGTAGTAGTAACATAGTGTAGTAATAGTTACTTTAGCTGAGCCGGTTGGAGTAAGCAGATCAAGTCAGTAGTAGTAATCAGTTACTTTAGCTTGAGCTGGTTTGAGTAGTAGTAACATAGTATAGTAGTAATAGTTCTTAGCTGAGCGGTGGAGTATAGTTAACAGTAGTAGTAATAGTTACTTTAGCTAGCTGGTTGGAAGTAGTAGTAACAGTAGTAGTAGTAATAGTTACTTTAGCTGAGCTGGTTTGGAGTAGTAGTAACAGTAGTAGTAATAGTTTTTAGCTGAGCGGTTGGATAGTAGAACAGTAGTAGTAGTAATAGTTACTTTACTGAGCCGTTGGAGTAGTAAGTAACAATAGTAGTAGTAATGTTACTTTAGGTGAGCGGTTGAGTAAGTAGTAACAGTATAGTAGTAATAGTTACTTTAGGTGAGCCGGTTTGGAGTAGTAGTAACAGTAGAGCAATAGTTATTTAGTGAGCCGGTTGGAGTACAGTAACAGTAGTATAGTCAAATAGTTACTTTAGCTGACCGGTGGAGTAGTAGTATCAGTAGTAGCTTAGTAATATTACTTTAGGTGAGCCGGTGAGTAGTATAAAGTAGTAGTAGTAATAGTTTACATTTAGGTGAGCCGGTTGGAGTAGTAGTAACAGTAGTAAGTAATAGTTTACTTAGGTGAGCCGGTTGGAGTAGAGTAATCATATAGTGTAATATTTACTTAGGTGAGCCGGTTGGAGTAGTAGTAAAGTAGTATAATAGTTACTCTTAGGTGAGCTGGTTTGAGTAGTAGTAACAGTAGTAGTAGTAATAGTTAATTTAGGTGAGCTGGTTGGAGTAGTAGTAACAGTAGTAGTAAGTAATAGTTACTTTAGGTGAGCGCGGTTGGAGTAAGTAGTACAGTAGTAGTTAGTATAGTTACTTTAGGTTGAGCCGGTTTGGAGTAGTAGTACGTAGTAGTAGAATAGTTATTTTAGCTAGGCGGTTGGAGTAGCAGTAAACAGTAGTAGTGGTAATAGTTTACTTTAGGTGAGCCGGTTGGAGTAGTAGTAACAGTAGTAGTAGTAAATAGTTACTTTAGGTGAGCCGGTGAGAGTAGTAACTATAGTATAGTTACCTTAGCTGAGGCTGTTGAGTAGTTAACAGTAGTAGTAATAGTTACTTAGGTGAGTCGGTTGAGTAGTAGTAAAGTAGTAGTAGTAATAGTTACTTAGATGAGCTGGTTGGAGTGTAGTCAACAGTAGTGAGAGTAATAGTTACTTTAGCTGAGCCGGTCTGGAGTAGTAGTAAATAGTACGTAAAATAGTTACTTTAGGTGAGCCGGTTGGAGTAGTAGTAACAGTAGTAGTAGTAAAGTTACTTTAGCTGAGCCGGTGGAGGTAGTACGTACAGTAGTAGTAGTATAGTTACTTTAGGTGAGCTGGTGAGTAGTAGTAAAGTAAGTAGTAGTAATAGTTATTTGGTGAGCCGGTTGGAAGTAGTAAGTAACAGTAGTAGTAGTAATAGTTACTTTACTGAGCCGGTTGGAGTAGTAGTAACAGTAGTAGTAATAAGTATACTTTAGCTGAGCCGGTTGGAGTAGTAGTACAGTAAGTAGTAGTATAGTTACTTTAGCTGAGCGGTTGGAGTACGTAGTAACATATAGTAGTAATAGTTACTTTAACTGAGCCGGTTGGTAGTATAACATTAGTAGTATAATAGTTACTTTAGCTGAGCTGGTTTGAGTAGTAGTAACAGTAGTAGTAGTAATAGTTACTTTAGGTGGAGCCGGTTGGAGTAGTAAAGTGAACAGTAGTAGTAGTAATAGTTATTTAGCTGAGCCCGGTTGGTAGTAGCTAGTACAGTAGTAGTAGTAATAGTTTTTAGGTGAGCCGTTGGAGTGCAGTAAGTAAGTAGTTAGTAATAGTTACATTAGGTGAGCGGTTGGAGTCGTAGTACAGTAGTGTACTAGTACTTTAGGTGAGCCTGGTTGGAGTAGTCATAAATCAGTAGTAGTCATAGTTTACTTTAGCTGGCCGCGTTGAAGTAGTAGTACAGTTAGTAATTTCACTTAGCCTGAGCTGGTTTGAAAGTAGATAAAGTGATAGTATAGTTATTTAGGTGAGCTGGTTGGATGTAGTAACAGTAGTAGTAGTAATAGTTACTTAGTGAAGCTGTTGGAGTAGTAGTAACAGTGTAGTAGTAAGTTACTTTAGCTGGCTGGTTGGAGTAGTAGTAACAGTAGTAGTAGTAATAGTTACTTTAGCTGAAGCTGGTTGGAGTAGTAGTACAGTAGTAGTAATAGTACTTTAGCTGAAGCTGGGTTGGAGTATAGTAACAGTAGTAGTAGTATGTTACTTTAGGTGGCCGGTTGAGTAGTAGTAACAGTAGTAGTAATAGTTCTTTAGCTTGACTTGGTTTGAGTAGTAGTAACACTAAGTAAGTAAGTTTACTTTAGGTGAGCTGGTTGGAGTATGTAACAGTAGTAGTAAGTAATTTCTATTAGCTGAGTGCGTTGGTAGTAGTAACAGTATAGAATATGTTTACTTTAGGTGAGCTGGTTGGAGTAGTAGTAACAGTAGTAGTAGTAATAGTTACTTTAGGTTGAGCGGTTGGAGTAGTAGTAAACAGTAGTAGTAGTAATAGTTCTTAGCTGAGCCGGTTGGAGTAGTAGTAACAGTAGAGTAGTAATGTTACTTTAGGTGAGCGGTTGACGTAGTAGTAACAGTAGTATTAGTAATAGTAATTTTAGGTGAGCCGGTTGGAGAGTAGTATAGTAGTAGTAGATAGTTACTTTAGTAGCCGTCTGGAGTAGTAGTAACAGTAGTAGTAGTAATAGTTACTATACTTTTAGGTGAGCCGTTGGAGTAGTAGTAAACAGTATAGTAGTAATGTTTAATGCTTAGGTGACGCGGTTGGAGTAGTAAATAACAGTCGTCAGTAGTATAGTTGTATTGGTGACTGTTGGATAAGTAGTAACAGTACGTTAGTAGTCAATAGTTCTTTAGGTGAAACGGTTGGAGTAGCAGTAACAGTAGTATTGGTAATAGTTACTTAGGGAGCGTTGGAGTATTACAGTAGTTGTATAATAGTTATTTAGGTGAGCGGTTTGGAGTAGATAGTAAAGTGACGTTAGTAATAGTTATTTAGCTGAGCGTTGAGAGTAGTAACAGTAGTAGTAGTAATATTATCTCTTAGGTGACCGGGTTGGAGTATAGTAACAGTAGTAGTAGTAATAGTTACTTTAGGTGAGCTGGTTGAGTAGTAGTAACAGTAGTAGTAGTATAGTTACTCTTTAGGTGAGCGTTGTCGAGTAGAGTAACAGTAGTAAGTGGTAATGTTCTTTAGGTGAGCCGGTTGGAGTAGTAGTAAAGTACTAGGTAGTAATAGTTACTTTAGGTGAAGCCGGTTGGAGTAGTGAGGTAACAGTAGTAGTAATAATAATTTACTTTAGCTGAGCCGGTTGAGTTAGCAGTAACAGTAGTAGTATAATAGTTACTTCGGTGGAGGCCGGTTGAGTAGAGTAACAGTAGTAGTAATAGTTCTTTAGCTGAGCTGGTTTGAGGTATACGTTAAACGTAAGTATATATAGTTACTTTAGCTTGAGCTGGTTTGGAGAGTGTAAGAGTAGTAAGTATATAGTAACTTGCTGAGCTGTGTGTGATGTATAGTTAACAGTAGTAGTAATATTACTTTACGCTGTAGCTGGTTGGAGTAGTAGTAACAAGTAGTAGTAGTAAGTTAGTTACTTTTAGGTGTAGCGGTTGGAGTAGTAGTAACAGTAGTGTAATAGTTACTTTAGTGAGTCCGGTTGGAGTAGTTTAACAGTAGTAGTAATCAGTTACTTTAGGTGCCGGTTGAGTATAGTTTAGTTTCGCTGGACTGAGCGCCTGCTTTGACAAGTGGACACGGATCTTACTGTCACGGTGAAAACTGTGGAATCTTGATGCTCCTAGAACGGGTTCTAGTCTATCTCGAGGATAGGAGTACTATCTGTCGAAATTGCAACTGTGTCTCAACAAAATTCCATGACCGTGAAGTCCCAGGGTCAAGCTTGGGACCCCTCTTATTCAAACTTGTACTGCTTCAATTGGGTCAGCTAATAAAACAGCAACAATGTTCGTAACATAACGTACGCAGATGACACTAAGATCGACGTGTCACTGACGGCGGTGAACATGGGCCTGTAAACCTGCTGTCACTGCATTCGGAACGCTCGTTTGGTGGATGCAAACAACTTTCTCCAACTAACTAACAAAATGAGATCATTGTCTTTGGCCAAGACAACAAAGACAAGTGTTATCAGTCACCTTGAGTCCTCCTGCGGCTCTGAAACAAAAATCGTTAAAATTAGGAGTAATCATGGACTCCAGAACCTGAAATAAAACAGCCACATAAACGCATAACCGTATCAAGTTTTACCATCTGAAGAAATTAAGATCAGAGGAATAGTGCTCAACCAGACTTAGAGAGAACTCATCATGCATTTGTTCCAGCAGGTTAGACTACTGTAACGGCGTGCTCATGGCCTTTCTAAACGAGCTGTTAGAGCTGCAGTAACATCCAGAACGCTGGACTGCTCGTAGTCTGAACATAGAACAAGGAATAGACCAATTAGTTCAGTGCTCTGGGTTCTCTGCACTGGTTGCCTGTCATAGCAGAGAATAGACAATTAAAAACAGCTCTGCTGTACAAGTTTTTCAAAATGTCTTACGCACCAAAGTACATCTTGACATGTTAGCGATGGAACATCTGCGGGCCCTGAGAACTTCAGGGAGGGGTCTCTCGGTGGTTCCCAGAGTCATAATAGAACCAGCGGCTGAGGCTACGCGTTTCAGTTTCATGCAGCTAAAACCGGAACAGTCTTCATGAGGATGTGAGACAGGCCTCAACCTGACAATGTTCAAATCCAGGCTGAAACGCTCTTCTTTACCCGTGCATATGAAAACTGAAAGTATTCTTAATCTGCACTCTGCCTTTACTGTAATTGATTAACTTTATGTTTGATGTTTTATTGATTATTTTATCTGTTTTCTTGTAATTTTCTCTTTCCTGCAACTGTGAAGACTTTGAATTGCCTTGTGCTAATGAATCTGTGCTCTACAAATAACATTGCCTTGCCTTGCTTGCCTGTAACAGTAGTAGTAGTAATACGTTACTTAGGTGAGCGGTTGAGTAGTAGTAACAGTAGTGAGTAAGTAATAGTTCCTGTTAGCTGAGCGGTTTGGAGTAGTAGTTAACCAGTAGTAGTAGTCAATAGTTCTGTTTAGCTGAGCGGTTTGATATATAACGAGTGAGTATAGTAATAGACTTTAGGTGAGCCGGTTGAGTAGTAGTAACAGTAGATAAGTAAATATTTACTTTCGTGAGCGGTTTGGGAGTAGTCAGTAACAGTAGTAGTAGTACAGTTTCTTTTAGCTGAGCCGGTTGGAGTAGCTAGTAACAAGTAGTAGTGTAATAGTACTTTGCCTGACCGGTTTGGATAGTGTAACAGTAATAGTAATAGTTATTTAGTGAGCCGGTGCGTAGTAATTACAGTAGTAGTACTAGTTACTTTAGCTGAGGCCGGTGGAGTAGTAGTAACAGTAGTAGTAGTAATAGTTACTTTAGCTGAGCCGGTTGGAGTAAGTAGTAAACAGTAGTAGTAGTAATAGGTCTTTAAGCTGCAGCGGTGGAGTCGCAAGTAACAGTAGTGTAGTGATAGTTACTTTAGCTGAGCCGGTGGAGCTAGTAGTACAAGTAGTAGTAATTTATTTAGCTGAGCTGTTGGAAGTAGTATAAAGTAGTTAGTAATAGTTAATTTAGCTGAGCTGTTGGAGTAAGTAGTAACATAGATAGTAGTAATAGTTACTTTAGCTGAGCCGGTTGGAGTAGTAGTAACAGTAGTAGTGATAGTTAACTTAACTGAGGCCGGTTGGAGTAGTAGTAACCTAGTAGTGATAGTATTTAGGTGAGCTGGTTGGAGTAGTAGCTAACAGTAGTCAGTATAATAGTTAACCTTAGCTGAGCCAGTTGGAGTACGTAGTACAGTAGTCTAGTACAGTAATCGTTACTTTAGGTGAGCGGTTGGAGTAGCAGTACATGTGTGTAATATAGTTATCTTAGCTGAGGCCGGTTGGAAGTAGTATAACAGTACGTAGTAAGTGAAAAGTTACTTTAGCTGAGCTGGTTGGAGTAGTAGTAACAGTAGTAGTTAGTAATAGTTACTTTAGCTGAGCCGGTTTGAGTAGCAGTAACAGTAAGAGTAATAGTTACTTTAGCGAGCTGGGTTGGAGTTCGTAAGTGAATAGTAGTAGTTAATAGTTACTTTAGGTGAGCTGGTTGGAGTAGTAGTAAGCAGTAGTAGTAGAATAGTTACTCTAGGTGAACGTTGGATAGTAGTAACAGTAGTAATAGTAATAGTTACTTTAGGTGAGCTGGTTGGAAAGTAGTCAGTAACAGTAGTAGTAGTAAGAGTTACTTTAGGATGAGTACGGTTGGAGTAGGTAGTAACAGTAGTAGCTAGTAATAGTTACTTAGCTGAGCCGGTGGAGTCAGTAACAGTAGTAGTAGTAAATAGTTACTTTATGTGAGCTGGTTGGAGTATTAGTAACAGTCAGTAGTAGTAATAGTTACTTTAGGTGAGCCGGTTGGAGTTGTAGTAACAGTAGTAGTAGTATAAGTTACTCTTAGGTGAGTCAGTTGGTAGTAGTAGTAACAGTAGTAGTAGTATAGTTACCTTAGCTGACTGGTTGAGTAGTAGTAATCAGTAGTAGTAAATAGTTACTTTAGCTTAAGCCGGTTGGAAGTTAGCAGTAACAGTAGTAGAGTAATTAGACTTTAGCTGAGCGCTTGGAGTAGTAGTAACAGTAGTAGTATAGTTACTTTAGGTGAGCCAGTTGGACGTAGTATCAAACAGTAGTAGTGATAGTTACTTTAGGTGAGCAGTTGGAGTAGTAGTACCAAGTAGAGTGATAGTTCACTTTGGGTGAGCTGGCTGGAGTAGTAAGTCAACAGTGTAGTAGTAAATTTACTTTAACTGAGCGGTTGAGTAAGTAGTAACAGTAGTACATGAATAGTTACTTTAGGTGAGCTGGTTGAGTAGTGTAACAGATAGCTAGTATAGTTTACTTTGGTGAGCTTGGTGGAGTAGTAGGTAACAGTAGTAAGTAATAGTTACTTTAGCTGAGCGGTTGGAGTAAGTAGTAACGAGTAGTAGAGTAATAGTTACTTTAGGTGAGCCGGTTTTGAGTAGTATAACAGTAGTAGTCAAGTTCTGTTACTGAGCTGGTTGAGAGTTAGTAACAGTAGTAGTAGTAATCTGTACTTAGGTGAGCCGGTTGAGTGATGTAGGTAACAGTAGTGTAATAGTTACTGCTTAGTGAGCTGGTGGAGCAGTAGTAACCAGTAGTAGTAAGTAAAGTTAACTTAGGTGAGCCAGTTGGAGTAGTAGAACAGTAGTAGTAGTATAGTTGACTTTACTGAGCTGGTTTGGAGTAGTATGTAAGTAGTAGTATAATAGTTACTTTAGGTGAGCTTGGTTTGGGTGTAGTAAAGTAGTAAGTAATTAGTTACTTTAGGTGAGCCGTTGAGAAGTAGTAAAGTCAGTAGTTAATAGGTACGTTTAAGTGGCTGGTGGAGTTGTAGTACATAGACGTAGTAATAGTTAATTTAGTGAGCCCGGTTGGAAGTAGTACAGTAGTAGTAGTAATAGTATTTAGCTGAGCCGGTTGAGTAAGTAGAACAGATAGTAGTAGTAATATTACTTTAGCTGAGCGGGTTGGTAGTGTATAACAGTATAGTATTAGTTCTGCTTAGGTGTGCTGGTTGGAGTTGGTAGTAAAGTAGTAGAGTAGAGTTATTTTACTGAGCTGTTTGATGTATAGTAAGTACTGTAGTATAGTTATTTAGCCTGACCCGGTTGCAGTAGTATCACGGTAGTAGTAGTAATAGTTACTTTAGGTGAGCCAGGTGGAGTGTCAGTAACAGTATAGTAATAGTTCTTAGCTGAGCCGGTTGGATAGTAGTAACTAGTAGTAATAGTTACTTAGCTGAGGGCGGTTGGAGAGTAGTCATAACAGTAGTATATAATAGTTACTTTAGCTGAGCCAGTTTGGAGTAGTAGTAACATAGTATATAGTCTCTTTACGCGAGCCGGTTTGAGTAGTAGTAACAGTGATAGTAACTAATAGTTGTTCTTTAGGCTGAGCCTGGGTTGAGTAGTAGTACAGTAGTAGTAGTAATAGTTCATTTAGGTGAGCCCGGTTTGAGTAGTAGTAACAGAGTAGTATAGTTACTTTAGCTGAGCCGGTTGAGTAGTAGTAAAGTAGAGTAATAGTTACTTTAGGTGAGCCGGTTTGAGTAGAGTAACCAAGTAGTAGTACTATCCGTATGTTCTTCGCGAGCCGGTTGGAGTGTAGTAAAGTAGTAGTAGTAATCCATTACTTAGCTGAACCGGTTGAGTAGTAGTCACGTGTAGTAGTAAAGTTACTTTAGCTGATGCAGTTGGAGTGTAGTAACATAGTAGTTAGTCAATAGTTACTTAGCTGAGCGGTTGGGGTAGTAGTAACAGTAGTGAGTATAGTTACTTTAAGCTGAGCCGGTTGGAGTAGTATAAAAGTAGTAATATATAGTTACTTTAGTGATGCCGTTGGGTAGTAGTCAAGATAGTAGTAGTAATAGTTAACTTTAGGTGAGCCGGTTTGAGTGTAGTAACAGGTAGTCTAGTAATAGTTACTTTTAAAGCTAGCCGGTTGGAGAGTAGTAACAGTAAGTAAGTACTAATAGTATGTTAGTTTAGAGAGCGTTGGAGTAGTAGTGAACCAGTAGTAGTAATAGTTATTTAGCTGAGCCGGTTGGAGTAGTAGTAACAGTAAGCTAGTAGTAATAGTTACTTTAGGTGAGCCGGTTGGAGTAGTAGTAACCACTAAAGTAGTAACTAGTACTTTAGGTGGAGGCCAGTTGGAGGGTAGTGAACAGTAGTAGTAATAGTTATTTAGCTGCGCGGTTGGGAGTAGAGTAACAGTAGTAGTATAATAGTTCCTTTAGGTTGAGCCGGGTGAGTAGTAGTAAGAGTAGTAGTAGTATAGTTACTTTAGGTGAGCCGGTTGGAGTGTATAACAGTAGTGTGACAATAGTATGTTACTTTAGCTGAGCCGTTGAGTGATTCGTAGTAACATAGTAGTAGTAATAGTTCTTAGGTGAGCCGTTGGTAGTAGTAGTAACAGTGAGTAGTACTAATAGTATGTTATTTAAGCTGAGCCGGTGGAGTAGTAAGTCACAGTAGTAAGTATAGTTAGCTTAGCTGAGCCGTTGGAGTAAGTAGTCAACAGTAGTAGTACTAATCGTATTTACTTAGATGAGCGGTTGGAGTAGTAGTAAAGGTAGTAGTAATAGTTACTTACGCTGAGCGGTTGGAGTAAGTATAACATAGTCAGTCTCAATAGTATGCTTACTTTAGCTTGAGCCGGTTGGAGTACGTAGTCACAGTAGTATAATAGTTACTGTAGCGAGTCGGTTGGAAGTAGTAAGTAAGTAGTGTTACATAGTTACTTTTTAGTGGCCGGTTGGAGTATAGTAACAGTAGTGTAGTATGTTACATTTAGGTGAGCCGGTTGGAGTAGTAGTAACAGTAGTAGTTTACTATATGTATGTTACTTAGCTGAGCCGGTTGGAGTAGTAGTAAGTAGTTAGTAGTAAAGTAACTTTAGGTGAGCCGGATTGAGAGTAGTACATAGTACGTAGTAATGAGTTTAATTTAGCTGAGCGCCGGTGGGAGTAGTAGTAACACTAGTAGTAATAGTTAATTTAGCTGAGCCGGTTGGAGTAGTAGTAACAGTAGTAGTACTAATAGTATGTTACGTTTAGATGAGGCCGGTTGGAGTAGTAGTACCAGTAGTAGTACTAATAGTAATGTTACTTTAGCTGAGCCGTGGGCTTAGAGTAACAGTAGTACACTATAGTATGTTTAATTTAGCTAGCGGTGATAGTAATACAGTAAGTAGTACAATAGATGTTACTTTAGCTGAGCCGTCGGGAGTAGTAGTAACAGTAGTAGTAATAATAGTATCGCTTACTATTAAGCTGAGCCGGTGTGGAGTAGTAGTAACCAGTTATAGTACTGATAGTATGTTATTTAGGTGAGCCGGTTGAGCGAGAGAAGGAGCAGGAGTTGAATAGCGATGCATCACAGATCGACGCTCGTCTGACTTCCGCTCCGCTCCAACTCCACGGGAGAAGCCCGCGAGGTGGCGGAGTCCGGGGAGAGTTACTACGGCAACATGGATGGAGCTGATGAGGGTCATGCAAGACAAAGGACCAGAGATACTCGCTGAACGGCAATCGTCACAGGGCTGCAGCAGCAGGGGGACGACTGACAGGTACGACTACAAAACCTTTACTCCATTACCCTAACTACTGTAACCCTAACCTAAACCTAACCAGCAGCAGGTGCGACTCGACAAGTACACTACACACTTTACCCAAATCTAACCCTTAACCCCTGAACTATAACCCACCACTGATAAGGTACACTACAACCTTACCCAAATCTACCCTAAATACTGCACCCTAACCCAACCAGGCAGCAGGGACGACTGACAAGCGTATGAAGTACCAAAACCTTTAATTAGAGGAATATCTGTTGCTTCTCTAACGGTTGATTCTATTGATCAAATTAAAATAGAGAATTAGGGTAGGCGAGCTATGGATTGGTTGAGAGGATTCCTCCCAATCGCTCGCAATCTTCGATCTGTTAACGCACGCACATAGCGATAGGACATCATCTACAAAAAAAATCACTAGTTAGGGCAGCTACGTATGGGGTTTGGTTGAAGAGGAGCTACTGCCTCTCTACACTGGCCAGTCATACACCTGCTTTTACGCACTATCACTGTGTAGGGCTTAGGTTAGTAATAAAATGTACATAATAATATTCCGAGTATAGATATGTAATAATGTTCTTTTAACAACATAAACCTCTCAGACCCGCTATCTCTCCCCTGACGCCGGAGGACGCCCAGTCGCCTCTGAGGATTGGAGAGGACTCGTCTGCGCAGGAAGTGATGAGCGTGCGTGATCTAACGACCATGGGGAGCTCTGAGTCCGCCAAACACGACGTCCCAGCGGATCGACGAACGAGGCTGCGATCTGCTCACTACGGCCACAGGAGAGAACTGCAGCGCGCGCAGGGAAGCGAGCGCGAGATCCGCCGACTGGTACAGACTGAGGTTAACACGCTAAAAAAGGCCTAACACACGATGCTAAAACAGACGCTAAAACACACGCTAAAACACATGCCTAAAACAACAATGCTAAACCACCTAAACACTGCTAAACACGCTAAAACAAGCACGCTAAAACACACGCTAAACAAATGCTAAACTACAGATGCCTAAACAACGCTAAAACACATGCTTACATACACACGCTAAAACATGCTAAAACACCGCTAACCATGCTACACACACGCTAAACACATGGCTAAACACACTCTAAAACACACGCCTTAAAACCATGCCTAAAACACACGCTACACCACGCTAAGCACACGCTAAACCACACACGCAAAAACACAACGCTAAACAAAACACATCTAACCCACGCTAAAACACACGCTCAAAACATGCTAAAACACACGCTAAACACATGCTAAAACACCGCCTAAACACATGCTAAAACAAGGCTAACAACCGACGCTAAACAACCACACACAAGCTACAAAACACGCTAACCATGCTAAAGACACACGCCTAAACCACGCGTAAAAACATGCTAAAACACACGCTAAAAACACGCTAAACCATGCTCTAAAACGACACGCTAAACACATGCTCAAAACACACGCTAAAACACACGCCTAAACACATGCTACAACACACGACTGCTAAAACCACGCTAAAACACACGGTAAAGTACACATGCAACACGCCGTAAACACATGCTAAATAACAGGCTAAACACAGCTAAAACCAACGCTAACACACGCTAACAAACCGCTAAAACACAGACGCTAAACACACGCTAAAACACCACGCCTACACACATCGCTAAACATCACGCCTAAAACACACGCCTAAACACATGCTCAAACAGCAGCTAAACACACGCTAAAACCCTAAACACAGGCAAAACACAAGCTAAAACACACGCTAAACACATGCCTAACCACGCTAAACACCTAAACCACGCTAAAAACCACGCTAACAAAACAGCACGCAAACCAGGCTAACACATTGCTACAACACCAGGCTAAACACACGCTGAAACACGCTAAAACATCACGCTAAAACACACCAAACACACGCTAAAACACCGCTAAAACACACGCTAAAACACAACGCCTAAACACATGCTTAAACAAGGCCTAAAACACGCTAAACCAGCTAAACACATGCTAAAACAAGGCCTAAACACACGCTAAAAACACACGCTAAAACACGCTAAAACAGGCCTAAACACTACGCTAAAACAATGCCTCCAAACAATGCTAAACACACACCTAACGACACGCTAAAACACATGTCTAAAACACAATGCCTAAAACCATTGCTAAAACTCAGGCTAAACACTGCTAAAACAGGCCTAACACACGCTAAAACACATGCTAAAACGACATGCTAAACACGGCTAACCCATGCTACAAAGCACACACCTAAAGACAGCTAAACACATGCTAAACACATGCTAAAAACATCTCAAAACACAGCTAAAACACATGTCTAAAACACATGCTCAAATACACCGCTAAACGACATGCTAAAACAGGCTTAAGACACGCTTGAAAACCACCACGCCTAAACACACCGCCTAAACACACGCCTAACACACGCCAAAACACACGCAAAACACACGCCAAAACACACGCCAAACACACGCCAAAACACACGCTAACATCACGCTAAAAGACACGCTAAAACACATGCCAAACAAACACACCCTACAACACACCAAAACACACGCTAAAACACACACTAAAACCCACAGGCTACAAAACACACGCTAAAACACACACTAAAACACAGGCCTAAGACACAGCTAAAAACACATGCTAAAACACAGGCCTAAACACATGCTAAAACACACACTAAAGAACATGCTAAAACAACCGCCTAAAACATTGCTAAAACACATGCTAAACACACGCTAAAAACATGCTAAAAACATCAGGCTAAAGACACAGCTAAAACACATGCAAAACACATGCTAACAACATGCTAAAACACATTGCTAAAACATACACCTAATAGCACGCTAAAAAGCATGCTAAACAGGCTAAACACACCTAAACACATGCTAAACACCACGCTAAAACAACACGCTAAAACACATGCAAACAACCACCTAAACACAGCTAAAAACACGCTAAAAACAGCACATAAAAACACAGGCCTAAAGACACGCTAAACACTCTAAAAACACGGCCTATAAGACACGCTAAAACACATGCTAAAACACAGGCCCTAAACACACGCTAAAAACACACGCTAAAACACAGGCCTTAAAACACCGCTAAAAACACACGCTAAAACACACGCGCTAAAACACATGCTAAAAACACACGCTAAAAACACCAGGCCTAAACACACGGCTAAAAACACCACGGCTAAAAACACGCTAAAACACAGGCCTCTAAACACACGCTAAAACACAGGCCTAAACACACGCTAAAACACACGCTTAAAAACACACGCTTAACACAGGCCTAAACACGATGCTAAAACACCCACACCTAAAAGACATTGCTAAAACACATGCCTAAAACACATGCTAAAACACACATGCTAAAAACACACGCTAAAACACACGCTAAAACACACACCTAGTGCACGCTAAAACACAGGCCTAAACACACGCTAAAAAACACACGCTAAAAACACACGCGTAAAACACAGGCCTTAAACACATCTAAAACACACACTAAAAGACATGCTAAAAACACCATGCTAAAACACATTGCTAAAAACACAACGATGCTAAAACACACGCTAAAACACATGCTAAAAACACGACAACCTAAAGAACCACGCTAAAACACAGGCCTAAAACACAGCTAAAACACACGCTAAAACACATGCTAAAACACACCAACCTTAAAACACACGCTAAAACACAGGCCTAAACACATGCTAAAACACACCACCTAAAGGACACGCTAAAACACATGCTAAAACAATGCTAAAAACACATGCTAAAACACATGCTTAAAACACACCTAAAACACATGCTAAACACAGGCCTAAAGACACGCTAAAAACACAGGCCTAAACACGCTAAAACACATGCTAAACAACACGCCCTAAACACATGCTAAAAAACACATGCTAAAATACATGCTAAAACACGATGCTAAAAACACACACCTAAAGGACATGCTAAAAAACACATGAATAAAAATACATGCTTAAAAACACACTGCTAAAAACACACGGCTAAAACACAGGCCTTAAAACACACGCTAAAAACACAGGCCTAAACACACGCTTAAAACACAGGCCTAAACACACGCTAAAACACAGGCCTAAACCACACCTAAAACACGATGGCTAAAACCACATGCCTAAAACACACCACTAAACACACCGCTAAAAACACACGCTAAAACCACACACCTTAAACACACGCATAAAACACATGCTAAAACAAACACACCTTACAAGACACACTAAAACACACGCTAAAACACATGCTAAAAACACAGGCCTAAAACACATGCTAAAAACACACGCCTTAAAACACATGCTTAAAAACCACACCTCTAAAAGACACGGCTAAAACCACACGGCTAAAAACACACGCTAAAACACACGCTAAAAACATGCTAAAACACAGGCCTAAACACCCAAAACCACCAGGAGGAGCTGCACACGCAGAGAAAGAGCGATTCAGCGACTGGTACGAGACTGAGTCTTTAACACACCAAATATACTTTATGATACTTTATCGATACCCATACTGATTTGTCAAATAGAACCATAAAACAGATTAATGATGTTCATTTATTCCTTTTCCTGGTTCGGTTTTGTTAAGCTGATTTTATTAAAGATCTGACCACATTTTATGACCAATTAAGGCAGAATGTAAGAAATTCCAAACAGTGTACTCATGTTTTCCTCCCACGGTACAAAAAGATGGAAAAAACACTGTCGTTTTCCCAATTTTTCCCCAATGTTTTTACGTTTTTTCCCCAAATTCCCCCCAATTTTTGTCAACTTGTCTTTTACTTCTTTTTTCTTTTAAAAAGTGATGACCCACAGTTGCCTGGATCTGCCGTGCTATTCCCTGTTAGTCTGGTCACGGAGCGATTGGAGCAGTTTGAACGGGCCGAACGTGCACAGATTGTTTTCGATACTTTTATTTTTTTTATACTAGACTGGGATCGTTTAAACTCTACCCGTGGGCGTCGCCATGAATCGGTCCCGCCCCCTCACGCGTATTAGTTTACACAGGACTGGAGACAGTTCTACTCGGACATGAAGATGTTTTATTCCTCACAGAGACACAGTGCAGTGTTGACTTGTGCAAATGTTGTTACAGATGGAGGACAGGGCACAATCAGTGAAGGACAGGGCCGTGTCGGTGAAGGACAGGGCCGTGTCGGTGAAGGACAGGGCCGTATCAGTGAAGGACAGGGCCGTATCAGTGAAGGACAGGGCCATGTCGGGCCCCGGGCCTCTCTCTCTTATATAATAATATAATTATATTTCTGTTACAGATGGAGGAGATCCGGCTAAAGGACAGGGCCGTATCAGTCCTCGATAAGGCCCTGGGGCTGCAGGCGGGACACGCCCACAGACTGCAGCTGCAGACGCAGGCGGCCGAGCAGCAGATCGCAGTCCTCCGAGACGCTCAGAGGGCGGGCCAGGAGTGGGAGCAGCCAATCAGAGCGTAAGAACCTTTCAGGGAACATGCGTTCAGGTTATGGCTGATATCAGTGACATCATAAACGTTTATATTTCTGTAGATGAAGATACTAAACTCTATTAAGCGTTAGATAAATGAAGTTTTAAAGAGACTTTACTTTAGGTTACGTTTAATGATGTTATTCATTCCCACAGATTCCTGAGGACAGAGACGTGCGTCGGTTCCAGCTGAAAATCGCAGAGCTGAGTTCAGTCGTTCGTAAACTGGAGGATCGAAACACTCTGCTGTCGGAGGAACGAAACGAGCTGGTAACAAACTCTAACTTTATAATATATGGTATATGATATACAGTGCCTCTCGAAAGTACTAATACACCTTGAACATTTGCACATTTTCTCATGTTACAACCATAAACATAAAGATTTTATTTAGAATGTTTTACTGAAAGTTCACACACAAGTAACAGACAACTGTGAAGTGAAAGCAAAATGATTCATAATTCTGTTATTTAACAAAAAATTGAAAATTGAAAAGTAGGGCGTGCATAAGTATTCATACAGCATTTTCTGAGTGCATTAAATTGCCTTTATAACATTCCTAATGACTGCAGAAAGTTCACACCTTGCCCTAACCATTAAATAGAGGCCACCTGTGTGTAATCTACTCTCAGTATAATTAAGCTGTTCTGTGAGGGCCTCAGAGCTATGGTCAGAGTGTATTGGTCACTAAACAACATCATAAGGCCAAGGAGCTCACCAGAGAGGTCAGGGATAAAGCTGTGGAGAAGTTTAAAGCAGCGTTAAGTTATACAAAGATTTCTCAAGATTTGAACATCTCACAGAGCACTGTTCAATCCATCATTCAGAAATGGAAAGAGTATAGCACCACTGTGAACTTACCAAGACACGGCCGTCCACCTAAACTAACAGACCGAACAAGGAGAGCACTGGTCAGAAATGTAACCAAGTGCCCCAAGATAACTCTGGAGGAGCTGCGACGTACTGCCGCTGAGCTGGGGGAATCTGTACATGGGACAACTATAAGTCTCTACACAAATCTGGCCTTCATGGACGAGTTTGTTATTTGTTTATTTATTTGTTTGAGCAGTTAACCTGCTCAAAGGGAGTGGGCTGAAGCCAAAGGCTTATAAGCGCCCACCCCAAAATAAAAATAATAACATTACATTTAATATTTACAGGTAGCAAATCATAAACAAAGGAACATAGGGCAAAGTAACAATAAATGAAGAATAAAACAAAAACAACAGCAAAATAAAGAACAAAAGAATGTGCTTTATTTTGCTGTTGTTTTTGTGGACGAGTGGAAGAAGAAAGCCATTATTGAAAGGAGGCCATAAGAAATCCCGTTTGAAGTTTGCTAGAAGTCATATGGAAGACACAGCTACCATGTGGAAGAAGGTGCTTTGGTCAGATGAGACAAAAATTGAACTTTTTGGCCCAAATGCAAAACGTTATGTATGGAGCAAACCTAACACTGCTCATCGTCCTGAGTGCACCATCCCCAGTGTCAAATATGGTGGGGGGAGCATCATGCTATGGGGCTGCTTTTTCTCAGTGGGGACTGGGAAGATTGTAAGAATAGTTGGGAAGATGGATGGAGCCAAATACAGAGACATTTTGGAGGAAAACCTGCTGGAGTCAGCAAGAGAATTGAGGCTGGGCGGAGATTCACCTTCCAGCAGGACAATGACCCTAAACACAAAGCTAAATCTACAATGGAATGGTTTAAAAACAAACATATTAATGTGTTAGAATGGCCCAGTCAAAGTCCTGACCTAAATCCTATTGAAAATCTGTGGAAAGACCTGAAAACTGCTGTTCACAAACGCTCTCCTTCTAATGTGACAGAGCTTGAGTTGTTTGTAAAGAGGAATGGGCTAACATGTCAGTCTCTACATGTGCAAACCTTGTAGTTATACCCCAGAAGACTTGCTGCTGTTATTGCAGCAAAAGGGGGTTCCACAAAGTATTAAGTCATGCTGTATGAATACTTATGCACGCCCCACTTTCACTTTTCTATTTTTTGTAAAATAACAGAATCATGTATCATTTGCTTTCACTTCACAGTTGTCTGTTACTTGTGTGTGAACTTTCAGTAAAACATTCAACATAAAATCTTTATGTTTAGGGTTGTAAACATGACAAAATGTGCAAAGTTCAAGGTGTATTAGTACTTTCGAGAGGCACTGTATCTGATAGTGTTATTACGCAGATATAGAGTGGAACAAATGACAAAGGGAAATATGTTTATAATCATAGAGATAGTTTAGGGTGTTTCTGCGTCAGAGACAGTTTTATTATATTGTGTTTATTATGTTGTGTTATAAACATGTTTCTGTTTCAGCTGAAGCGTCTCAGAGACACTGAGTCCCAGTTCTTCCCGTCCTGGACAAAAACAACGTCTTAGTAAAAAGAACGAGGAGCTGGCTCTGTCTGTGCGTCGCCTCGGCAACAAACTACGCTTCGTCACACAGGAGAATATGGAGATACAGAGTATGGTAAATATACTATTACTGCAAATACTACTACTAGAAATACTACTACTGGGGATGATCCGATGCTGGTATCAGATATCGGAGCTGATACTGGAAAAATCTGATATCGAGTATCGGCTACAAATATCCGATACTGAACCGATACCTGGTTTGTCTCTCACTGCTTAGCTGAGCTCACTGTTGAATATGGACGAATTCAGTCGCTCAGTTAGTTTTAACCTCCGCAACGTATTTTCACATTGCAGCTGAGCGATATTCAGTCTGTTGAATGGAGTTTATTTACGTGAGTTTGGCGGTTCAGAAATGTGTCATTAGCCTCTAATCTCTGTGGGCCTGATGTTCCTCAGCGGCATGTAGGCCTACAACGGACTTCATGACACAAAGTTTGTAAAAGGAAAGGTTTTCTCACCATACGACGCCATGAGCAGCTCTTTACCACTACAGCTCAAATAGTTTCAGTGTTGTTTTAAAGGGTCAGACCTCGGTAGTTCAGTGTAATATGTGGCAGAAGGAAACTAAACAGGCCTGAGGTCAAATATTACAGTGATCCTGTTGTAACAATGAGGCATCTGTGTCTGGGATTTAACGGGAATATTCATGGGTCATTGTCTGGTGTAAGATCATTTCACACAGGGGGCAGTGTTTCATGGTGCTTTATCAAACACATTTGTTTGTGGAGGTCAGTTTGTCGTGTGTTTGTTACAGAGGAGGCCGTCGTCGCTGAATGACCTGGATCGCTCGCACTGCTCCGGTTTCCACGGTTACGGCGTGGACGAGCGAGAGGTGGAGTTTCTGCGTCTGCAGGTGATGGAGCAGCAGCACATCATCGACGACCTCAGCAAGGTACGCACAAGCCCCGCCCACACTCACCTGAGACAAGCCCCGCCCACACTCATCAAAGGCCCCACCCACACTCACCGGACACACGTGTCCACACCCGAGCACATCTTTGTCTTTTATCTTTTGTAGAACTCCACGTGTTTGTACAGATTGAGTCACTGTGGTGTTTTTGAGTTCATGTCATTTACATTTTATCCTTTTGTCCTTTTGGTGAGAGGAAGAAAAAGCTTTTAACGTCCCTTAGAGACAGGGCTGGACTGGCAAGACAAATCGTTCAAAAGTTCATTTCCATTAAGTCGAGGTCATTAGAAAAACAATAAGGCTTTGTACAAAAACAGTATAAGCTACAAAACAGAGGACAAAAAACTGCACAGCTTTAATCTTATCGTTCACAACTTACTACAACATTTGTAAAATGACTAAACAATCTTAAAATGTGCTCTCTGTAATGAGGTTCCTTGATGTCATTACTCGGGCCCGACCGATATGGATGTTTGGGTCTGAAACCATTTAAGTATTTTTGTCTCCCTGAAATAGCCTCCAGTTAAACATGAATAATTATGATTATATTAAATCTGTTTCAATCATAGACCTATTAGAAATATATCTAACAGAGGTCAATCTCACCGCTAATATCATAAACGTCTGGTCTAAAATCCCGTATGTGAAGCTTCTAAACATGTCATTGTTGAACCTGTGACAGCAGGGGCGCTGTATATTCAGTCTCTGCCTCATAGTTTATTAATTTATTTCAACAGGACAATGTGCAAATACATTAATTAAAGATGCTTTGCACCAGATTTAGATTGAGCTAGTTTCCATCTGCAGTCATGGTTCTGAATTATAAGCAAAACCCTAAAACATATAAAATAGGTGACAAACTTGTGACCGATTTCACCGTGATGTGTCTCTGTTGTGGGGTTATTTTAAAGCTCTGACTGAGCTCTTTCCAAACAAAGTGGAGGTTTTATCCACTTCCCGTTTCTGAGATATCGGCCGATAAAAAGGCTGATATCGGACGATATCTGATATTAAAAATACTCAAATATCGGCCGGGCCCTAATTACATCAAATCATTGAGTTGCAGTTCGATGGATCGAGCTGCTCCTGTTATGGGCCGGTTTACACATCTGGTAGTTGAGTCCAGCCCCGGCCACAAAGAAGAGTCTGTCTGATTGTGAGGAAGAGTCTGATTGTGAGGAAGAGTCTGATTGTGAGGAAGAGTCTGATTGTGAGGAAGAGTCTGATTGTGAGGAAGAGTCTGATTGTGAGGAAGAGTCTGTCTGATTGTGAGGAAGAGTCTGAGCTGATTGTGAGGAAGAGTCTGATGTGAGGAGAGTCTGATTGTGAGGAAGAGTTGATTGGTGAGAAGAGTCTGATTGTGAGGAAGAGTCTGATTGTGGGAAGAGCTGTGAGGAAGAGTCTGATTGTGAGGAAGAGTCGATTGTGAGGAAGAGTCTGATTGTGAGGAAGAGTCTGACTGATTGTGAGGAAGAGTCTGATTGTGAGGAAGAGTCTGCTGATTGTGAGGAAGAGTCTGATGTGAGGAAGAGTCTGATTGTGAGGGAAGAGTCTGATTGTGAGGAAGAGTCTGCTGATTGTGAGGAAGAGTCGATGATTGTGAGGAAGAGTCTGATTGTGAGGAAGAGTCTGACTGATTGGAGGAAGAGTCTATGGAGAAGAGTCTGACTGATTGTGAGGAAGAGTGTGATGGAGGAAGAGTCTGATGATTGTGAGGAAGAGTCTGACTGATTGTGAGGAAGAGTCTGATTGTGAGGAAGAGTCTGACTGATTGTGAGGAAGAGTCTGATTGTGAGGAAGAGTCTGATTGTGAGAAGAGTCTGATTGTGAGGAAGAGTCTGGAGATCTGATTGTGAGGAAGAGTCTGATTGTGAGGAAGTCTGACTGATTGTGAGGAAGAGTCTGTCTGATTGTGAGGAAGAGTCTGACTGATTGTGAGGAAGAGTCTGATTGTGAGGAAGAGTCTGTCTGATTGTGAGGAAGAGTCTGATTGATTGTGAGGAAGAGTCTGATTGTGAGGAAGAGTCTGTCTGATTGTGAGGAAGAGTCTGATTGTGAGGAAGAGTCTGTCTGATTGTGAGGAAGAGTCTGACTGATTGTGAGGAAGAGTCTGTCTGATTGTGAGGAAGAGTCTGATGATTGTGAGGAAGAGTCTGATTGTGAGGAAGAGTCTGTCTGATTGTGAGGAAGAGTCTGTCTGATTGTGAGGAAGAGTCTGACTGATTGTGAGGAAGAGTCTGATTGTGAGGAAGAGTCTGATTGTGAGGAAGAGTCTGATTGTGAGGAAGAGTCTGATTGTGAGGAAGAGTCTGACTGATTGTGAGGAAGAGTCTGATGATTGTGAGGAAGAGTCTGATGTGAGGAAGAGTCTGATGAGGAAGAGTCTGATTGTGAGGAAGAGTCGTGATTGTGAGGAAGAGTCTGATGTGTGAGGAAGAGTCTGATTGTGAGGAAGAGTCTGACTGATTGTGAGGAAGAGTCTGATTGTGAGGAAGAGTCTGCTGATTGTGAGGAAGAGTCTGATGATTGTGAGGAAGAGTCTGATGTGAGGAAGAGTCTGACTGATTGTGAGGAAGAGTCTGATTGTGAGGAAGAGTCTGATTGTGAGGAAGAGTCTGATTGTGAGGAAGAGTCTGATTGTAGGAAGTCTGTTGTGAGGAAGAGTCTGATTGGAGGAAGTTGCTGATTGTGAGGAAGAGTCTGATTGTGAGGAAGAGTCTGATTGTGAGGAAGAGTCTGACTGATTGTGAGGAAGAGTCTGTTGTGAGGAAGAGTCTGTCTGATTGTGAGGAAGAGTCTGATTGTGAGGAAGAGTCTGTCTGATTGTGAGGAAGAGTCTGATGATTGTGAGGAAGAGTCTGATTGTGAGGAAGAGTCTGTCTGATTGTGAGGAAGAGTCTGATGATGTGAAAGATGAAGGAGTCTGATTGTGAGGAAGAGTCTAAGAGATCTTGTGAGGAAGGTCTGATTGTGAGGAAGAGTCTGATTGTGAGGAAGAGTCTGATTGTGAGGGAGTCGAGGAGAGTCTGACTGATGTGAGGAAGAGTCTGATTGAGGAGAGTCTGATTGTGAGGAAGAGTCTGATTGTGGAAGAGTCTGACTGATTGTGAGGAAGAGTCTGTCTGATTGTAGAAGGGCTATTTGAGGAAGAGTCTGACTGATTGTGAGGAAGAGTCTGTCTGATTGTGAGGAAGGGTCTGATTGTGAGGAAGAGTCTGTCTGATTGTGAGGAAGTCTGTCTGATTGAGAGGGTCTGATTGTGAGGAAGAGTCTGACTGATTGTGAGGAAGAGTCTGTCTGATTTGAGAAGAGTCTGATTGTGAGGAAGAGTCGATCTGTGTAAGAGTCTGACTGATTGTAGGAAGAGTCTAGATGACGTGATTGTGAGGAAGAGCTGACCTGTCTGTGTTTCAGGCGCTGGAGACGGCTGGCTACGTGAAGAGCGTCATCGTGAGTCTGACTTTATTATATTTATGGATAAATCTGTTCAGTCACATGACCCTCTGTGTCTGTGACCGTCAGGAGAGAGACCTTCTGCTGAGGCACCGGCGCCACGACTCTCTGAAGAGGAGGCGAACGTTCAGAGCCTGCCGGGTCAGAAACACTCACTAATGTTTACTGTGTGTTTGCCTCAGGTCAGAGTCTTCCTTTATCTCCAGGTCTAGACTTTCATTAAGGCTCAAAGTTAAAGCTTTAACCAAACAGATGATTCTGTTACGATGGACTAAAGTCAGACTCAACACACTCCTGTATCTGCAGACTGTTTCACACAGACTTATGAAATAGTTCTACTTTTTCATAAGATGTGAGAAAATGCTTCAAAAGAATAAAATATTAGTTGTGACCAAACTCGTGTCAGTTTCTGAACATGTTTAAAGACACATTGCACAGTTTGCAGGGTCATTTTCAGGTGAGTTTTGCAGAAATGCTTGAAAATTGGCTCAATAATTAGATTCACATTGTTTTTAACAGATCATCAGGTAAAGTGCCTTTGATTGTGTTATTCAGATAAAGTAATATAGATACTTCTGTGTCCAGGTGATCGAGACTTTCTTCGGTTACGACGAAGAGGCTTCGTTCGACTCTGACGGATCCAGTCCTTCAGTTCACACCGACAGGACCCCCGACCTGGACCCGGACTCAGAGGTAACCCCGCCCCCAGCTGTGTGACCCCGCCCCCAGCTGTGTGACCCCACCCCCAGCTGTCTGACCCCGCCCCTAGCTGTCTGACCCCACCCCCAGCTGTCTGACCTCGTCCCAGCTGTCTGACCCCGCCCCGAGCTGTCTGACCTCGTCCAGCTGTCTGACCCCGCCCCGAGCTGTCTGACCCCGCCCCCCCCTGTCTGACCCTGCCCCAGCTGTCTGACCCCGCCCTCACCTGTCTGACCCCGCCCCCAGCTGTCTGACCCCGCCCTCACCTGGGTAAGCTCGTCCGTTGTGTCTGCTCTGCCCTGTGATTGGTCCAGGTGCGCGAGGAGGCGGAGCTCAGGTATCGTCAGTTGAACCAGGAGTATCAGGCTCTGCAGAGGGCCTACGCACTACTGTCCCAGACCTGCGGGGGCGCTACGACCCGACACCGAGCTCAAGGTGAGGCCTCTGTCCAAATCACCTTAAATCCTAACATCTCTTCTTGACCCTTGGCTCCTAAAGACTCCACACTTTACAAGTAGAAGTTTCACACTGACGTCTTGACCTTCATGGTGTTAATGTGTCGTGGTAGAAGTTCACACTGACGTCTCTGACCTTCATGGTGTTAATGTGTCGTGGTAGAAGTTTCACACTGACGTCTCTGACCTTCATGGTGTTAATGTGTCGTGGTAGAAGTTCACACTGACGTCTCTGACCTTCATGGTGTTAATGTGTCTTGGTAGAAGTTTCACACTGACGTCTCTGACCTTCATGGTGTTAATGTGTCGTGCAGAAAGTTTCACACTGACGTCTCTGACCTTCATGGTGTTAATGTGTCGTGGTAGAAGTTTCACACTGACGTCTCTGACCTTCATGGTGTTAATGTGTCGTGGTAGATGTTTCACACTGACGTCTCTGACCTTCATGGTGTTAATGTGTCGTGGTAGAAGTTTCACACTGACGTCTCTGACCTTCATGGTGTTTTTTTAAATTTAATGGTTCTGTTTGGTTTAATGTGTCGTGGTAGAAGTTTCACACCCCCACTGGACGTCTCTGACCTTCATGGTGTTAATGTGTCGTGGTAGAAGTTTCACACTGACGTCTCTGACCTTCATGGTGTTAATGTGTCGTGGTAGGAAGTTTTCACCACTGATCGTCTCTGACCTCATGGTTGTTAATGTGTCGTGGTTAGAAGTTTCACACTGACGTCTCCTGACCTTCATTGGTGTAATGTCGTCGTGCGTAGATGTTCACAACGGACGTCTCTGACCTTTCATGGTGTTAATGTGTCGCGGTAGAAGTTTCACACTGACCGTCTCGACACTTCATGGTGCATTAAATGTAGTACGTGGTAGAAGTTTCACACTGACGTCTCTGACCTTCATGGTGTTAATGTGTCTTGGTAGAATGTTTCACACTGACGTCTCTGACCTTCATGGTGTTAAGTGTCGTGGTAGATGTTCACACTGACGTCTCTGACCTTCATTGGTGTTAATGTTGTTCTTGGTTTTAGAAGTTTCACACTGACATCTCTGACCTTCATGATTTAATGTGTCTGGTAGAAGTTTCACACTGACGTCTCTGACCTTTCATGGTGTTAATGTGTCGTGGTAGAAGTTTCACACTGACGTCTCTGACCTTCATGGTGTTAATGTGTCGTGGTAGATGTTTTCACACTGACGTCTCTGACCTTCATGGTGTTAATGTGTCGTGGTAGAAGTTTCACACTGACGTCTCTGACCTTCATGGTGTTAATGTGTCGTGGTAGATGTTTCACACTGACGTCTCTGACCTTCATGGTGTTAATGTGTCGTGGTAGAAGTTTCACACTGACGTCTCTGACCTTCATGATGTTAATGTGTCGTGACAGAAGTTTCACACTGACGTCTCTGACCTTCATGGTGTTAATGTGTCGTGGTAGAAGTTTCACACTGACGTCTCTGACCTTCATGATGTTAATGTGTCGTGGTAGATGTTTCATACTGGACGTCTCTGACCTTCATGGTGTTAATGTGTCGTGGTAGATGTTTCATACTGACGTCTCTGACCTTCATGGTGTTAATGTGTCGTGGTAGAAGTTTTCCATACTGACGTCTCTGACCTTCATGGTGTTAATGTGTCGTGGAGAAGTCACACTGACGTCTCTGACTTCATGTGTTAATGTGTCGTGGTAGAAGTTTCACACTGACGTCTCTGACCTTCATGGTGTTAATGTGTCGTGACAGGTTTCACACTGCGTCTCTGACCTCATGGTGTTAATGTGTGTGGGGTTTCACCACTGACGTCCTCTGACTTCATGGTGTTAATTGCGTGTAGATTTTCACACGACGTCTCTAACCTTCATCGGTGTTAATGTGTCGTGTAGAAGTTCACCACTGACGTCTCTAACTTCATGGTGTTAATGTGTCGTGGGTAGAATTTCACCACTACGTCTCTGACCTTCATGGTGTTAATGTGTCGTGGTAGAAGTTTCACACTGACGCCTTCTGACCTTCATGCGTTGTTAATTGTCGTAGGGATAGAAGTTTCACACTGACGTCTCCTGACCTTCATGGTGTTAATGTGTCGTGGTAGCGATGTTTCACCACTGACGTCTCTGAACCTTCATGGTGTTAATGTGTCGTGGACGATGTTTTCACACTGACCGTCTCTGACCTTCATGGTGTTAATGTGTCTTGGTAGAAGTTTCACACTGACGTCTCTGACCTTCATGGTGTTAATGTGTCTTGGTAGAAGTTTCACACTGACGTCTCTGACCTTCATGGTGTTAATGTTTGCAGAAGTTTCACACTGACGTCTCTAACCTTCATGATGTTAATGTGTCGTGGTAGAAGTTTCCACACTGACGTCTCTCACCTTCATGTGTTAATGTGTCATGACAGAAGTTTCACACTGACGTCTCTGACCTTAATGGTGTTAATGTGTCGTGGTAGAAGTTTCACACTGACGTCTCTGACCTTAATGGTGTTAATGTGTCGTGGTAGAAGTTTCACACTGACGTCTCTGACCTTCATGGTGTTAATGTGTCGTGGCAGAAGTTTCACACTGACGTCTCTGGACCTTCATGGTGTTAATGTGTCGTGACAGAAGTTTCACACTGACGTCTCTGACCTTCATGGTGTTAATGTGTCGTGGTAGAAGTTTCACACTGACGTCTCTGACCTTCATGATGTTAATGTGTCTTGGGTTTAGTTATAGTTTTCTACACCTGACGTCTCTGACCTTCATGGTGTTAATGTGTCGTGGTAGAAGTTTCACACTGACGTCTCTGACCTTCATGATGTTAATGTGTCGTGTAGATGTTTCACACTGACGTCTCTGACCTTCATGATGTTAATGTGTCATGGTAGATGTTTCACACTGACGTCTCTGACCTTCATGGTGTTAATGTGTCGTGGTAGAAGTTTCACACTGACGTCTCTGACCTTCATGATGTTAATGTGTCGTGGTAGAAGTTTCACACTGACGTCTCTAACCTTCATGGTGTTATGTGTCGTGTAAGTTTACCACTTGTTTTTTTTTTAGTTTCCCTCTTCTGACCTTCATGGTGTTAATGTGTCGTGACAGAAGTTTCACACTGACGTCTCTGACCTTCATGGTGTTAATGTGTCGTGACAGAAGTTTCACACTGACGTCTCTGACCTTCATGGTGTTAATGTGTCGTGGTAGATGTTTCACACTGACGTCTCTGACCTTCATGATGTTAATGTGTCGTGGTAGAAGTTTCACACTGACGTCTCTGACCTTCATGGTGTTAATGTGTCGTGGTAGAAGTTTCACACTGACGTCTCTAACCTTAATGGTGTTAATGTGTCGTGGTAGAAGTTTCACACTGACGTCTCTGACCTTCATGGTGTTAATGTGTCGGTGGTAGATGTTTCACACTGACGTCTCTGACCTTCATGGTGTTAATGTGTCGTGACAGAAGTTTCACACTGACGTCTCTGACCTTCATGGTGTTAATGTGTCGTGGTAGAAGTTTCACACTGACGTCTCTAACCTTAATGGTGTTAATGTGTCGTGGTAGAAGTTTCACACTGACGTCTCTGACCTTCATGGTGTTAATGTGTCGTGACAGAAGTTTCACACTGACGTCTCTGACCTTCATGGTGTTAATGTGTCGTGGTAGAAGTTTCACACTGACGTCTCTGACCTTCATGGTGTTAATGTGTCGTGGTAGAAGTTTCACACTGACGTCTCTGACCTTCATGGTGTTAATGTGTCGTGGTAGAAGTTTCACACTGACGTCTCTAACCTTAATGGTGTTAATGTGTCGTGGTAGAAGTTTCACACTGACGTCTCTGACCTTAATGGTGTTAATGTGTCGTGGTAGAAGTTTCACACTGACGTCTCTAACCTTAATTGGTGTTAATGTGTCGTGTAGAAGTTTCACACTGACGTCTCTGACCTTCATGGTGTTAATGTTCGTGTAGAATTTCACACTGACGTCTCTAACCTTAATGGTGTTAATGTGTCGTGGTAGAAGTTTCACACTGACGTCTCTGACCTTAATGTGTTAATGTGTCGTGGTAGAAGTTTCACACTGACGTCTCTGACCTTCATGGTGTTAATGTGTCGTGACAGAAGTTTCACACTGACGTCTCTAACCTTCATGGTGTTAATGTGTCGTGGTAGAAGTTTCACACTGACGTCTCTGACCTTAATGGTGTTAATGTGTCGTGGTAGAAGTTTCACACTGACGTCTCTGACCTTCATTGGTGTTAATGTGTCGTGAAAGAAGTTTCACACTGACGTCTCTAACCTAATGGTGTTAATGTGTCGTGGTAGAAGTTTCACCACTGACGTCTCTGACCTTAATGGTGTTAATGTGTCGTGGTAGAAGTTTCACCACTGACGTCTCTGACCTTAATGGTGTTAATGTGTCGTGGTAGAAGTTTTCACACTGACGTCTCTGACCTTCATGGTGTTAATGTGTCGTGACAGAAGTTTCACACTGACGTCTCTAACCTTCATGGTGTTAATGTGTCGTGGTAGAAGTTTCACACTGACGTCTCTGACCTTCATGGTGTTAATGTGTCGTGGTAGAAGTTTCACACTGACGTCTCTGACCTTCATGGTGTTAATGTGTCGTGGTAGAAGTTTCACACTGACGTCTCTGACCTTCATGGTGTTAATGTGTCGTGGTAGAAGTTTCACACTGACGTCTCTGACCTTCATGGTGTTAATGTGTCGTGGTAGAAGTTTCACACTGACGTCTCTAACCTTAATGGTGTTAATGTGTCGTGGTAGAAGTTTCACACTGACGTCTCTGACCTTCATGGTGTTAATGTGTCGTGGTAGAAGTTTCACACTGGACGGTTTCTGATTCATGGTCTCTGACCTTCATGGTGTTAATGTGTCGTGACAGAAGTTTCACACTGACGTCTCTGGACCTTCCATGAGTTGTTAATGTGATCGTGTAGAAGTTTCACACTGACGTCTCTGACCTTCATGGTGTTAATGTGTCTTGGTAGAAGTTTCACACTGACGTCTCTGACCTTCATGATGTTAATGTATCGTGGTAGAAGTTTCACCACTGACGTCTCTGACCTTCATGGTGTTAATGTGTCTTGGTAGAAGTTTCACACTGACGTCTCTGACCTTCATGATTTTAATGTGTCTTGGTAGAAGTTTCACACTGACGTCTCTGACCTTCATGATGTTAATGTGTCATGGTAGAAGTTTCACACTGACGTCTCTGACCTTCATGATTTTAATGTGTCTTGGTAGAAGTTTCACACTGACGTCTCTGACCTTCATGATGTTAATGTTCGTGGTAGAAGTTTCACACTGACGTCTCTGACCTTCATGGTGGTTAATGTTTCGTGGTAGAAGTTTCACACTGACGTCTCTGACCTTCATGGTGTTAATGTGTCGTGGTAGAAGTTTTCACACTGACGTCTCTGACCTTCATGGTGTTCATGTGTTGTGGCAGAGTCGTGAGCAGCTGCTGGTGGAGCTGAGTCTATTCCAAACCAAAGTGACGGATCTGGAGTCAGCTCTCAGACAACAGGGACAGGTGAGGAACACAGTTGACCTGCAGTGGGTGTGGCTTTGTAAGTAAATGACCTACAATGGGCGTGTCTTATGTAAATGAGGCGAAGTAGGCGTGTCTTTTTATGTAAAAGAGCATGTTCTCTGCAGGACCTGAAGTGGGTGGAGGAGAAGCAGGCGCTCTTCCAGAGGAACCAGGAGCTGCTGGAGAAGGTCAGAGGTTCATGTTCTAACACAAAGACACCGTGGCCCCTTATTGATCCAAACATCTCTCAGGAGCCTCCAATAATAATCATTCACTCTATTCTAAGGAATTTGATTTGTTTTTACATAAAAGGGAACATCTACATTAACTTGAGCTAAATACTGGTTTTAAGTCATACATTTTTAGCGAAGAACTGTATTTTTCCTTTCAAAATCTTATTATTTTTTTTAAGTTGATACGTACCTGTCTGGTCTTTGTGCGTGTGCTCAGTCACCCAAAAAGACCAAAGCTGTTGTTAGCATTTGGCCTCTCTCAGTATATTCCTATGGCTCTAAACGGGGTGAAGTTAGAAGTGACCGAGCTCTTCCACAGTCACAAAGACCAGACAGGTAAGTATAAACTTGACTAAGCTCAGGTAAGAACAGATCTCAGTCTGGAAAACACTGGCCTGTTCCTTTAAGTGATGTATATGGGAGCTGTAGCCCTGAGCCAGAGAGGATGCTGGGAGCTGTAGCCCTGAGCCAGAGAGGATGCTGGGAGCTGTAGTCTTTAAGTGATTTACATATTTATGTGTTTTGTTGCAGCTGCACGAGAGCGAATGCTGCGAGCTGCGTCTAAGGAACGAGGTCCAGGACGTGAGGGACCAGAACGAGCTTCTGGAGTTCAGGATCCTGGAGCTGGAGGTCAGTGTGACCCCGCTGACCGCTGACCCCGCCTACAGTAAAGTTAATAACGTGTGTTTGTCTCAGGAGAGAGAGCGACGTTCTCCAGGACTCACCTTCCAACAACTCCATTTCCCAGAAGGCCTCAGTGCTCTGCAGATCTACTGCCAGGCCGAGGGCGTGTCTGTGAGTCTGTCTGTTTTACTTCATCCACTCAAATGTTTCAAAGTCATATTGTTTCAAACTAAAATGAGACTAAAACTAAATGAAATGTTTTTATTTTCGTCCTTCGCCCTCTTTGTGTTTTCATTACACTAAACTGAAATGCAGCCAAAAACTAAACTAAAACGTGAAAACAAAAACGAGGAAGTTTTGCACAGTTTTGTAGGTCTTAGCTTTCAAATGAGGCGTTAGGCTTATAGTCTGTAAACTCTCCAATCGAGAAGCTTTAGATTTGGGTAAACTGGAGAAAACATGCTGGGTTCAGGCGGCGGGTAAGAGGTTAACAGCACCAAAAGCTGCTTTAAAATTGTATTCTGTATCAGTAGCTACATCCTTAAAAATGTAATATGTTTGTATTGCATATTACTGTTTCAAAAGTGTAGCTGAGTTACACTTTGAGTTACGTCTGAGTTACTTTTGACAAAATATACTAAAATAGTAATAATGCCCTGAGCAAAAGTGCTGTATAAAATGTCTTTTTCCTTCACTTTTCCCCGTCCTCTTTGTTTTGTTTTGACGACGTTAAGCTTCAGCTGCAGATCTTACTCACTTAATTTGGTGCTTTTTATTTGGGGGAATTTATACTTATAACACTTATAACTCGAAATACTTCAGGGCCCTATACCTGATTGTTTTGATTGCAAACAATGAAAGAGGAAGCCACTAAATAAAAAAATAATCAAAATTCTTCACAGGCACAAGTTTATCATTACATTTCCCAACTTGCAGGGTCAATTTTCAGGGTCTCTCTGACAAAAAGGCTAGAAAAATTCATTCCATTTCTAGAAGTAAAATCAGGTATAGTTCCTTTAAATTGTCATGACTAATATATTCTCGTATTTTGTTAAAGTAATGTATTATATTCCTGTTACTGAAAAAAGTCATATATTTCAGTAAGTCATTACTTTTGTAATACTTTACCTCCAACACAGAATGTTCTTGTCTTTCCTCGCAGTAATAAAGTCATCATTTCCTCTTGGCTCCAAAAGTCTGGGTTTAGCTCTGCTTCGTGTGTGGACTTCCTGATTCCTCGACGATAAAACACAAACAAATGTTCGATGGGATATTGTGATACGCGTTTACATGATCAGATAATGAGGTTATAAAGGACTAACCCAGGTCATATTAGGTTCTCTGTGTTTAAGGCTGGGAGTAACCGGGTTAGTGCTAATGTCCCGATGACAGGGTTATAGACGGCCTGCTCTTTCAGCACTAGGGGGCGCTGATTCAGAATCTTGTCCTGGTTACAGTTCAGGCTGCGTTTGTTAAACTCTAAAGTGTGTTGTGTAAATCTCCAGGTCGTAGGATTTTATTGATCTGATGATGGAGAAGTTAAAGAGTGACTTCTGTAACTCCAGTGGTTTGTTTCTCCAGGACATCGAGATCTCGGAGTTGATGAAGAAGCTGGACATTTTGGGAGATAACGCCGTAAGTGTATGTTCCTTTACTATGCTACGGACGCTTCTCTGAGCCACATGTGTTTGTGATACTGTCCCTTTATTTGTGTTTGTGATCCTGACCGGCCTTTATCTCACCTTTATCTGTGTGTTTGAGGTACTGACGGTGCTTTTCTTCCAGACTCTGTCCAACGAGGAGCAGGTGGTGGTGATCCAGGCTCGGACGGTGCTCACTCTGGCTGAGAAGGTGTGTGTTTTATATAAAGGTGTGTGTTTTATATAAATGTGTGTGTTTTATATAGAAGTGTGTGTTCTGGATGGTGGTGCAGCAGTTACTCACCTCTCTCCTCTGTGTTTGTGTTTATCAGTGGCTGGAGTCGATCGAAGTGACTCGTTCTTCTCTGAACCAAACCAGACTGGACATTCAGACGGAGAAGGTAGTTCAGACACAGCACTAGGACATTCAGACGGAGAAGGTAGTTCAGACACAGCACTAGGACATTCAGACAGAGAAGGTAGTTCAGACACAGCACTAGGACATTCAGACGGAGAAGGTAGTTCAGACACAGCACTAGGACATTCAGACGGAAAAGGTAATTCAGACACAGCACTAGGACATTCAGACGGAGAAGGTAGTTCAGACACAGCACTAGGACATTCAGACATGGAGAAGGTAGTTCAGACACAGCACTAGGACATTCAGATGGAGAAGTAGTTCAGACACAGCACTAGGACATTCAGACAGAGAAGGTATCAGACACAGCACTAGGACATTCAGACGGAGAAGGTAGTTCAGACACAGCACTAGGACATTCAGATGGAGAAGGTAGTTCAGACACAGCACTAGGACATTCAGACGGAGAAGGTAGTTCAGACACAGCACTAGGACATTCAGACGGAGAAGGTAGTTCAGACACAGCACTAGGACATTCAGATGGAGAAGGTAGTTCAGACACAGCACTAGGACATTCAGATGGAGACGGTAGTTCAGACACAGCACTAGGACATTCAGACGGAGAAGGTAGTTCAGACACAGCACTAGGACATTCAGACGGAGAAGGTAGTTCAGACACAGCACTAGGACATTCAGACGGAGAAGGTAGTTCAGACACAGCACTAGGTTCTGTCAAAGGCCTTTAAGGCCAGACTCTACAGTGGAGCTGATGTTTAGTAGTATAAATAAAGCTGCCCTAACACCACCTAGAATAACTGAGACAATAACTTTAACCAGGTTCTAAGGCACACAGGTACGTTAGGGCAAAGTGATTTACAAAAAATATATTTTGTTTCTTAAAAGTTCATCTCAATTTTACTTGAGTTTTTGATTTAAAAGTTCAGCCCAGAGCCTACAGGTTAGAGCAGCTCACACTCAATGCAATCTAAGTGTGAACAATGAACCAGAACATTTAAAGCTGAGGCTCATTTGCAAAGTCCGTCCGTAGAAGGCCTTTTCAAATGCACACAGGAAATACATTTACAGTAACAATAATTCTGACATTGCACAAAGGAATCTAAAAACGATTGCACACTTGGTCTTTTTAAAACACGCTTCAGTTCATTCTTAAAAGCCTCCAGATCGAAGTTCTGTTTCAGCTCAGGAGACGAGGAAGTCCAGAGTTTATCTCCTGGACAGTAAAGGCCAAAGGTCCATGATGGTGCTGCCAGAACCCTGGAAATACATTTGAACTAAAATACACTTTATAGAAAAAACACAGATCCTACCAGGCCGTGAAATGAGGCGTGACCCTACGAGCCTGCAGGTAGGACGGGTACATCCCACCAGCTACATATACCAGCTCACTACTGTAGTATTTGTGTATTTCAGGAGCAGTTCTCGAAGCTAAAGGGTATCTGGACGAGGAGCTGGACTTCAGGAAACAGTCCATGGACCAGGCCCATAAGGTACTGACCACACGGTCTCAGGTTCAACTCCTGTGAGGCCCTTCTGTAAAGAATATATTTACTTATTTATAACTGTAACAAATGTAGAATGTTGTATGAAGCCTCTGTCTCCCCGGTGTTACTGTAGTTACTGTAGTACTTATATTTATATATTTGTAGCGTATATTAGAGCTGGAGGCCATATTGTCTGAAGCCTCTGTCTCCTCGGGGTTACTGTAGTTACTGTAGTACTTATATTTATATATTTGTATTGTATATTAGAGCTGGAGGCCATATTGTCTGAAGCCTCTGTCTCCTCTGTGTTACTGTAGTTACTGTAGTACTTAAATTTATATATTTGTAGCGTATATTAGAGCTGAGGCCATATTGTCTGAAGCCTCTGTCTCCTCGGTGTTACTGTAGTTACTGTAGTACTTATATTTATATATTTGTAGCGTATATTAGAACTGGAGGCCATGTTGTCCGAAGCCTCTGTCTCCTCGGTGTTACTGTAGTTACTGTAGTACTTATATTTATATATATGTAGCGTATATTAGAACTGGAGGCCATGTTGTCCGAAGCCTGTCTCCTCGGTGTTACTGTAGTTACTGTAGTACTTATATTTATATATTTGTAGCGTATATTAGAACTGGAGGCCATGTTGTCCGAAGCCTCTGTCTCCTCGGGTTACTGTAGTTACTGTAGTACATATATTTATATATTTTCAGCGTATTCTGAACTGGAGGCCATGTTGTACGAAGCCTTGCGTCTCGAGGAGCAGTCGTCCCTGAAGCAGGAGCTGCGAGCTGATAGGCTGACGGAGGAGCAGAGGGCGGAGCTTAGTCGAGCCGTGGACCAATGGAAACGCAGCGTGATGTGTGAGCTCCGAGAACGAGACTCACAAATCCTGAGGGAGCGGATGGAGCTGCTTCACCTAGCACAACAGGTACTTTATATATACTTATATACATGCATACTTACATCATATAGTCATATACTCATATACACATACACACACATCTACACATATACATACAAACATACAAATCCTGAGGGAGCGAATGGAGCTGCTGCACAACAGATACTTATATATACAGTACTTGTATACATGCATACTTACATCATATACTCATATACATGCAAACATGCAAAAACATAAATGCACAGAATATGGAAAATGGGAGGAGCCTGTGAATAAAGGGAGGAACATATGGATAATGGGAGGAGCCTGTGAATAATGGGAGGAACATATGGGTAATGGGAGGAGTGTGGTTTTAATAAAGTGTCTGTTTCAGAGGAGTAAAGACCTGGAGGAGGTGATCGAAGCACAGAAACGACAGATCAAGGAGCTGGAGGAGAAGGTGAGCTTTACTTTGGCGGGTTCAGACTTTGCAGACACTAACCTGAGCTCTTATTGTGGCAGTTTCTCTTCCTGTTCCTGTTCTTCTCTCTGGCCTTCATCCTCTGGTCCTAATGACGGCTCAGATCCACAGTTTACGGACTTTATGGACTCCATGGACTTCTCTTCCTTCATCTCCATCTCCCCCTGATCTCCCCCTGATCTCCTCCTGGACTTCCTCCTGGTCTCCTCCTCCTGGATGTTTACTGACCAAGTCTGTTTCGGTGCTGAACTCGAACTGTGCAGCTTTTTATTTGTGTCAAAATAAAATAACAAATATTCTATTCTTTCTGTAAAAATTAAAATAAAGAGTCTGCAATCTGCGTCAGGCTTTTATTCTGAAAGTAAAGTGTGGAGTTTTATGGCGCTAAAGTGCAGATGTTGTTAAAGTTTAGTCCCTGTGTATATTCCTCCCGTCTTTAGCCGCTGCTGTCTCCCACAAAGGAAATGACCATATTTGGATTACAACCTCATCTCGGTCACAGCCTTTCCTGCTACACGTGGATACCAAACATGTCAGTATTTGTGAATGAATAAGTGTGGGAAAGACCAGGGAGCCACACAGACATGTTGGAGGACATTTTACAAACTGTTACAAAACTTTTCTAAACTTTTCCAAACTGTTTCCCACAAAGGAGATGACCATATTTGGAAAAGTCTCCTCACTTTGGCTCAAGGCTTTTTTTCATTTATTTGAGCGGTGTTTGTAAAAATAAATAAAGGTATAATTTGTGCCGTAAACAATTATTTAACAAGGCACAGAAAATTGAAGAATAAAACCCCTTTATTCTCACTGTCAGTTTTTCTTTTGTTTTGTATATTTCATTGTCCCCTTAGGACCCGGGGACCCGTCTCCATGATGTGGAGCCAGGCTGATGGTCAGAGTCACTTGGCTGGAGGAATCACCTATTATACATTTTTAGTGGTAGGGAAACCGGAGTACCTGAAGGAAACCTACGCAGACAAGGGGAGAACATGCAAACTCCACACAGCAAGGCCCCATCCTGGTGGGAATCGAACCTGGGACCTATTAGCTGTGAAGCGGAAGCGCTAACTGCTGCGCTACCGTGTCACCACGGTAACCAGTGTTAAAGACACTGGTTAAAGCTGCACTTATTAAATGTATTAAATACATATGAAATACTTATCTAATACTTCTCCTAATGTTACGTCTGCAAACATCACAGAACATCACCTGCTTGGACAAAAGGAAAACAGAAAAAACAGAACATTTACACAACGAGAACAAAGCAAAAGAAAACATGTCCAGCAGAGCTAAAACACATTTACAGTTTTTCTTCATCTTCAGAGGAGTTTCTAAAAACCTTTCTTTGTATGTTTGTTTAAAGTTCGTCTGTGACTCGAGGCTTTATTTTCTAAACCTTTAAAAGGATTTTGGTGAAAACAGAAGCAGTTCCTGTGTCTGTCCAGCAGAGGGCAGCGTCGTCCTGTGGGAAAATAAACCGTTTTCACGCTCTGTTCCTGAAGGGGTCCCTCGGTCCTGAAGCGTTTGAGAACCTCGTTATCACAGGGGGTCTGCGAGTGATGTCACGGCAGAGAAACAGAAGGAAACGAAGAAAAGCAGAAAACGATGAAATTAGAAAGTTCATTGTTTCTGAAATGCAAAAGGAATAAATGAATAAAATCCTGTCCCTCTGAGTCCACAAACATATGGACATTCTGATCAACAGGGGCGCTCACATGACGTCACAACCAGCCCACAGTTAAATGGAGGATCTTATTATGGTAACCTTGGTAACGGGACTCAGTTCTCTGTATCTTCTCAGCAGTTATATTAAACATGTTTACCATTTTTTCCCAGAAATGTCCTCAATTTTACAGAATATTTTTCAAACTTTTGGTTGTTATTTAACCCTAAACCAATTTTATTTTTTCCCACATTTTGAAATGATCCAAATGCTGAATGTTGGACTCTGTTTATTTTTTTTTTAAATTTAATGTCTCTTTTCCATATTGTTTCCACAATATTGTAACATTTGTTTTGTGTATTTTACTTAATTTTCCTCATTTTTTCCCTCATGTGGAAACGGTCCAAACGCTGAATGTTGGACTCGGTTAAAGGGAAATGTCTCTGACAAAAGAGTCACACGAGCCGAGGACAACATGGGAAAATGTGGAAAAACGAGAAAATGAGGTAAAAATGTGGGAAATAATTTGTAAAAAATGTGGAGGAAAAGTGAAAAAAAAAGGTGAATTAGAAAATTAAGAAAAAAATTAGGAAATGTGGGGCAAAGAACAATGAGTTAAACTGTGTCTCTCAAACTATGCACACATTATGTTTTTAAGTGGATTGTAATGTTGTTACTGGATCTTTATCAAATAGTGCTCACAGCGATTCATTCCCAAACAAAGATGAATGATGAATAAGGGAAATAGACGCCTAGAACTTCACTGAAACAATCACAGAAGACAACAGAAAACGTCCGTCTCTCTCTCGATCAGTTTCACGAACGGAGTAAAAGTCGGAGCTCCACCTGGAAAACACCAACAGCCTCCAGGGAAGTGAGAGAGACTGGGACACACAAAACAAAACATAATCAATATAATCTAAGACACCCCTTACCTCAAGAGCTGCTGCTATTTATTTAGAAAGCAGTCACTTACAATATTTCACACAACACATTTTTACTAGTAAACATTTACTAACTTAGTTCAGAGTTCGTCTTGTTTTGGTGCTGATGTTTCTTCATGATTCGTTTTGACACAATTTGCTGAAAAACATGATTTATGTTTGATTTGAAAGAAATATGTCGAGTTGAAATGTTTTAGTGAAATATCGTAATAATCAGAATCAGAATCGGTTTATTGCCATGGTTAGGGATTGTTCTCAGTGCAGATGTGCGACATAAACATATAACATTAAGATATAAATAAGATAAAACACTTTAAACTATAAGGCTATAGGGGCAGGCATAAAAATATTAAATAAGATAAAATAAAAGTGACAACAGTGGGTTATATTTACAGATGTGTAGGCGTATAAAGTGATATATAGTGATATAAAGTGATATAAAGTGATAAGTGATGGCAGCGGGTCTAAGTGTGGAGATACAGTGCGAGTGCAGATCCATGAGTCTGTATCTAAACTACAGAGACTTGTTTTTGTTCATGAGTCTGATGGCGGAGGGAAAAAACTGTTCAAGCGGCGGGATTTATGGGTCTGGATAGATATCGTTATCGCGATATTTCACAGCCGTATCATATAACGCAACTCACTTCAATATTGTTCAGCCCTATTTAAATGACTATTTGACAGTGAAAAGACAATGACACTGATCTAAGCAAAAGAGTAACAGACCACTCTTTCACATCCCCTGCTGTCTCTACACTTACTTTATTTCTCATGTTAGTGAATCAGCAGAGTCGGGATAAATCCTGCAGACGCTGAAGTGCGTTGCCCAAGGACACAAACTCCTGTGACCGCTGACCTCTCTGTGGGACAAACCGCTGAAGCATCTCGAGTTCGTGTCTGTGAGATTTGAACCGAACTCTTCGTTTATCGAAGCAGAAAGAACATTTAGTGCAGAGGCTTGTACCGCGTTTCCCAGAAGGCCGAGCGGCTGCTGCAGAGCGGACCGCGTTTCCCAGAAGGCCGAGCGCCGGCTTTAAAAGCGTGTTCAACAAACGGAGCGAGAAACGCGACCAGTTCCTCGGTAAATACAGGAGAAAAACAGAATTATGTTCAGGATAAAGAACTTAAATTTCAAACCCTATAACCCTAACATAACCCTAACCCTATAACCCTATAACCCTATAACCCTAACATAACCCTAACCCTATAACCCTATAACCCTAACATACCCTAACCCTATAACCCTATAACCCTATAACCTATAACCCTAACATAACCCTATAACCCTAACATAACCCTAACCCTATAACCCTATAACTCTATAACCCTATAACCCTATAACCCTAACATAACCCTAACCCTATAACCCTATAACCCTATAACCCTAACATAACCCTATAACCCTATAACCCTATAACCCTAACATAACCCTAACCCTATAACCCTAACATAACCCTAACCCTAAAACCCTATAACCCTATAACCCTAACATAACCCTATAACCCTATAACCCTAACATAACCCTAACATAACCCAGTTCCTCAGTAAATACAGGAGAAATACAGAAATATGTTCAGATTGAAGAACCTAAATCTTAAGCCCAGAATAATGGACCTAAACCCTGATCCCAGGTCTTGCTGAGTTTGATTTGATTTAAGAGGTACATGTACTTGAGTAAATGTAACTGAGCACTACCTGCCTCTGGTATTTGAGTATATGTAACTGAGCACTACCTGCCTCTGGTACTTGAGTAAATGTAACTGAGCACTACCTGCCTCTGGTACTTGAGTAAATGTAACTGAGCACTACCTGCCTCTGGTACTTGAGTAAATGCAACTGAGCACTACCTGCCTCTGGTACTTGAGTAAATGTAACTGAGCACTACCTGCCTCTGGTACTTGAGTAAATGTAACTGAGCACTACCTGGTACTCTCCCATCGGGAACGCGACTAACAACATCTCACATTGATGTAGATTATTCCTGAGCTGAGCTTAATTACCGTAAAGATATGCAGGTTTTTTTCATAACCCACAAACTTTAGATCAGCAGCATCTGACACTTTCCACATGAAACGTGCACTCAGTTTAGGTGGGGGTTAAGAGGTTAAACCTGTGTTCACAAATATAAGATAATAAGTGAATCTGCTCAAACAAAGACAGCCTTTACTAAAGGATTTTACAGAGCGGTCATTTGTCAGTGAGAGCAGAGTCCAGAGCGGGTTATGCACATGACGTCCCTCAGGTTTAGACCTGGACTGGGATTAGACCAGGGGTTCTGCAGATGACGTCCCTGAGCTCCGGACGGGGATTAGACATTTCCTCAGCTCTGGGTCCAGCTCTGAACCTGAGGCTGAAGATAATCTGCAGTCAGTTATTCCAGGGTTTATTCAGATTCTAACAGTCAGAGGAATATCAAGCCGAGACACTTTGGCCCAAAACCTGAAGAAAAAAAGAAAAAAAGTGTTTAGCACAAAATGGTTTCTTCTGGAAACAAAAAAATAAAGTTAATCTTCATAAAAACATGTATTCACTCATTTAAAGTTTCTAATAGATTTATTTCATTTCAAGGCCATTTTTCTCACGAGACATTTTTCAAAGGGATTTTTAATTTCTAATTCTTAACCTGATTTATTAAGTTTTGAATAAAAAAACAGCGAAATTTCAAATATTTTCAGATTGTTCCTCTAAAAACAGTTTATTTTAAAAACCCTCTGAGAAAGTCTTTGTAACTAAAATGTCACAAAATATAACCATCAATTTAAACCTTGTTCTGGCTTTATTCAGATTTTGTCACCAAAAATATAGGAAATAGTTTGACATTTTTAGGAATAAAACAGCTTATTTTTAATGAAAACATAAAATTACAGAAAACTTGCAATACATTTTTTTCTCATATTTATGTCTCTACAGCAGTAGTTTCAAATTGATATCTTTAAATTTGAAACATTTCTCTACCTGCAGCGAGCCGCCTTATTATTAATAATACTGTGGCTCTTTTCTGTCTGCGGTGAAACATGCTGTTAGAATTAAACCCAGTAAAACCGTCTGCTTCCGTCAGATTAATGTTCTTTATATTTTAAATGTTTATGAAAGTTGTATTTTTATTCAGAATTCACTTTAATCTGGTTGAATCTATAGAGGTCTCATTTGGGCTGCAATAGGGAATGTTTCCATCATGAGGGAATGTTTCCATCATGAGGGAATGTTTCCATCATGAAAGCAACTCTTCATCCTAAACAGGGCCAAAGGAGTACCAGGGTCACATATTTCCAATTGAGTACCAGGGTCACATAATTCCAAAGGAGTACCAGGGTCACATATTTCCAAAGGAGTACCAGGGTCACCTATTTCCAAAGGAGTACCAGGATCACATATTTCCAATGGAGTACCAGGATCACATATTTCAATGGAGTACCAGGGTCACATATTTCCAATATAGTAACAGGGTCACATATTTCCAATGGAGTATCAGGATCACATATTTCCAATGGAGTACCAGGGTCACATATTTCCAATGGACTACCAGGGTCACATATTTCCAAAGGAGTACCAGGGTCACATATTTCCAAAGGAGTACCAGGGTCACATATTTCCAATGGAGTACCAGGGTCTCATAATTCCTAAGGAGTACCAGGGTCACATATTTCCAAAGGAGTACCAGGGTCACATATTTCCAAAGGAGTACCAGGGTCTCATGTTTCCAAAGGAGTACCAGGGTCACATAATTCCAATGGAGTACCAGGGTCACATATTTCCAATGGAGTACCAGGGTCTCATGTTCCAATGGAGTACCAGGGTCTCATAATTCCAAAGGAGTACCAGGGTCACATGTTTCCAAAGGAGTACCAGGGTCTCATGTTTCCAAAGGAGTACCAGGGTCTCATGTTTCCAAAGGAGTACCAGGGTCACATATTTCCAAAGGAGTACCAGGTCTCATGTTTCCAAGGAGTACCAGGGTCTCATGTTTCCACCAAACGAGTACGAGGGTCACATATTTCCAAAGGAGTACCAGGGTCTCATGTTTCCAAAGGAGTACCAGGATCACATATTTCCAATGGAGTACCAGGGTCACATAATTCCAATGGAGTACCAGGGTCTCATGTTTCCAAAGGAGTACCAGGGTCACATATTTCCAATGGAGTACCAGGGTCTCATAATTCCAAAGGAGTACCAGGGTCACATATTTCCAATGGAGAACCAGGGTCTCATGTTTCCAAAGGAGTACCAGGATCACATATTTCCAAAGGAGTACCAGGGTCACATATTTCCAATGGAGTTACCAGGGTCTCATGTTTCCAAAGGAGTACCAGGGTCACATAATTCCAAAGGAGTACTAGGGTCACATATTCCAACGGTGTACCAGGATCACATATTTCCAAAGGAGTACCAGGGTCACATATTTCCAATGGAGTACCAGGGTCTCATAATTCCAAAGGAGTACCAGGGTCACATATTTCCAATGGAGTACCAGGTCACATATTTCCAAAGGAGTACCAGGGTCTCATGTTCCAAAGGAGTACCAGGATCACATATTTCCAATGGAGTACCAGGGTCTCATGTTTCAAAGGAGTACCAGGTCACATATTCCAATGGAGTACCAGGGTCACATATTTCCAATGGAGTACCAGGGTCACATATTTCCAAAGGAGTACCAGGGTACATATTCCAATGGAGTACCAGGGTCACATATTTCCAAAGGAGTACCAGGGTCACATATTTCCAAAGGAGTACCAGGGTCACATATTCCAATGGAGTACCAGGATCACATATTTCCAATGGAGTACCAGGGTCACATATTTCCAATGGAGTACCAGGGTCACATATTTCCAATGGAGTACCAGGGTCACATATTTCCAACGGAGTACCAGGATCACATATTTCCAATGGAGTACCAGGGTCTTATGTTTCCAATGGAGTACCAGGGTCACATATTTCAATGGAGTACCAGGGTGACATATTTCCAATGGAGTACCAGGGTCACATATTTCCAAAGGAGTACCAGGGTCTCATGTTTCCAAAGGAGTACCAGGATCACATATTTCCAATGGAGTACCAGGATCACATATTTCCAATGGAGTACCAGGGTCACATAATTCCAATGGAGTACCAGGGTCTCATGTTTCCAAAGGAGTACCAGGGTCACATATTTCCAATGGAGTACCAGGGTCTCATAATTCCAAAGGAGTACCAGGGTCACATATTTCCAATGGAGAACCAGGGTCTCATGTTTCCAAAAGAGTACCAGGATCACATATTTCCAAAGGAGTACCAGGGTCACATATTTCCAATGGAGTACCAGGGTCTCATGTTTCCAAAGGAGTACCAGGGTCACATAATTCCAAAGGAGTACTAGGGTCACATATTTCCAACGGTGTACCAGGATCACATATTTCCAAGGAGTACCAGGGTCACATATTTCCAATGAAGTACCAGGGTCTCATAATTCCAAAGGAGTACCAGGGTGACATATTTCCAATGGAGTACCAGGGTCACATATTTCCAAAGGAGTACCAGGGTCTCATGTTTCCAAAGGAGTACCAGGATCACATATTTCCAATGGAGTACCAGGGTCTCATGTTTCAAATGGAGTACCAGGGTCACATATTTCCCAATGGAGTACCAGGGTCACATATTTCCAATGGAGTACCAGGGTCACATATTTCCAAAGGAGTACCAGGGTCACATAATTCCAATGGAGTACAGGGTACATATTTCCAAGGAGACCAGGTCACATATTTCCAAAGATACCAGGGTCACATATTTCAATGGAGTACCAGGGTTCATAATTCCAAAGGAGTAAGGGTGACTATTTCCAATGGAGTACCAGGGTCACATATTTCCAAAGGAGTACCAGGGTCTCATGTTTTCCAAAGGAGTACCAGGATCACATATTTCCATGGAGTAAGGGTCTCATGTTTCAAATGGAGTACCAGGTCACATATTCCAATGGGTCAGGTCACATTTTCAATGGAGTACCAGGGTCACATATTTCCAAATGGAGTACCAGGGTCACATATTCCAATGGAGTACCAGGGTCACATATTTCCAAAGGAGTACCAGGGTCACATAATTCCAATGGAGTACCAGGGTCACATATTTCCAAAGGAGTACCAGGATCAACATATTTCCAATGGATACCAGGGTCTATGTTCCAATGGAGTACCAGGGTCACATATTTCAAATGGAGTACCAGGGTGACATATTTCCAATGGAGTACCAGGGTCACATATTTCCAAAGGAGTACCAGGGTCTCATGTTTCCAAAGGAGTACCAGGATCACATATTTCCAATGGAGTACCAGGGTCTCATGTTCAAATGGAGTACAGGTCCATATTTCCAAGGAGTACCAGGGTCACATATTTCCAAGGAGTACCAGGGTCTATTTCCAAAGGAGTACAGGGTCACATATTTCCAGATTTCCAAGGAGTACCAGGGTCTATTTCCAAGGAGTACCAGGATCACATATTTCCAATGGAGTACCAGGGTCACATATTTCCAAAGGAGTACCAGGGTCTCATGTTTCCAAAGGAGTACCAGGATCACATATTTCCAATGGAGTACCAGGGTCTCATGTTTCCAAAGGAGTACCAGGGTCACATATTTCCAATATAGTACAGGGTCTCATATTTCCAATGGAGTACCAGGATCACATATTTCCAATGGAGTACCAGGGTCACATATTTCAAATGGAGTACCAGGGTCACATATTTCCAAGGAGTACCAGGGTCACATAATTCCAATGGAGTACCAGGATCACATATTTCAAATGGAGTACAGGGTCACATATTTCCAATGGTGTACCAGGGTCACATATTCCAATGGGTACCAGGTCACATATTTCCAAAGGAGTACCAGGTCACATATTTCCAATGAGTACCAGGGTTGACAGGGTCCATTTTCACTGGAGTCCTAGGTCACATATTGTCCAAAGGAGTACCAGGATCGGGACATATTTCAATGGAGTCAGGGTTAATGTTTCAATGGGTACCGGGTCAACATATTTAAATGGAGTTACCAGGTCACATATTTCCAAAGAGTGCAGGGTACATAGATTCCAGATGGAGTACCAGGGTCACATATTTTCAAGAGGAGTGACAGGGTCTCTATGTTTCGGGAAGGAGTACCAGGATCACATATTTTCCAAATGGAGTAACAGGGTCTCATGTTTCCAAAGGAGTACCAGGGTCACATAGTCCAATGGAGTACCAAGGGTCACATAATTTCCAAATATAGTAAACAGGGTCTCATAATTTCCAATGGAGTACCAGGGATCAATATTTCACCAAATGGAGTACCAGGGTCACATTATTTTCAAATGGGAGTACCAGGATCACATATTTCAATTGGGGGGAGTCAGGTCGCATGTTCCAAGGAGTACCAGGGTCATCATAATATCAAAGGAGTACCAAGGGTCACATATTTCCAAAGGAGTAGGCCAGGGGTCACGATAATTCCAGAAGGAGTAACCGGTCCACATATTCCAAAGGAGTACCAGGCACATCATTTCCAAGGAGTACCAGGGTTCTGCAATGTTTCCAAAAGGAGTACCAGGGTCACATATTTCCAATGGAGTACATGGTCACATATCCAAAGGAGTACCCCAGGGTCACATGATTTCCAAAAGGAGTACCGAGGTTGCATGTCCAAAGGAGTACCAGGTCCATATTTCCAGAAGGAGTACCAGGGGTCACATAGGGTTTCAATGGGGTACCAAGGGTTCAACTTGAATTTTCCAAAGGAGTACCAGGGTCCGCATATTTCCAATGGGAGTACCAGGTCACATATTTCCCAATGAAGTACCAGGATCATATTTCCATGGAGTACCAGGGTCTCATTTTCCAAAGGAGTACTAGGGTCTCATGTTTCAAAGGAGTACCGAGGGTCACATATTTCATGGAGTAGAGGGTCACATTATTTCAATGGATACCAGGGTCACATATTTCCGGGAGTCAGGGGTCACATATTTGCCAAGGATGACCACGGTCTCAATGTTTCCCAGGAGGAGGTAACAGGGTCACAGTATTGTCCAGAAGAGTACAGGGTTCCTCATGTTTCCAAAGGATACCAGGGGTCTATGTTCCAAAGGAGTAACAGGGTCACAGTATTTCCAATGGAGTAAGAGGTTCTCAATGTTTTCCAAGGAGTACCCAGGTCAATAATTCTAAGGAGTACTAGGGTTCATAATTCTAAGAGTAACAGGTCAATATTTTCCAATGGAGTACTAGGGGTCTCATGCTTCCTAAGGATAACAAGCGGTCCACATATTCAAAGGAGTACCGAAGGGTCTCGATGTTTCCAAAGGAGTACAGGTCAGCATATTTCCGAATGGAGTACCGAAGGGTCACATATTTCCAAAGGAGTACAGGGTTCTCGATGTTTTGCCAAGAGTAGCGAGGATCAAATTTCGCGAATGGAGGTACAGGTCTCATGTTTCAAATGGAGTACCGGACACAGGGTCCACATATTTTCCAATGGAGGGTAGCCAGGGTCCGACGATATTCCCATGGAGTACCAGGTCTCATGTTTCAAAGGAGTTAGCCGAGGATCACATATTTTCAATGGAAGTCCAGCGGTCACATATTCCAAAGGAGTAACGCAGGTCCTCATGTTTTCCAAAGGAGTACCAAGGATCACTTTTCCATGGGTACCAGGGTCCTCAATGTTTGCCAAGGAGTGACCAGGGTCCATAATCCATGGAGTACCAGGGTCACGATATTTCCAATATAGTTAACAGGTATATTTCCAATGGATACAGATCACATATTTTGCAATGGAGTACCAGGGTCCACATATTTCAAAGGGAGTACAGGGTCCTATGTTCCAAAGGAGTAACAGGGCACATAAATTCCAATGGAGTAGGCGATTCAATATTTTTCCAATGAGTACCAGGGTCGAACAATGATTTCCATGGTGTGACCAGGGTGCCACAGTATTTCCAATGGGGTACAGGGTGCCACAATTCCAAGGAGTCAGGATCACGATATTTCCAAGGAGTATAGGGGTCCTCATGTTTCAATGGAGTACCGAGGCCACGATATTTCCAGAGTGAGTACCGAGGGTCACAATATTTCCAAGTGGAGTACCAGTCACATATTTCCAATGGAGTCCAGGATCACAGTTTCCGGAATGGAGTAGCCAGGTTCTCGATGTGTTCGCAATGGGTACGGTCCACTTCAAGAATGGAGTACCGGAGGGTCAATATTTCCAAAGGAGTACAGGGTCACATAATTCCGAGATGGAGTGAGCAGGTCGAACAATTTCCAAAGGAGTACCAGGGTCCTCATGTTTCCAAGAGGTACCGCGAGGATACATTTTCATGGTACCGAGGGTTCACATTATTTTCCATGGAGTTACCAGGGTCTCATGTTTCAAATGGAGTACCAGGTCACCATATTTCAATGGAGTACCAGGGTCACATATTTCCAAATGGAGTACCAGGGATCACATATTCCAATGGGTACCAGGGTCTCATGTTTCAAAGGGTAACGAGGGTCCACATATTTCCAAAGGAATGTACCGAGGTCTGCATTTTCCAAAGGAGTAGCCAGGGGTCAATATTTTCCAATGGAGACCAGGTCACATATTTCCAATTGGGAGTACCAGATGACAATGATTCCGATGGAGTACCCGAGGGTCGGTCATGTTTCAAAGGAGTACTGAGGTCTCATGTTTCAAAGAGTACCGAGGGTCACATATTCCAATGGAGTAACGAGGGTCACATATTTCAATGGATACCAGGGACATATTCCAATGGAGTTACCCAGAGGGTCCCACAATATTGCCAAAGGAGACCACGGTCTCATGTTTCCAAAGGAGTACCAGTCAAATATTCAAGGCGTACCAGGGTCTCATGTTTCAAAGGAGTAGCCAGGGGTCTCAAATGGTTTCCAAAGGAGTACCAGGGTCCTGATTTCCAATGGAGTAACGAGGGTCTCTTGGTTTCAAAGGAGTACCAGGGGTCAATAATTCCACGGAGTACTAGGGGTCTCATAATTCCTAAGGAGTACAGGGTCCATATTTCCAATGGAGTACTAGGGTCCTGCATATTGCCTAAGGAGTACCAGGGTCACTATATTCAAAGATTACCCAGGTCCATGTTTCAAAGGAGTACCGAGGGTCACATATTTCCAAAGGAGTACCACGGTCTCATGTTTCCAAAGGAGTAGTACCAGGTCAAATTTCCAAAGGAGTACCAGGGTCTCATGTTCCAAAGGAGTACCAGGGTCTCATGTTCCAAAGGAGGTACCAGGGTCACGATATTTCCAATGGAGTACGAGGGGTCTCAGTTTCCAAAGGAGTACCGAGGTCACTAATTCAAAGGAGTACTAAGGGTCTCATAATTCTTAGGGATTAGCCAGGGGTACATATTTCCATGGAGTTACTGAGGTCTCCATATTCGCTAAGGAAGGTACCAGGGTCACCATATTTCCAAAGAGTACCAGTACCAGGGTCTCAGTGTTTCCAAAGGAGGTACAGGGTCCATATTTAAATGGAGTACCAGGGTCACATAGTTTCCGATAGGAGTACCAAGGTCTCATGTTTCCAAAGGATACAGGATACATATTTCCAATGAGTATACCAGGGTCTCATGTTCAAATGGAGTACAGGGGCACATATTTCCAATGGAGTACGGGTCACATTTTCCAATGGAGTACCAGGGGTCCATGTTTTACCAAGGAGTACCAGGATAGATATTTCCAATGGAGTACCAGGGTCACATATTTCCAAAGGAGGGTGACCAGGGTCTGCAGTGTTCCAAAGGAAGTACGCAGGGGATCACATATTTCCATGGGTAGCCAGGGTCATGTTTTCAAAAAGGAGTACCAGGGTCTAATTCCCAATGGAGTAGCAGGGTCACATATTTCCAATATACGTAACAGGGTCTCATATTTTCATGAGTACCAGACACATATTTCCAATGGAGTCAGGGTCACATATTTCAAATGGAGTACCAAGGGGCTCACATATGTTCCAAGGAGTACCAGGTCACTATTCAATGGAGTACGATGGGATCACATATTTTCCAATGAGTACCAGGGTCACATATTTCCAATGTGGTAACCAGGGTCACATATTTCCAATGGAGTCAGGGCACATATTGTCCAAAGGATACCATGTGGAGAGGATACATATTCATGGGATCAGGGTTCATGTGTTCAAATGGAGTAGCCGAGGGTCACATATTTCCAATGGAGTTACCAAGTCGACATATTTGCATGGAGTACCAGGGCGTACCAGTATTTTCCAATGGAGTACCGAGATCACATATTCAATGGAGTACAACGGGCTCTCATGTTTCCAATGAGTTCCGAGGGTCGACTATTCAAATGGAAGTACCAGGGTCCACATATTCCAAAGGAGTCACCGTAGGGTAATATTCAATGGAGTACCAGGCCGCCTCATATTCCAAGGAGTACCCAGGGTCTCATGTTTCCCAAAGGAGTAAGCCGAGATCACATATTTCAAGGTGGGTACCAGGGTCTCATGTTTCCAAAGGAGTACAGGGTCACATAATTCCAATGGAGTCCCAGGGTCAGATATTTCAATATAGTAACAGGGTCCATTATTTCAATGGAGTCCAGGATGCACATAGTTTCCAATGGAGTACCAGGGTCTCATGTTCCAAGGAGTCAGGTCACATATGTCAAAGGACTACAGGGTGCTCATGTTTCCAAAGGAGTACCAGGTCACATATTTCCAATGGGAGTACAGGGTCGACATATGTTCATGGAGTACGGATCACATATTTCCCAAAGGAGTACCAGGGTCACATATTCCAATGGAAGTACCAGGTCTCATAATTCCTAGGAGTACCAGGGTCACATATTCCAAAGGGTCGGGGTCACATATTGTGCCGAAGGAGTACGCAGGGTCACATATGTGCCAATGGGAGTACAGGGTCGCACATATTTCCAAAGAGTACCACGGTCTCATGGTTTTCAAAGGAGTGAGCCAGGGTCACAGTATAATTTCCAAAGGAGTCCAGGTCCTCTGTTTCCAAAGGATACCAGGGTCTCATGTTTCCAAAGGAGTACAGGGTCCGATATGTTTCCAATGGTACGAGGGTCTCTTGTTTCCAAAGGAGTACAGGGTACATAAGTTCCAAAGGAAGTAACTAGGTCCTGAATTCTAATGGATACCAGGGTCTTTATGTTTCCAATGGGAGTACCAGGGTCACATATTTCAAATGGAGTACCAGGGTGACATATTTCCAATGGAGTACCAGGGGTCACATATTCCAAAGGAGTAGCCGGGTGCCATATTTCCAATGGAGACCAGGGTCTTCATGTTTCCAAAGGAGTACCAGCGTCACGTATTGTCCAATGGATAGTAGGGGTCTCATGTTTCCAAGGATACAAAGGTCACATATTTCCAAATGGTACTAGGTCTCATAATTCCTAAGGAGTACCAGGGTCACAATTTCCAATGGGTACCAGGGTCTCATGTTTCCAAAGAGTACCAGGGTCACATAGGATGCGAATGAGGACGTCGACAGATGTTTCCAAGAGGAGTACCAGGGTCTCATGTTTCAAAGGAAGTACCAGGGTCACATATTTTCCAATGGAGTACAGATCAGGACATATTGGCCATGGAGTACCAGGTCTCATGTTTCCAAAGGGAGTACCAGGGTCACATGATTTCCAATGGAGTACAGGGTCACATATGTTCCAAGGAGTACCAGGATCACATATTCAATGGGAGTCCAAGGGCTCATGTTTCCAATGGACGTACCAGGGTCACATATTCGAAATGGATACCAGGGTCATATGGTTCGGCAATGGACGTAACCAGGGTCACGATATTTCCAGAAGGAGTACCGGCCATGTTCAAGGAGTACAGGATCATATTTTCCAATGGAGTACCGGGTCTCATGGTTTAAATGGAGTTACCAGGGTCACATATTTCCAATGAGTTACCAGGGTCAATATTGTCAATGGAGTACCAGGGTCCAGTATTCCAAAGGAGTACCAGGGTCACATAAGTTCCAATGGAGTACCAGGGTCACATATTTCCAAAGGAGTACAGGTCTCATGTTCTCCAAAGGGAGTACCAGGAAATATTGTCCAATGGAGTAGCAGGTCCAGCATACTTTCAAAGGAGTACCAGAGTCGGTCAAGTTTTCCAAAGGAGGTACGCAGATCACATAGTTCCAATGAGTACAGGTCGTCATGTTGCCAAAAGGAGTACCAGGGTCACATAATTCAGAATGGGTACAGGGTCACATATTCCCAATATAGTAAAGGGTCTCATATTTCCAATGGAAGTATCCAGATCACGATATTTCAATGGATACCAGGGTCAGATAATTTTAATGGATACAGGGTCCATATTTCCAAGGAGTACCAGGGTTCACATAATCAATGGAAGTACCAGGATCACATATTCCAATGGAGTAGCCAGGGTCACATATTTCCATGGAGTACGCAGGGTCTGCATGTTTCCAAAGGAGTACCAGGGTCCATATCCAATGGAGTACCAGGGTACATATTTCCAATATAGTAACAGGGTCTCATATTTCAATGGAGTACCAGATCACATATTCCAATGAGTACCAGGGTCACATATTTCATGAGTACCAAGGGTCACAATATTTCCAAAGGTACCAGGGGTCTCATGTTTCCAATGGAGTACCAGGGTCTCATGTTAATGGAGTAGCCAGGTCACAATATTTCCCAATGGAGTCCAGCGTCCACATATTTCCAATGAGTAACAGGGTCTCATGTTTCCAAAGGATAACCAGGGTACATATTTCCAATGGAGTACCAGGGTCCATATTTCCAATTACGAAGTCTCATATTCTCATGGAGTACCGGCAGGACACATATTTCCAATGGAGTACCAGGGTCACATATTTCCAATGGAGTTACCAGGTCCACATATTTCCAAAGGAGTACCAGGATCACATATTTCCATGAGTACAGGTCTCATGTCAAATGGAGTACCAGGGCACATACTTTCCAATGGAGTACAGGGTCACATTTTCCAATGAGTACAGGGTCACATTTTCAAGGAGTACCAGGATACATATTTCAATGGAGTACGCCAGGTCTCATTTCCAATGGAGTAGCCGAGGGTCACATATTTCACAATGAGTACAGGGTCACATATTTCAAAGGAGTACCGGTCACATATTTCCAATGGGGAGTACAGGGTCTCTGTTTCAAATGGAGTACCAGGGTCACATATTTCCAATGGAGTACCAGGGTCACTATTTCAATGGAGTCCGGGTCTCATGTTTCAAAGAGTACCAGGGTCACATAATCCAATGGAGTACCGAGGGTCACATATTTTCCATAGTAGTAACAGGTCTCAATTTCCAATGGAGTTACCAGGATCACATATTGCCAATGGATAACCAGCGCGTCACCTATTTCCAATGGAGTACCCAGGGTCACATATTCCAATGGAGTCACCAGCATCAACATCATCTTCCCACATGGAGTACCAGGGCTCTCATCGTTTCCAAAGGAGTACCAGGGTCACATAATTCCCAGGAGTACAGGGCACAATATTTCAAAGGAGTACCAGGGTCTCATGTTTCAAAGGATACAGGGTCCATAGGTTCCAATATCGTAACAGGTCTCCATATCTTCCAATCGGAGTACAAGGTCAATATTTAAGGAGTCCAGGGTCTCATGTTTCCCAAAGAGTACGAGGGTCTCATGTTTCCAAAGAGTTAAGGGCTCTCATGTTCCAAAGGGACCAGGATCCCATATTTCCAATGGGAGTCCAGGGTCTCATGTTTCCAAGGATACAAAGGTCACATATTTCCAAATGGTACTAGGTCTCATAATTCCTAAGGAGTACCAGGGTCAAGTGTCTTCCAAAGGAGTACCCCAGGGTCACATATTTTCCAATATCGTAACAGGTTCTCATATTTCCAAATGGAAGTACCATGAGTCACCTATCCATGGAGTACCAGGGTCACATGTTTCCAATGGAGTACCAGGGTCTCATGTTTCCAAAAGGAGTACCAAGGGTCCCACATATTTTCCAATGGAGTTACGCAGGGTCTCAATATTCCAATGGAGTACGAGGGTCTCATGTTCCAAAGGAGTAACAGGTCAATACTTCCAAAGGAGTACAGGGTCCATAATTCTAAGGAGTACCAGGTCACATAATTTCCAAAAGGAGTAGGAGTACATATTTTCATGGAGTACCCAGGGGTCAAAGTATTTCCAAAGGAGTACCAGGGTCTCAATGTTTCCAAAGGAGTAGCCAGGTCTCCATGTTTCCAAGGTACCAGGTCAATATTTCAATGGAGTACGAGGGTCCCTCAATGTTTCAAAGGAGTGAGCCGGGACTAATTCCAAAGGAGTACTAGGGTCTCATAATTTAAGGAGGTACCAGGGTCACATATTTCCAATGGAGTACTAGGGTCTCATGAATTCCTAAAGGAGTACCAGGGGTCACATATGTTTCCAAAGGAGTACCAGGGTCTCAGTTCCAAAGGAAGTAACAGGGTCACATATTTCCAATGGAGTCCGGGTTCATGTTTCCAAAGGAGTAACCGGGAGGTCACATATTTCCAATGGAGCTATAGGGTCTCATAATTCCTAAGGAGTAGCCAGGGTTCACAATTTCCAATGGAGTCCAGGTTCATAATTCCTAAGGAGTAGGGTCACATATTCCAAAGGAGTACCAGGGTCTAATGTTTCCAAAGGAGTACCCAGGGTCACATAATTTCAATGGAGTACCGACACATATTTCAAAGGATCAGGGTCCATGTCTCCAACGGAGTCCGAGGGTCACATATTTCAAGGAGTACCAGGATCACATATTTTCCAATGGAGTACCAGGGCTCCTCATTTTCAAATGGATACAGGTCACATATTTCAATGGATACGAGGGTCACATATTCCAATGGAGTAAGGGTCACATATTTCCAATGGAGACCAGGGTCCATATTTCCAAAGGAACGACGTCTCATGTTTCCAGAAGGAGTACCAGGGTCACATATAGTTCCAAGGAGTACCAGGGTCTCGATGTTTCCAAAGGAGTACCAGGGTCCACATATTTCCAATGGAGTACCAGGGTCTCATGTTTCCAAAGAGTACCAAGGGTCTCATGTTTCCAAAGAGTACCAGGGTCACATATTTTTCCAATGGAGTAGCGAGGGTCAATATTTCCCAGGAGTACTAGGGTCTCATATTCCCCTAAGAAGTACAGGGTACATATTTCCCAAAGGAGTACAGGTCTCATTTTCAAAGGATACCAGGTCACATATTTCAGATGGAGTACGCAGGGTCACATAGTTTCCAGAAGGAAGCACCAAGGGTCTCATGTGTCCAAAGGAGTACAGGGTACATATTTCCCAATGGAGTACAGGTCTCATAATTTCAGGATACCCAGGGTCACGATATTCAATGGAGGTACCAGGGTCAAGTTTCCAAAGGAGTACCAGGGTCTCATTTCCAAAGGAGTACCGAGGTCACATATTTCCATGGAGTACCAGGGTGCTCATAATTCCAAGGAGTACGCAGGGTCAATATTCCAAAGGAAGTCCAGGTCACATTTCCAATGGAGTAGCAGGCGTACGATATGTTCCAATGGATACCAGGGTCACATATTTTCCATGGAGTACCAGGATCACATATTTCGATGAGTAGCCCAAGGGTCCATATTCCAATGGCAGTAACCAGGGTCGAACATATTTCGCAAAGGAGTAAGCAGGGTTCAGTGTTTAAGGAGTACGAGGTCACAAATTCCAAAAGGATACCAGGGTCACATATTTCCCAATATAGTAACAGGGTCACATATTTTCAATGGAGTACCAGGATCACATATTTCCAATTGGAGTACCAGGTCCACATAATTCCAAGGGAGTACCGGTCGACATAGTTTGCCAAGGAGTACCAGGGTCTCATGTTTCCGAAAAGGAGTACAGGGTCCTCAGTGTTCCAAGGATACAGGGTCTCATAATTTCCAAAGGAGTACTCAGGTACGATATTTCCATGGGAGTACGCGGGTCTCATGTGTTCCGAAAGGAGTACCGAGGTCACAGTATTTCCAATGGGAGTACCAGGGTCTATGTTTCCAAGGAGTGACCAGAGGATCACAATTTTCCAATGGAGGTGACCAGGGTCCATTTCCATGAGTACCAGGGTCTCGGTCGATATTCCTAAGGGAAGTACGAGGGTCACATATTTCCAATCGGGAGTACCAGGTCACATATTTCCAAAGGAGTAGATGGGTCCTCATGTTCCAAAGGAGGTACAGTCATATTTCCAATGGAGTACCAGGGTCTCATAATTCCAAGAGTTAACCAGGGTCACATATTTCCAATGGGAGTCAGGTCTCATAATTCCTAAGGGAGTCCGAGGTCAATATTTCCAGATGGAGTACAGGTCACTATTTCCGAAAGGAAGTACCGAGGTCTCATGTTTCCAAGGAGACCAGATCATATTTACAATTGTAACAGGGTTGTCATATCCAATGGAGTACCAGGGATCACATATTTCCATGGAGTACGCAGGTCACATATTCCAATGTAATCCAGGCATCGCTATTCCAAGGAGTCAGGATCCATCATGTTCCATTGGAGTACCGAGGTCATATTCCAGATGGAGGTACCGAGGGTCGATAATTCGCAAAGGAGAACCAGGTCACGATAATTGCAAGGAGTAGCAGGTCAGCATATTTCAATGGAGTACCGAGGAGCACATATTCAATGGGAGTACCGGATCACATATTCCAATGGAGTAACGAGGATTCACATATTCCAAGGAGTACAGGATCGGACATATTTCATCGGAGGTACCAGGTCCATATTGCGAATGGATAAGCCGAGGGTCACATATTTCAAATGGAGTACCAGGATCCCATGATCTTCCAAGGAGTAACAGGTCTCATGTTTCCAATGGAGTACAGGTCAACATATTCAAATGGAGTACAGGATCCCATATGTGTCCAATGGAGTGGCCAGGTGCACATGATTTCCAATGGAGTCAGGGTTCAAGTTTCCATGGATGCGAGGGTCCACAATATTTCCAAGAGTATCAGGGTCACATATTTCCAGATGGATAAGGGTCACATATTTCCCAATTGGAGTACCATGTCAATGAATTCCCAATGGGAGTCCAGGGTCACAATTTTCCATGGAGTACCCAGGTCACATTATTTCAATGGAGTACCCAGGGCTCACTATTTCCAATGGGAGTACAGGGTCCATAATTCCAAATGGGGGTTGACAGGGTCACATATTTCCAAAGTGGAGTACCAGGGACAATATTTCCAATGGAGTTACCGAGGTCTCAATAATTCAAGGAGTACCAGGTCATAATTCCCAAGGATACCAGGGTCACATATTTCCAATGGAGTAAGGACACATATTTCAGTGGAAGTACAGGATCACATATTCCAATGGAAGTACAGGATCAACATTATTTCCAAAAGGAGTACAGGATCACATATTTCAAGGGGTACCAGGGCTCACATAATTTCCCAATGGAGTACAGGGTCACATATTTTCCAAATGGAGTACCAGGGACCCATTCCAATGGAGTAACCAGGTCCTCTGTTTTCCAATGGGTACCAACGGTCAACATATTTCCAATGGAGTAAACGCAGATCCCATATTTCCATGGAGTGCAGGGTAACATATTTCCCAATGGAGTACCGAGGTCTCATGTTTCCATGGAGTTAACCAGGGTCACATAGTTCAGGAGTATCAGGTCACATATTTTCCAATGGAGTACAGGTCACATATTTCCAATGGAGTATACAGGGTCAATAATTCATGGAGTCAGGGTCGGACATATTTCCAATGGAAGTACCAGGGTCTCATAACTTCCAATGGGAGTAACCAGGGTCACATATTTCAATAGGTACAGGGTCAATATTTCCAATGGCGTACAGGGTCACATAATTTCCAGATGGAGTACCAGGGTCACATATTCCCAATGGGTACAGGGTCCATCATATTTCCATGGAGTACCAGGGCACATAATTCATGGAGTACCAGGTCACATATTTTCCAATGGGTACAGTCACATAAATTCCAATGAGTAGCCAGGGTCTCATAATTCCAAATAGGATACCAGGGCACATAATTCCAAAGGAGTACCAGGGTCACATCATTCCAATGGAGTACACAGGATCACTATTTCCCAATGGTACGCAGATCAAATGATTTTCCAATGGAGTCAGATCACATATTCCAAGAGTACATGACAACATATTTCCAATGGAGACACAGGGGTCACAAGTACTGTCCAATGGAGTACCAGGGTCACATATTTCCAATGGAGTACCAGGATCCCATATTTCAAATGGATAGCCAGGTCTCATGTTTCAATGGAGTAACCGAAGGGCTCCTATTTCCAATGGAGTAGCCAAGGATCCCATAATTTTCCCATGGAGTGCAGGGGTCACATTTCCAATGGAGTACCAGGGTCTCATGTTTCCAATGGAGTGACCAGGGTCACATATTTCCAATGGAGTTCAAGGCACATAATTTCCAATGGAGCTACCGGGTCCACATATTCCAATGGATACCAGGTCACTAATTCCAATGGAGTACCAAGGGTCCACATATTTCAATGGAGGTCAGGGTCTCATAATTCCAATGGAGTACCAGGGTCACATATTCCAGATGGAGTACCAGGGTACATATTTCCCCAATGGAGTACCAGGGTCACATATTTCCAATGAGTACCAAGGTCTCATGTTTCAATGGGAGTACAGGGTCACATAATTTCCAATGGCGTATCAGGTCCCATATTTCCAGATGGAGTGCCAGGGTCAACATATTTCCAATGGAGTACAGGGTCACAATTTCCAATGGGGAGTACCAGGGTCACATAATTCCCAATGGAGTCCAGGGTCACATAGTGGGTTCCAATGAGTAACCAGGTCACATAATTCCAATGGAGTGACCAGGGTCACATATTTCCAAGTGGAGTACCAGGGTCAATATTTCCCAATGGAGTACAGTCCAAGCGTAAGGAACAAATATCGCCCTTTCAAACCAGCAGGAGGAAGATAAGGCTTAATTTGGCCAAAGTGAAAAAAATGATTAGTGACAACTGATCTGTTTGTCATAAACATAGGATCAATAAACATATTTATATCTATAACCAACACTCACACTGTATTTCAATGTTAATTCGTTATTTTTGAGCAAAACTAATAAACTTGAATCTAAAAGTGACTGAGACGAGTCAAAGCTCACACTGACAGAGAAATAAAAGAATTATGGGAAACTTAGTGAAATGTTAAAGTTTAACGATGAAAGAACAAACGGCGCTGAGCGAAAGTCAAAGGGCGAGTGGTAATTAAAGCAGCTTCAGGTGAGTTTCACCTGTCACTGTAAGGGCGGGGCTACGGCAAAGGTCAGCCAATCACAGCGCAGGTTTAGGTCAGCGCTGAGTCTACACTTTCACCCTGACAGAAATACGACCAGATAAAGGTCTTGAAGAGAGAAGGGAGAGGAGGGGGAGACGAGGGAGGAGGGAGGAGGGGGAGACGGGGGAGGAGGGGGAGACATGTGGCTCAGTGGCTGGAAACTTGTTTTATAGTTTCCTAAAGTCTGTCGATGTGTTTTTTTAGACAGTTTGGAAACATCCAATTATTTCCTTCAATAGTTTTCAATCGATGACATTTTTCTGCTCGTGTGTATCTAGGTTTAGGTCAAAGTGTGACCTGTGTGAAGTCAGCGCCCCCTAGTGTCCCATGCAGAGCTCTGTCATTTACTGCTTTGTTAGTGAGCGTCCTTTCTCAGATGTGGAGCAGGTGGGGGGAGGTGCTGAGGAGAGGTGCTGAAGGTGTGTGAGATAAATGATTACAAGTTCCAGATGGATGATAATGGAGTACAAGGAGCTCAGTGTAAAATGACATTTCTCAGACAGTATCAAGAAAATCAAGACAATGAACTCCGGCAGCTGAAGGTCATCCCTCCGCGGAGCCACACGTCAAACCTCTGCAGGAACACAACACACTTATCTCACACACACACACACAGCACACACACAACACAACACACACACACACACACACACACACACACACACACACCACACCACACACAACACACACACACACAACACCTGAAGACGCTCAGGAACCGCTGCAGGAACACACACACCTACATCTCACACTCGTACATACTCTCCTCTTCTCGTCTCTCTGCTCTAATACAACACTTCTCTCACAACACACACCCACCTCAACACGCTCCTAAACAACTGCCTGCTCTGCTCAAACACATACTCATGTACGTCGCTCACACAACTTACATTCTCACACCTCCTACATAATCTAAATACACACAACGTCCTAAACCTCTCTCTCCTCTTCTCAACACACACACACACACACACACACACACTGCACTGCGCGACAGCACGCACAGCACGCACACGCACACACACACACACACACACACACACATACCTGAACATCCTCTCCTCCGTTCCGTTCGCTCTCGATCGTCTGCAGCTGCTTTTATGTCTCATTAGAACATTTGATTAAAAACTCTGACTCTGGCGAAAGTGTCGTGAAAGTCACTGAGCTCACTCTGAGAAGAACAGACTCAGATGTTCTACAAAGACCGGATCCCGCCTGACCGGTCTAATCTCCGTCCTGGACAGGTCTGGTCACCTCCGACCGTCCTGGGTCACCGTCTGACCGGGTCTGGCACCGTTCCGGACCAGGCTCTGGGTCCCACGTCCTGGACCGGGTCTGGTCACCGTCACTGCCGGAGACAAAACTTTACTGATTATTCAATTTAATTGTTTTGCAGAATGTTCATTTGTCACCATAAAATAAAGATACAACCAGTGTGAGCCTGGAAACATGAAACACCCGCGTGTTCGTTACATGGTTCAACCATTTGAAATAAAGTGTATACAGTTTCAGCGTCCAAATTTGAGAGAACACGTGATCACTTTGCTCGTGAGTAACGCTCCAAATGTCTCTTTCCTCCCCTTACAGTTTCACCATATCACTGCAGTCGAAACTTTGTCCACATTAAACATCAGACCCTGATTAAAGCAGATCCGCTCTTCCTAAAACCTGTGAAACATCGTTTCCTCCTGTGAAAGTCTCACTTTGGACGAATTGCTCCTAACATTGTTCCTGTCGAATGTTGGAATCATGATCAAGGAAACAAAGAACAAAGACAAAGACATTGACGAAAACCAGAAATTTGGGTGACACCAATGATGTTTGATGAAACTCTCCGGGTTTTCTACCTGTGTGAGCCTCTTTATAAACTTTAAACTCGTGCCGGGTCCTGCAGTTGCTCGCTCTGAACTCCATCTCCCCTCTGCTGCCTCTCCTCTCCTCTTACTCCTCTTACTCCTCTTTGCTCACTTGCTCCCTTGCTCTCTTTGCTCTCCTTACTTCCTCCTTGCTCCCACTTCATTCTCTTTCCCGTGAAGGAGAGTAATAAAAGAGCGGAGTAGGAATTAGCGAGTGTCAGAGTAAAACAGAGTCAAATGATAAGTGACGCTGATGGAGAGAATAAAGGATAAAGAGAGATAAAGGACGAGGCAGCGCTAACAACGTAAAGCTCTGTAGCCTGGAAAGGGAAAAATCTGAAGGTTAATCCACAGATTTAAAAAATAAACCCGCCAGCCGACGCACCTACGAGTCCTCTGGAGTCGAAGCTCGCTCACACACAAACCATTCATGCGTTCGTTGTTTCACAAACACATGGCTCCTCAGGAGCTGCACGCCTGTGTCCGCGCCGTGCACGTTTCAGGATGCCACGTGTGTCCAGGAGTGCACGGCAACACTACACTCAGCACAAAAACCCCGCTGAAAGAACGTCTTGGAGAAACGTGCTCAGGCGGGGTTTTTGTTCCACTTTAACCCAAATCTAAAGCTTCTGGAAAAACAAGTCCAAAACAGCAACAAAAACGAAATGAAAACGCACCACAAAACAAAGATCATGACACGGACACAACAGAGACCGACAAAAAAGCACAAAAGTGCAACAAAAACATGATAAAAATGCAACACCACACGCACGACAACACAGCTACAATGAGAGAACAAATATTAGAACGGGTTTTGGTTCGGTCCTTAGCTTTCAAATGAAGGCGTCACTACTGGCTTAGGCTGTAAACTCGCAGTCCAGAAGTTTAGATCTCTCGCGCCACACCACGACTGAGAAAATGGACTCGGAGGTTTAACAGATTTCACCAATCGTCAGTAGTTATTCGACCGTCTGCTTTTTGTGGAAATAACTCTCACACACTGTAAACACGCGTTGTTCCTTTATTAGATGAACGTTTGGGCCCAGTGGCTTCGTCAGAAAATGTTTTTAATGGAATGAAAAAGCCATCCTTAAATAGGGTTGGCCCATTTCCCGAGCACATCATAGTCAGTGCCTAACGTATGAACAATCTCTCCCCTTAAAGAGGAGGAGACCATGACAAAACTTTTGGAAGAAAAGAAAGCTTCTGGACTGCCAACTTACAGATCTTCACACCCAAGGGATAAATAAGCTGTTTTGAAACTCGCTTTCTATAGAGCTTCAATGTCACTTATGTTATACGGCTTTTATGCTCCTTGGTTACTATTGATTGCATATCTTAGGCAGATCTTTCTATTCTTTGAAGCATGTCTTATAAAATCCATTTCTCATCATGTACACATCGTGCCACAAATTTATATTGTATACTATGGTCATATTTACTATAATAATGCCTTAACACTTGTATTCGCTTTACAAGCCCTGTATTAACAATTCTCAAAGCGCTGCACTGTCGTCATTATCATTCACCCATACTCGGTGGTGGTAAGCTACTGTTGTAGCCACAGCTAGACTGGGGTAGACTGACGGAAAGTGACAACCAGTCGCGCCATCGGGGCCCGTCCCGACCAGGACCAGCCGCGGAAACTCACGTCACGGGCACTCACTGACCGGGTCGCTAGGGCTTCCTGGTGTACCAAACCGGTCTCCCATCAAGTACCGACCAGGCTCCTGCTCTTAGCTTCAAAGATCTACGGGATGGCAGACGAAAGGCCGTTAATGGTGACCACGATTTGAGTTCACTATTAATCGTGGCTTCGTGATGTGTGTGGGATGCTATGTTGTGCATACATATGCTGGCCTACGTTTTGCCATAGGCCATTATGACAGAATCCTGTGGATGCAGCAGGCCACGCCCCTATTAAAGGTGGCTTCTCATTCATAAAAAAACATTTAGCCGAACGAGCCCCAAACGTTGCTCAATAAAGGAACCACGCTTGTCTGCAGAGTTACAGTGTGAGAGTTCTTTCCTGTTCTACGTTTTGGCTTTATGCTTCTCTTACAGCACCTGTTTCCAAAAACAAAGACACATCTACAAACTTCCTGCCTAGATTTACAGATACATACAACTTGCCAGAGGCGACGCCTTCTATTTGGAAATAAGACCGTACAAAACGGGATAAACTTTTTTGTCGCCGTGATTGTTTTTTTGTCACGATTTGAAGCGTTTTGTGGTGTTTTGTTATAGATCTTTGAACTGCTGCCGTGTTGCGTGTTGGTCTACGTGTTTGGTCTGACGTGTTGGCCTGGCGTGTTGGTCAGTCAGCTCGGTGTTGTCTCTGCTTTTCGTTGTCCACTTCCCCGTTTGCTGTGTTCTACGTGTGCCTGGCGGTTGGTCTGCGTGTTGGTTCAGTCCAGCTCGGTGTGTTGCCTTGTTTGGCCGTGTCGGGTCCGCTCCTCGTGGTGCTGTTTTGGTGCTGTCGGTCCGCGCTCCTTTGTTCTCTGCTCGGTCTGCCTCGCTCGTATTAATTATGGTGAACGCTCGGCGTGCGACAGAATCAACTAGTTAAAAACGTACGCGAGGAAGCCAAATACGCGTACTGGCGGCTGAAGGATAGTGGAGTCAGCTCTGACAGGATGTGGTCAGGAAGTGATTAATAGCCGTTCGGCCTTGATCTCACGGCCTGACCACCGTGCGCCGCGCCGTAGTCCAAACCTGACCTCCTCAAGCACAAAGCGGTGTTATACATTATTTTGATATTTAGGAACTCACTTCAGTCTCTTTTCACTTTCAGACCCAGATCTGGATAATCAGAGACTCTAGAGAAACAGGTTTATTTATCTATTATTACAGTTATAACTACTTTCATTTATACAAGTAATAACAATACTATAGAATAAATACTGGCAAACAGTGAAAGTGAGATAAAACCCCAAATCACACAATTTAACACTTTCAAAAACTGTGTATCACGGTGGGCGCACAGTGGTTAGCGCTCGTGCTTCACAGTTAGAAGGTCCCTGGTTTATTTCTCCACTCTGCCCTTTCGTGGATTTGCAGTTGTTTCTTTCTGTGTTCTGTTCTCCTATCCCACTAAATAACAGGTTGTATAATTTAGGTGAATCCTCCAGGGTTGATTTCTGACCACTCAGCTCTTTGCTCCACATCTAGAGATAGCTCCCGTGCTAGCAACTGCTTCCTTGACTTAGTGCTCAATGTGTTGAGTGGATTGTTATAATGCATAAGACACTAATTTTAATGTACAGTTTATGTTTTATATGTACAAATAAAGAACAGTCGAAACACCTGTCTGTGCCCTACGTGTGCAGTATATTCGTTCTCGCTCACATGTCCGCACGCTGCACGCACATTGTGCCCGAAGGGGACAAATAAATTTCATTCATTCAAATGGATACTTTGGAGATAGAGGTCTGTACTCCAGCAGTTTATTTGTAGAGCACAATGTCAAAGTGATTACCCAGTTGCCATAAAAAGCAATCAAATCAATCAATCAAAAGCAAAGAGCAGATCAAATATTTTTATGATCTTATTCACGGTAAAAAGAGTCTCGCCAGCTCACCTCGCCATGAGACTGTACAGTGAGTAGTTTAACTATTATTTATATCAAGGACAATGTGCAGTTACAATTAAAAACTGGCGCACCCAGATTCAGCACTTGCCATTCCATCTGTAGTCCTTGGGGGGTAATGCGAGTTGTGTCCCTTTAACACACCTGAGTTTTGATGATATTGGCCAAAACAAAAGAGCCTGAGTTTGTTTCGTCGCCGCGCAGGAAACCGATCCGTCACAATCAGCTCGCGGTCACATGACTGACCCCATGAGGTCACTCATCCAGCTGAGCGTCACATGAAAATGGAGCGAGGCTTTGAAGACGACGGGAGTCTTCGAGAGGAAAATTGTCAACTGAGCAGAAACAGAAGCAGAAGGATTTAAAGAGCCAAAAATCTCTCTCGATCTGAAGTCGTCCCCGAGCCGCCGAGAAACTGCCTCAAGATATAAACAACTCTTATTCATTTATCTCAATAGACCCAGTTTGGCTTACCCAAACATGTAAAAGCTACCTATAGTCTGTAAACTCGAGAAAGCTTAGATTTGGGTAAAACTGAAACTGGGAAATGCAACTCGGTTTAATGCGTCTGACACGGACCTGACTGCTCATTGCTCTTTGTCTGAATTGGGTTTGATTGTTCTTTTGTCCTGAACGTAGAGTTTGGCTCATGACATGACGGCCATCAATGAAATATCGCTAAGTGTTGTTCGTCAACATCAATGTTTTTTTTTTTTATTTTTAACATCTAAATATGCAAAAAAAAAAATCCCAGAAGAAAGACAATTGTAACAGCAATAATGATTGAATTAGAAAGATTAGTTTTGCTGACGCAGGGATTTCTCCATCGATCCGAGAGAAACAGGCGTAAACGTGTACTTTATTTGCGTTCATATTTGTCTCGTCCACCCCGCCTCAGGGCTCGCTCTGATTGACCTTCACAGCTGTCAATCACAGCTCCGCCCTCAGGCCTTTTCAAAAAAAACAATCATTTCAGAGTAAAACGCTGACGATGCAAACAAACGTCGGAGTCAGAGTCAGAGCTGGTTAAAGGTTTGTTTCATTATCGATCTCACGTCAAAGCTACAAAATGGATCAAACGGATCTTTTTCTCAAGTTATGACGTCACGTTTTTGTCACGTTTTTGTCACGTTTTTTTCGCTCTTTTGTGCTTTTTTCCACTTACTCTTTGCTTTTGTTGTCGCTTTGTTTTACGTTTTCTTGCTTATTGTCACTTTATTGTTGTGTTTTTGCCAACTTTCATTGCGGTTTTTCATTTTCATCATCATTTTTTATTGCTTTTCTTTCATGAAGCTTTAGATTTGAGTAAAGCTGAACTGAAGAAAAGTGGTCAGTTCAGGATAAACATCAGAACATTACAGTATATTCTCTAAATGATCGTCTTTCATTGGTTTTCAGTAACATGGAACATTTCTCAGTTTCTGTGTTTGTTTGACACAGAAACTTGACTCTGGTCTAAATATAAATGTCTCTAATGTTTACGAACATCTGGAACGGTACTGGAGCTAGTGTACATGTTGGTTAATTAAGAAGTGTCTCTGTAGTTCAGGATCAGTCCCTCCTTTCACTTCAGTTTTAGTTTGAGGAGTCGACCCAAACATCTGCAGGTTTGAGTCATAGTTTTAGTTTGGTCTCAGAAAATGCCCTTGAGTGAAACGATGAGGACGAAGAGAGTTTTCCAGGCGGAGGTTTTAAACGGGCTGAAAGAGTCGGATCTAAAGTTTCCTGAAGGACGAGCCTCAAACACTCAGCGCTAATGAAGAGCATCTGCCAATCACAGGCCTCCGCCGGGACTGCCAGCCAATCACGGCACGGCTTAAAGACTCTGCAAAAATAAGTCCAGGTTTGGAATCAGCAGATTTCTCTCGTTTCAGTGGAATTACAGAAGTTCCTTTTAAATTAATGATAAAATAAAGACTTTATGACACAAAGCTGTATCTTAATGATGATTATGTTTCATGTATTGGTTTGATGTGACTGAAACGCTCTGAAGTAAAACCAAATATGTTTATTCCATTTCTCACTTCGTCAGTCACATGATCCTTTCACAGTTCACTCCGAGTGGCCGTTTCAGTTTCTGAACCTTTTTATAGAATTAACCCAAATGTATGAATTATTTCATCAGATTCTTCACAGGCTTGACTGGAGACGGACAACGAGGAGTTAGGAAACAGGAGGCAGGAGGCAGGAGTTAGGGGTAGGAGTTAGGACAGGAGGTAGGAATAGGAGGTAGGAGTTAGGAGGCTGCAGGTGAAGTGCGGAGGCCGAGAGTTTGTTCAAAGGTCGACAGTAAAGCTCCATAAAGACTTTAACGAGACGCCGTTAACAACGAAATAAAGACGAGGAAACGAGGAGGAAGGAGACGAGGAGGAAGGAGACGAGGAGGAAGGAGACGAGGAGAGTAAAGGTTCTTAGCCGTCATCTGGATTAGGCTGTTGTTGGTGACACTGATAAAACACTAAAACAGACCGGTACAGACGTCGCCTAAGAACAGTGTTGGGGAGAATACTTTGTTATTGTATTTATTTACTGAATACTGAATACTCGCCTCGAACTTATTTACCACAAAAAAAAAGCACGTTTGCAAACGCCCAAAATAACTCAGATCTATGACTAAACTGATGAACCTGAAATGTAATGTTTCCTTTGATACTCGGAAATTAACTGTAACTAATATTCTCAAGTGAGAGTACTTTACCAGAATACAGTTACTGAAAAGTAGTATTTAGTTACTCCCCAAACTGCCTAAGAACCCTCTCCTCTGATGGCTGATGGAGCGCCCCCTGGAGGCTGTGGTAAAGGTTGTTAGCTGTCGTCTGGACCGGGTTCTTCTGCGTTTGAGGCCGAGGTCAGAGCTGAAGCTAATTACTGTGATCCTCCGAGTGTGACCCGGGGTTTGTGCTATTGCTCCGTCTGCACTCCTCCCCCTGACTCCCACCGACTCCCACCCCCGACTCCCACTCTGACTCCTCCCCACACACACAACACCCTCACGGAGGTGTGTGTGTGTGTGTGGGCGTGCACGCTCCGCTCCGTCTGAAAGCACTGGCGCTGTATTAGACCCTGTCAGTTCAGACCCCCCAAGAGACGTCAGCACCTCGACCCAGCGGACTGACCCCCCCCGCCGGATCCCCCCACTGACCCCCCCGGATCACCCCACACTGACCCCGTACACACGTGCACACGCACACACACACGCGCGCACACATACACACGCACACACAGACGCACACACACAAACCCGGATGTAAACTCTACAAACATCACAACATCACAAACGTGGCGTCGCGAGAAACACGAGGCCAGTGTGGCTCAAATCAGACTAAAACTTATAACTGAGGGTTATAAGGAACTCTCTACTAAAGTGTCTGAAGGTTGAGGTTATAAGGAACTCTCTACTAAAGTGTCTGAGGTTGAGGGTTATAAGGAACTCTCTACTAAAGGTCTGAAGGTTTGAGGGTTATAAGGAACTCTCTACTAAAGCGTCTGAGGTTTGAGGTTATAAGGAACTCTTCTTCTATTAAAGCGTCTGTAAGTTTGAGGGGTATAAGGAACTCTCTACTAAAGGGGCTGGTCTGAAGGTTTGAGGGTTATAAGGAACTCTCTACTAAAGGGTCTGAAGGTTTGAGGGTTATAAGGAACTCTCTACTAAAGCGTCTGAAGGTTTGAGGGTTATAAGGAACTCTCTACTAGGTAAAGGTCCTGAAGGTTTGAGGGTTATAAGGAACTCTCTACTAAAGTGTCTGAAGGTTTGAGGGTTATAAGGAACTCTCTACTAAGCGTCTGAAGGTTTGAGGTTTATAAGGAAACTCTCTACTAAAGCGTCTGAAGGTTTGAGGTTATAAGGACCTAAAGCGTCTGAAGGTTGAGGGTTATAAGCCTGTACCTAAAGGTCTGAAGGTTATGAGGTTATTAAGGACTAAAGCGTCTGAGTTGAAGTGACGCTCCGTCTGATCTGTGTCATTAACGTCTATTACACCTGGATCTGCAGCTCGTTCACATTATATTTTCTGTCCATTAGATCCCACTCTTTATATCTGCCTTATTAATCCACATTTACCGAGCCGCGCAGAGTCAGGCATAAAAACTCCATTAGTCACAGAGGCATAACTCAGAGGTGAGCGGGATGGGAGGGGGGAGAGAGGGAGAGGGGGGACACCAGAGGGGAGGGGGAGAGGGGAGAGGGGGGGACACCGAGGGAGGGGGAGGAGGGAGAGGAGAGGGGAGAGGGACACCAGAGGGATGGGGAGAGACGGAGGGGGGAGAGACGAGAGGGGGACACAGAGGGAGGGGGATGGACGGAACGCGAGAGAGTCGCACATATCTTCACAAAACGCAGGTTTCCTACAACACAATCAATCAAATCAATGGTTTTGTAAAGCCTAATATTCACAACAGGAGTTTCCTCAGCAGCTGCACCGAACATGAAGGAATAAACAGAGCAGTAAATAAGAAAATGTAAGTTCAGGCTAATTAAGTATCCAGGCAAAACATAAATGCCCAAATAAGCGGTGGCAGGCAGGTGGGACGAGCGGCCCGTGGGTTGTCCCCTTCCTTATGACTCCCCAGCACGGTGAGAAACACTAAAAACCCAGGGGAGACAACTGTATAACAACAATCTCTGTGCACACCACAGATTCCAACAGACGATTCCTCCTCCTTAAACAGCGAATCCCCAGCTTCATTGGCTCATCATTTCATTGGCTCATTTATCTGGTCAAACTATGCAACATTGTATTAACCTGAAACACTCACTCATGTTGCAGCTGTTCATGCACCTTTTTTGATGGATTTAAAAAAATTCTAGATAACATTTTTTTCCAAACTTTTTACACATAATTATTGTAAATCTTACTTCATTCTGGCACAAACGACTTAAAGTTTGAAAAAATATCAAATATTTAGAAAAATGAACAAACGCATCTTTCTGTGGGTTTATTTTGTCGGATTTTAACTGTTGTTTTATTTTATTTTTAACTGTTTTTAGCATTTTATTTTTTATTGCATTTTGGACAAAAATGTGACAAAATGGCGACCAAAACACAACAAACAAAACTATGAAACATATCGAAAAAACTACAAAAAGATGCTTAAGAAATGCAACAGATGTCCGTCAGTTTTTGTAGGTGTTGAAACATTGATTTCTCACTTTCAAATGTGCTCTGTTTATTACTGACTCCAGCGTCCTGCATCGATCCGAACTTAAAACCCTCGTGTTATTTGTTTAAGGAGCCATAACGAGTCATTTTCAAGCCAGGAATTTAAATACTCATAATTAGTATTTAGCTTATATTAATAAGTAGTGTGTTTTTATAGCCAACCTTCTATGTAACTTGTACTGGCGGTTTCGGTACACACTGTGACCTTCCTCAGAGGTCACATTGATGGGAATAAAGGTCTGGCTCGAAGAACCAAAAAAAAAAAAATTTAGAGTCATTAAAATATCGAGTCCAAAACTCTCTTCCGTGTTTGAACCGTAGCCTGATGAAGCGCCGGCCTGCCGTTTCTTCTTTTCTTCTCCGACGAGTAAAGTATCGGTTACCGCGGCGACTCTCGATCGGATCACAAAGGTCAAAGCGGCTGGATATTAAAGACAAACATTAATAAAAGTTTTCAGACTTCTTCCTGTTTTTGTTAAAGTCAAATGTTTTTTAAGGAAATATTGACTCTGTGTAACATAACCTGCTGATAATGTCAGCGCCATATTACAGCTCGACGGGGGTTAATAACAGACCGCTCTTTGTAGGTGAGACGGAGGAAACGGAGGACAGGAGGAACAGGAGGAACAGGAGAACAGAGAAACAGGAAACAAGAGGACAGGAGAAAACAGGAGGAACAGGAGGAACAGGAGAAACGGAGGAACAGAGAACAGTGAGAAACACGAGGAAACAGGAGAACGGAGTAACAGGAGAACGAGAACAGGAGGAACAGGAGGAACAGGAGAAACAGAGGAACAGGAGAACAGGAGACAGGGAGAACAGGTGGAACAGGAAGGAACAGGGAGAAAACGGAGGAACAGGGGAACAGGAGAAACAGGAGTAGAAACAGGAGGAACAGGAGGAACAGAGAAACAGGGAGAACGGAGGGAAAACAGAAAACAGGAGGAACAGGAGAAACAGGAGGAACAGGAGAGAACAGGAGAAACAGCAGGAAGGAGGAACAGGAGGAACAGAGGAAACAGGAGAACAGAGGAAACAGAGGAACAGGAAGGAAAGAGAACAGGAGAAGCAGAGGGAACAGGAGAAACAGCGAGGAACAGGAGGAACAGGAGAACAGGAGAAACAGAAAACAGGAGAAAACAGGCAGGAACAGGAGGAAACAGGAGGAACACAGGGGAGAACAGAGAACGAGGAAGGAACAGGACAGGAAACAGGGGAACAGAGAACAGGAGGAACAGGAGAGGACAGGAGGCAGAGAACAGGAGAAACAGGAGGAACAGGAGAAACAGGAGGAACAAGGAGAAACAGGAAAGGAACAGGAGAACAGGAGAAACAGGAGGAACAGGGAGAAACAGGAGGAACAGGAGGAACAGGAGGAACAGGAGAAACAGGAGGAACAGGAGAAACAGAGGAGGAGAAACAGGAGGAACAGGAGAAACAGGAGGAACAGGAGAAACAGGAGGAACAGGAGAGAACAGGAGAAACAGGAGGACAGGAGAACAGGAGGAACAGGAGAAACAGGAGGAACAGGAGGAAACAGGAGGAAACAGGAGGAACAGGAGAAACAGGAGGAACAGGAGAACAGGAAAGAGAACAGGAGAAACAGGAGGAACAGGAGAGAACAGGAGAACAGGAGGAACAGGAGACAGGAGAAACAGGAGGGAACAGGAGGAACAGGAGAACAGGAGAAACAGGAGAAACAGGAGGACAGGAAACAGGAAGAAACAGGAGAAACAGGAGGAAAGGAGAAACAGGAAACAGGAGGAACAGGAGGAAACAGGAGGAAACAGGAGGAACAGGAGAAACAGGGAGGGAACAGGAGAACAGGAGGAACAGGAGAAACAGGGAGAAACAGGAGAAACAGGAGGAACAGGAAGAAACAGGAGGAACAGGAGGAAACAGGAGAAACAGGAGGAGGAACAGGAGAAACAGGAGACAGGAGAAACAGGAGAAACAGGAGGAACAGGAGGAACAGGAGAAGAAACAGGAGGAACAGGAGAACAGGAGGAACAGGAAAACAGGAGAACAGAGGAACAGAGAACAGGAGAAACAGGAGGAACAGGAGAAACAGGAGAACAGGAGAAACAGGAGGAACAGGAAACAGGAGAAAGAGAACAGGAGAACAGGGAAAGGAAACAGGAGAACAGGAGAAACAGGAGGAACAGGAGAACAGGAGAAACAGGAGGAACAGGAGAAACAGGAGAAACAGGAGAAACAGGAGGAACAGGAGAAACAGGAGAAACAGGAGGAACAGGAGAAACAGGAGAAAACAGGAGGAACAGGAGAAAGGAAACAGGAGAAGAAACAGGAAGAGAACAGGAGAAACAGGAGGAACAGGAGAAACAGGAGGAACAGGAGAACAGGAACAGGAGAAACAGGAGAAACAGGAGAAACAGGAGAACAGAGAACAGGAAAAGAAACAGGAGAAACAGGAGAACAGGAGGAAACAGGAGGAACAGAGAACAGGAGGAACAGGAGAAACAGGAGAACAGGAGGAACAGGAGAAACAGGAGGAACAGGAGAAACAGGAGACAGGAGAAACAGGAGAACAGGAGAAACAGGAGGAACAGGAGGAGGAACAGGAAACAGGAGAACAGGAGGAACAGGAGAACAGGAGGAACAGGAGAAACAGAGGAACAGGAGGAACAGGAGGAACAGAGAACAGGAGAACAGGAGGAACAGGAGAAACAGGAAGGAACAGGAGGAACAGGGAGGAAACAGGAGAAAGGAGAAAAGAGAAACAGGAGGAACAGGAGAAACAGGAGAACAGGAAAACAGGAGAACAGGAAACAGGAGAACAGGAGAACAGGAGAACAGGAGAACAGGAGAACAGGAGAACAGGAAAAAAAGGAAAGGAAAAACAGAGAAACAGGAGGAACAGGAGAAACAGGAGAAACAGGAGAAACAGGAGGAACAGGAGAGGAGAAACAGAGCAGGAAACAGGAGAACAGGAGAAACAGGAGAACAGGAGAAACAGGAGGAACAGGAGAACAGGAGGAACAGGAGAACAGGAACAGGAGAAACAGGAGGAACAGGAAAAGAGAACAGGAGGAACAGGAGAAACAGGAGAACAGGAGAAACAGGAGAAACAGGAAAAGAAACAGGAACAGAAACAGGAGAACAGGAGGAACAGGAGGAAACAGGAGGAACAGGAGAAACAGGAGAAAGGAGAAACAGGAGAAACAGGAGAAACAGGAGGACAGGAGAAAGAAACAGAGAACAAAAAAGGAAACAGAGAAACAGGAGAAACAGGAGAAACAGAGGAACAGGAGGAACAGGAGAACAGGAGGAACAGGAGAACAGGAGAACAGGAAGAAACAGGAGAAACAGGAGAACAGGAAAACAGGAGAACAGGAGAACAGGAGAACAGGAGAACAGGAACAGGAGAACAGGAAGAAACAGAGGAGAAACAGGAATTAAAAACTCGTCAAAGATTCATTTCCATAAAAGCGTTGTTCACTTGAATCATCAATAATAAACTGCTTTAATTTGTCCTGGTTATTTCAGCTCAGATTCACTCCGTCATTCACTTGATGGGACTTTCCTGCTTAAATACAGGTTTTACAAAAGTTCAACTTTCATTTATATTTCAAAGCTGTTACTTGTTTTTCTTCTTTGTTTTCTGGTTTGATTCACCCTTAGTTGTTATTTTGCATGAACAAAAACCCTCATTCCTTGAAAAAACGTCTATAATGATGAAATATTTTATTTTATATTAGTAGGTACAGTATGCGCTTTTGTTTATGCAGAATAATTAGCCATGTGCTCCTCGTGTTTATGTTTTATGCAGGTCCTAAAAATAAAACAATAGACCTAAAATATTAAAATAGACTTAAAATAAAACAATAGACTTAAAATAAAACAATAGACTTAAAATAAACCAATAGACTTAAAATAAACCAATAGACTTAAAATAAAACAATAAACCTAAAATTAAACAATTGACCTAAAATAAAACAATTGACCTAAAGGCCTTTAGAGGAATATGGAGCTCAAACTATAAAATCTGCCCCTGTCGTTTTGTGAAGAGAATTAAAAGGCTGCAATTATAAAACTGTTTTGTTTTAATGTAAAATTACTATTTTAGCCTTAACCCAACATCAACTTCTAATTTAGCATTTAAAACTAAATCCAACCCTTTTTTCATCGTTATAGAAAGGCCTTTAATAGCCTCATATACAGCCTAAAATATTATTAATATGTATAATGATATGTATTGCTCCAAACAGTCGTCATTTTACTGGTTTTATTATGGCTGATTTTATTGTTTGTTGTTTCAATTAAATCTGTATTGTTTTATTTGAAGAGGTGCTCATTAGACATTAATAAGCTTCAATAATTAAACGGTTCTGAATATCATGAACATCCAGGGACTAACCCTAACCCAATGCTTATTCATACCGTATTACTTACCGAGCCATGAAATGTTTTTATATCAATTATGTTTAGGTTTCTGGAAACAGTGTTTGTTTCTAAAATGTGCTACAGAAACAAAGTAGACCTCGGATTAGAAGATAAGATAATCCTTTATTGATCCCACAATGGAGAAAATCACTTGTTATATTTGGCGCTTAATAAGAGCGCACTCACACGTGTCCATCTGAACCTGCTGGAAGCCCCTTCAGCGCAGTTCGTTTGTGCAGTGTGAGCGCAGTCAAACCGTACCCGAGTCCCACAGGGTTCCGGACTTTGGTCCACTTGGAGGAGGTGAGCCGGTTGCTCGTATATGCTCACACGCACGGGTACAAGCTGCTGTCTTGTGAGCGGCTGCGTTTCTGTCACAGTGAGAAGAGGCTGGATGTATAACGTGTGTCAGAGCCACTGCTGCTTTACCTTCTGATGAACGAACAGAGCAGCAGCCGCCGCCGTCTCCCCGGCCCCTACCACTAGCACAGCGGTTAGTGCTCTCGCTTCACAGCTAGAAGGTCCTGGGTTCAATTCCCACCTGGACGGGGCCTTTCTGTGTGGAGTTTGCATGTTCTCCCCGTGTCTGCGTAGGTTTCCTCCGTGTACTCCGGTTTCCCCTACCACCAAAAACATGTACAATAGGCCAGGATGAATGATGTGTGTGTGAATGTATGGTGGTGGTCAGAGGGACCGTTGGCGCAGACGTGTGCAGTCGTGACAGCGCTTCTGTCAGTCTCCCCCAGGGGAAACTGAAGCTACTAAGGTAGTTTACCACCACCAAGTATGGAGTGAATGTAAAATGCTCTCATGTAAAGCGCTTTGTGACCATGCCTGTGAAAGGCGCTATATAAATAAAGATCTTCTTCTTCTTCTTCCGGGCCGCCTTGCTCCCGGCTCACTGGCCGCATCACGCTCGTCTTGGGTCTGACTTTACGGGGCCTGTAGAACTTCTTACGCGCTGTGTCCGAGTCACATTTCTCTGCTAATGCATCCTGGTTTGGCAACAGATACTGTCTGACAGATACAAGCTGTGGGTGCATTTAGATTTACACTTGTGATTTTGGTCCGTGTTCGTGTTAAGTGCTTCATTGCAACGTAGGCTATAAACTACTTCCAGGAGTTCGACTACATAATTCTGTTGAACCAGTGGCCGAAGCAGCAATGAATGACAACTGAGCATCATATCTTCTGTTCTGTAGCCTTTTTTGAAGGCTGTATTTGATCCATGAATCCAAAGAAACGCTCAGAGCAGGTGCTATATATCTGCTTCGCCCCCGCCTCAGCTGAGCAGAGGACAAGGGGACGGGCACTTCTCTATCTCTCTGCTTTATTAAAGGTGACTTTTTTTCTTTCTTGTTAAACTGCAGTAAAATGCAAAGAAAAGTGTAGTAAACAGATTTGACAACGGGGTTCATAGTAGACACTATTTCATGCAGCTGGGTTTATTATTATGTTTTCTTGATTTCCACATAAATCATGTTGTGCTGCTGCTCCACGTGTACACTTGTAAACAACTCCTCGTGCTGCTCTAATTGGTTCGTTTAAGTGTGAGCGTGGGCCAGACCTTTCCTCAAACGAGCTAGAGACTGGCACGGTTCGGATGTGAGTGCCAGATCACTCACTGGGTGCAGGATAGACAGGAAATGTGCAAACAGTTAAGTAGTAAAACAGAGGTGTCGTATGTACAATGAGTAAAAACAAACATCTTAAGGGGCAGAAATATAAACAATAAGGAAATAAAGAATAAATTAAAAATATAATAAAAATTAGAACCGACTGTAAAGAGTAGAATATCAAGGTCAACATCGTGCAAAGTTTACAGTCCTAGTGCAGGTTGTCAACAAGAAGATGTTTCTGGTCCAGAGTCTGTGGAACATCTGAAAGTTCAGGGTCTGCAGCAGAGGACGGGGTTTTACTGTTAATGTTGAATATTTGAGTCATAAACTAAATGTCACCGTCGTAACTGAATCAGAGCAGAGTCTGACCTGCCTCAGGCCCCAAGCAGCCGCGGCTCGTCCTCACTGAAGTTCCTCTAACATAAGGGAAGATAAAATGTTTGTGTAAATAAGTGCGACTCGAAGAGAACTGGACCTGAGGGACGTCTGTGATAAACAAACGGATGATTTTCATTCAGTTTCAGACGGAGCCGAGTCCCAGAGGCTCCGAATAAACTCACATCAGGAGGAAACCGAGCACTTTCATTATCAGGAAATATGAGAGAAATATCAGGGAGTATCACAGTATCACAGGATCTCACCAGGACACCAGGGAGAGGGGAGAGAAGAGGAGAGAGGAGATGGAGAAAAGTGCAGGCCCCACAGTGTTTGATAATGTGACATTACTGTGATTAACTCTAAAACATTTAATAACATAAAATTCATCAATGTCTTTAAACCGCTGTCTTTGTTTAAAAATCAGATTTGATTTTTATTGCCGTCGTCAGTGAAAATTTAACACTTCAAAACCATAAGGGCATAGACATTGTAGAAAGGTTTTCCAGTCTTCATCTGAACTTTGAATCATCCACAAGGCTTCTTCAGTTCAGCTGTTTCTCCTCTTGGCTTTGGTTCATGTAATCACGTGTTTACATACATGAGAAACCCTTTCATAACCGGAATATTAGCAATAACCCTGTCATTGGTTACTCCTTTTCTAACCTGGGTATTTGGTCACGTATATTACACGGATATTACATGTAAACGCGTAACATCCCCTTCAAAAGGAACATTCATTTGTTTCTGTGCATGTTCTAAGGAATCTTGGTCTTTTGAGTTCAGGAAGTACATGATGCACCATCTGCACCTTCCAGAAATACACAAGAAGCATGTTACGTATCTGTTCAAATAAAACAGAGCTAAACATAACATTGTATATTATATCCAGATCACTATGACCACAGGAGTATCTGCTCAGGCAGGTAAACAGGTTATTCCAAATGGTTAGGAAACTGGAATATTGACCTTAACGCATGTAAACGTAGTTACAGTTTGGCCCCGGTTTATTTCTGGGGTTTATGTTTTTCTGGTAAAGTCGTTTGTGAAGCTAACCACTCTGCCACTGGAGATCTGACAGTGAAACGTGAAACAAAATGAGCTGTCAGCGACATCAGCGAGACGACATCAGCGAGACATCAGCGAGACGACATCAGCGAGACGCGGCGAGTGACAGGAGCCGCTCAAAGAAACTGTTCAAATATAAATGGAATCATAAACGGAGGAAAAGCAGATCCGTGTTTGAGCTGAACACGTCACTAAAGGATCAATTTAGTCAAACTCATGTTTCTGTGACTGAAACCTGCAGATGTTTGGGTCGACTCCTGAAAACCAAATCTAAAATTAAAGCCGCAAGCGGCGATGTAGGCCCTAGCCCCTGGCGCTGCCCCCCCTTGCGACCGCCCCCCTTGCTACCGCCCCCGCTCTCGCCCAAACCTGCTTTCCCCTCGGCCTCACACACAACCTGTGTGCTCTCTGCTAACTCTTGCTCCGGCCCACTCTCGCCTTGCCTTCGTCACACCTTACTCTTGCCCCAGGTATCTCTGATGCCAGCCCACTCTTGCTTCAGCCTCAGGGCCCCGGCCTCACGTTCACCACAGCGGTGCTTTTCACTCGTTCTATAGTTGAAATACCTTCTATGACCAGTGAACTGCAATACTCGGGAGAAGCCAGCAGGCAAAACAGCATCTGGACAGAGGTGCACTCTTGTATTTGCAGAAAAAAGAGCAGTGATCTGCACGAGTAAAGAGGAAAATGGCAGTGAAAGGTAAAAAAGTGGCTAAATAAATAATTGTGTCTACATAACTTGGTGCTCATTCTGGAGTTGTATCTGGTTCAGAGTGCAGTGGCCCATGTGAAAAGAGAAAGCATTATAAAAGTGTCAATACCATGTTTGAACTGGCAACCTCCTGCATCAAAGACAAGGACATTATTACTGAGCTATAACATGACCCCAAGGTTAACCTGATACGGGCTACTTTTCTCTAAATCCCCGGGTGTGAAAATATGTCCAAGCAAGGCATTTGGGAAGAGAGGTCATTTCAGGTCATTTTTGCCCCTACATTTCCCCCCAGTTCTTCCTCTATTGTTTTCCTACTGTCCCCCCATGTCTTTCTGTGTAGTTGTGCATATTTCTAAACTGTTCTTTCTTCGTTTTTAATAAGGTTGGGACCATAGGCGCCGATTTATGTTCTTCCCAGTAGATGCCCAGTCCAAACCAAAAAAAGAAAAAAAAATATGGTTAAGTTTGAACCAGCAACCTCCTGCACCAAAGACCAGCGTACTATCTCTGAGCTATAACTCTGTGTAATGACCTAATGCCTAATGTGGGCCACTACTATTCTCTAAATGACCAGGGCGAAATTAGATCCCACCATGCCACTGGAGGAGAGAGGTCATTTCAGGTCATTTTCCCCCACCCCCCTCCATTTCTTGATTGTTTTCGACACCCTCCCCAGTTTTGCCTCAAGTGTTTCCCTAGTGTCCCAACATTTCTTTCTGTGTAGTTCCACATATTTTGAAACGGTTCTTTCCTCGTTATTAATGAGGATTTAATAAAATATTAATTAAAAAAAGAAAAACAAAAAAGTCATGGTTGGGTTTGAACCGGCAATCTAATCGATGCAAACCCTGCACTAATAATAATAATAATAATAATGCATTAGTCTTATATAGCGCTTTTCCAGACGCTCAAAGTCGCTTTACAATTTGGTGCATTATTCATTCACTCCATACTCGGTGATGATAAGCGAGGCAACCAGTCTGCGCACATCAGCCACCACCACCAACCACTCACTCACTCATTACATTCACTAGGCTTCCTGGTGTTACTGAACGGTCTCCCATCCAAGTACTAACCAGGCCCTACCCTGCTTAGCTTCCAAGGTCTGACGGGATTGGGCATCGCAAAGGCGGTATGACCACTCTATAAACAGAGCTAGACAAGCACAGATACTTTTACAACCGAACTGACAAATATCTTATGAAACACCTTGCGCTCATGTAGTCCAGGCTCGGACAATATGTGGGTCATTTCCCCGTTTTTAGTGAGGGTGGGGCCATAGGCGCAGATTCAGGTTCTTCCCAGTAGGTACTGAGTCACAAATAAAAAGAAGTCACTGTGGGGTTTGAACCGGCAATCTAATGGGAACCCTGCACTGTACTAACGGAGCTATACAAGCTTAAGCAACAACACTGCGGATTTTATATTAATCTTATGAAACAGTTACACTCGTGTGTTCACAGAAAACTGAATTACAGTTCAGGCAATATTTATTGAAACATTTTGTAATTAGGGCTAATTCCCTGGGCGCCCAAAGATCTGAGAAGGTGCTCCAGCCCCACAAAAGTCTCGATAGATGACGGAATATTTTGGTGACACCAAAATAGTACGAGGAATACACGGAGAGACGGACAGGAAACAGCCAAACTGATCTTCCTGTGACTGTACTGTCCAAAAACCTGATTTTGGAGCCAAAAACTTAAAGCTTCTTTCTGTAACAGAGGGGTAGTAAAACTATGTATGAGTCTAAAAGTGTGGCTTTTGTGAATAAAGGGGGAATTTGGGAAAAATTCTGGCAGCCATCATGCTGCCAGAATAAGAACTCTGGCTATTTTCACGGAGGATGGGCGGGCCACTTACAAGCCATCTTAAGCCAGCAGGTGGCGCTGTTGGGCCAGTTTGCAAGGGCATAATAAGTGTAGTGCTTGCCTTGACCCCCACATATTATACATCTTTGGAGAGCTCTGACTGAGGCACATGTGACTGTCAGATGTCTAGATGCACTGTGCCAAGTATGATTTAGCTGAAAAACCAGGGACTAGTTCGTTAAAACATAAGTTGAGTCCAGCCGGTTTTCCAATTGCAAGTCAAAATGGCCGACTCCTGTGCGTCCGGGCGTGGCGCTCCAATGGAGTTTTTGGTTTGTCCTGATGTGCCCTTTCACTGTACCCAAGGATTTGGGCCTACGCCCAAAAACGCATGTTCTTTTTGAATGGGGGTCAACTTTGAGGGGGCGCTGTGGAGCCATTTTGTTTTGGGCGTGCGCATGTCGCCCACTGACACGCAATTTTCGCCGACTCTGATCACTGTGCCAATTTCTGCGTGTACTTTTGCACAGGAAGGCACTGAAAAACAGGATCTTAGAGGCGGAATAAGAATAACAAGAAACCGGGGGAGAACAAAAGTCCCTTACCAGGACTTCGTCCTGGCGCGGGCCTAATAAAAGAAGGCATTGAAACATTCCCCGCGTTTTTAAATCAGTTTCTTTAGTTTTGTCAGAAGATTTATTTTATTATTGTTCCTTTTCTGGAGCCGTCGGGAAATGTTTAATTGGTCCAAGAGCTTGGCCTCACACGTGAGCCTGTAAAGGCTCTTTTCCACATGCAGGCGCATGTTTCACCTTTGTGGAGCTTTTCCATGACAACGGCCAAACCGGTCTGACCAGGTTTAGGACCGACCTCTGGCTGTGGCCAAAGCGCTGACCCATGTGACCCGTGTCTGATGTGACGTGAACAGACTCTGGCCTCTGATTGGCCAAAGCGCTGACCCATGTGACCCGTGTCTGGTGTGACATGAACAGACTCTGGCCTCTGATTGGCCAAAGCCCTGACCCGTGTCTGATGTGACGTGAACAGACTCTGGCCTCTGATTGGCCAAAGCGCTGACCCATGTGACCCGTGTCTGGTGTGACATGAACAGACTCTGGCCTCTGATTGGCCAAAGCGCTGACCCGTGTCTGATGTGACGTGAACAGACTCTGGCCTCTGATTGGCCAAAGCGCTGACCCGTGTCTGATGTGACGTGAACAGACTCTGGCCTCTGATTGGCCAAAGCGCTGACCCGTGTCTGATGTGACGTGAACAGACTCTGGCCTCTGATTGGCCAAAGCGCTGACCCTGTCTGATGTGACATGAACAGACTCTGGCCTCTGATTGGCCAAAGCAGAGAGTGCACAGCCCTCACTATTGACGCAGCTCATACGGATTAAATATTTCATAACATCATACTGCTGTGCTAAAAGGGGATTCTGCCGATAATAGCATTTAGCCGCTGTTAGCGCCGCTTTAGCTGGTGTTAGCATAACATTAGCATGTAGCTTACCTTCATAGTAGTATTTAGCTGTTTCTTTTCTGTTTTAATACAGCTTGGCTCCTCTGAATGATTCCATAACTCCACCAGAGGGCAGCATTTGTCCACATTTGTTCTCATCGCGGCTCTAAAAACTTTTAATGACGATCTGTACAGCGGCTCCTCTGTGCGGCCCCGCCCACAACAACTGCAGGTGTGTGCTGTGCGTGCGTGCGTGCGTGCGTGCGTGCGTGCGTGCGCGCGTGCGTGGCGTGGCGGTGGTGCGTGCGTGCGCGGCGCGCGTGTGTGTGCGTGTGTGCGTGCGTGCGTGGTGCGCGCGTGTGTGTGCGTGCGTGCGCGTGGTGCGCGCGTGTGTGTGCGTGCGTGCGTGCGTGTGTGTGTGGTGTGTGTGTGGTGGAAACAGAAAGGTCTGCGGGCTAGTGTCGATACGTGCACGTAGATCGTGGCGTGCGCGGCCAGTTCGCGCTATGTGGAACGACGGCTTAATGTGTGTGTGTGGGGGGGGGGAATGTGAGCGGGAGGGGAGAGAGGGAGAGGGAGGAGGAGAGAGGGAGGGGAGAGAGGGGGAGAGGGAGAGAGGGAGAGGGAGGAGGAGAGAGGGGGAGGGGGGGACTTTATATGAGCTGTTTACATTTATTTACTTACAGAAGTCATATCTTTACACAGTAATGGAAGCTCAACAGGAGTCTTGAAGCTTCCCCTATATTCAATTTACAAAGTTACCATAGAAATAAGCAAAGTTCAAGTATATCATTATCAAACCCAGGCAATTGATAATTATGTGTTTAAACAAGTTGTGTTTGTTAAATACATGTTTTAATGTATTTGTAACGTCTCTGCATAAAAAAATGTGATTTTTTTTTCTACAATTTAAATAGTTTCCAATAAATTGAACAAAGTCAAATCTTTGCTAAGTATATCAGCCTTTCTCCTCTGAACAGTTCTGATGGCTTATTTGAAAGATATTTAAAATACAATTATGCCATGATGGTTTATTTACCCAGAGCATTTTAGGGATTTGAGGTGTGAAAACATTTAAAAAAATATTACTGAAATGTGATGAAAATGTGTTTAAACTAAATAGGTTTTGTAGAATAAAGAGAGACATTATTTTTCAAAGAAATATAACACTC
>VHKM01001203.1:85000-151310 GCA_007210695.1 Neogobius melanostomus
CATCATACACATATATACCATTTTTATTATGTGATTTTGGTGAATTTTATTAATGAGGTTCTCAGGAAGAAAAGCAGCAGATTACTGACGCTAATGAGACTCATAAAAACAAATAAATAAATACTTAACAAACACCTCTTAATATAAAGTGTTACTGAAGTTTCAAAGTCTTAAAGTTTTTCTTCAGTAACAAAGTGTTTGACGCAGAAAAAGAAGGAACGTGATTGTTTCAAATGGTTAAATCTGTTTTTCTCCGTCTCGCTCTGACATGAGTCTGACTCTGGACTGAGTGTTGATGAATGATTCTGGTCCAAACGTTATTGTTCCTGCCGTTGCTCCTGACGGCGCTGAGCAGATAAAGTGTTAGTTATTTCTGCGATGATGAAGAAGCCGATCATCATCAGCTCATTCTTTCTGCAAAGATATAATTTACTGATAAATGCTCCGTTTAAAAGCTTTTTTGGGCTTTTCGATATGATTTGGGCTCATGTTCTCGTCTGTACCAGCGCCGCGATAAACAGCGCTCCATTTTCCCTTATCAGCCGCGGACCTGAACGCCTCGCGCTGCTTTCGAGGGCGCGGGAAACGATAGCGCCACGGCTGACACGCATTAAAAGATGAGGATCAATGACGGACGAGCGAGAGCCGGCCAGCTGACATGTCTCAGGCACGTCCAGGTCTGAAAACCAGGTCTGAAAACTGGGTCTAAACCAGGTCTGACGGAGCCTGGCCTTTGCCCTAAACTCCGTCTGTGTCTGATCTCAGTGGCTGCGTTTCATCGGTTAAAGTCCAACCTACCAATCAGCGAGCGGGGGAGGCGGGGCTTGTAGGTGACGTTATGCATTTGCACCGGATTTGCTGGTTGTAGTTTGAAAACAGATCCAATCATTTCAAAGGAGTTCATTCCTCCCACCTGAAAACGGAGGGTGAAGTTCCAGACCGTCTGTACGACATGAGTACGAGGGTAAGACCAGGCTACGTCTGATGGACGAGCGAGAGCCGGCCAGCTGACACGTCTCGGCACGTCGGTCTGAAAACCAGAGGTCTGAAAACCGGCGTCTAAACTGAAGTCTAATCCGGGTCTACGGTCTGATCCAGTCCTGGTGGATCTGAGCATCTAGCGTCAGTAACGTCTAACCGACCCACACGGCCTCGACTTTAGAACTTTAAGAGCTCGATTCAGATTCCTCGTCACTAAAACTCATTCATGTTTCACAAGAGCTTCAACAAATGACAACAGAAAACAATCAAAGCCAGATACACACAACCTTTGGAGGTTCTGCAGATCCAAGCAGGAACTGATGTGAATTAAAGCAACACCAGTGTGACCCAGACAGAGGCTTTATGGACCCAAGTGTGAACCCAGCAGAGCTTTATGGACCAAGTGTACTAAACCAGACAGAAGGCTTTTATGGACCAAGTGTGACCAGACAGACGGCTTTATGGCCAAGTGTGCCCCAGACACGAGCTTATGGACCAAGTTGTGACCCAGACAGGCCTTTTTATGGACCAAGTGTGACCAGACAGAGCCTTTATGGACCAAGTGTGACCCAGACAGAGCTTTATGGACCAAGTGTGACCCAGACAGAGCCTTTATGGACCAAGTGTGACCCAGACAGAGGCTTTATGGACCAAGTGTGACCCAGACAGAGGCTTTATGGACCAAGTGTGACCCAGACAGAGCTTTATGGACCAAGTGTGACCCAGACAGAGCCTTTATGGACCAAGTGTGACCCAGACAGAGCTTTAAAGTGGACAACAGAGCCTTTATGGACAAGGTGACCCAGACAGAGGCTTTATGGACCAAGTGTGACCCAGACAGAGCTTATGGACCAAGTGTGACCCAGACAGAGCCTTTATGGACCAAGTGTGACCCAGACAGAGGCTTTATGGACCAAGTGTGACCCAGACAGAGGCTTTATGGACCAAGTGTGACCCAGACAGAGCTTTATGGACCAAGTGTGACCCAGACAGAGCCTTTATGGACCAAGTGTGACCCAGACAGAGCTTTATGGACCAAGTGTGACCCAGACAGAGGCTTTATGGACCAAGTGTGACCCAGACAGGGGGAGGCTTTATGGACCAAGTGTGACCCAGACAGAGCTTTATGGACCAAGTGTGACCCAGACAGAGCTTTATGGACCAAGTGTGACCCAGACAGAGCCTTTATGGACCAAGTGTGACCCAGACAGAGCCTTTATGGACCAAGTGTGACCCAGACAGAGCCTTTATGGACCAAGTGTGACCCAGACAGAGCCTTTATGGACCAGGCAAACTGAGCAGAAGAAGAGGCTGTAGACGAGATTCAGGCTGAACCAAACCAGCTCAACCTTCCAGAACCTCAGCCCCACGTCCTGGAACCGTCTCCTCTGTCCCATATACCTCAGAGGGCTCTGCTCAGACCTCAGACCTCAGAGGGCCTCTGGCCTCAGACCTCAGACCTCAGACCTCAGAGGGCCTCTGGCCTCAGACCTCAGACCTCAGAGGGCCTCTGGCCTCTGGCCTCTGGCCTCAGACCTCAGACCTCAGAGGGCCTCGGGCCTCTGGCCTCTGGCCTCAGACCTCAGACCTCAGAGGGCCTCTGGCCTCAGACCTCAGACCTCAGAGGCCTCTGGCCTCAGACCTCAGAGGGCCTCGGGCCTCTGGCCTCTGGCCTCAGACCTCAGACCTCAGAGGGCCTCTGGCCTCAGACCTCAGAGGGCCTCGGGCCTCGGGCCTCAGAGGCCTCTGGCCTCAGACCTCAGACCTCAGAGGGCCTCTGGCCTCAGACCTCAGACCTCAGAGGGCCTCTGGCCTCAGACCTCAGACCTCAGAGGGCCTCGGGCCTCTGGCCTCAGACCTCAGACCTCAGAGGGCCTCGGGCCTCATCGGGCCTCGGGCCTCAGACCTCGGGGCCGCAGGCCGCGTGTTGAGACTCGGCTCATTCATATTTCAGTTTGACTCGTCTCACTTTGTCTCTTTCTGATCCTCATCAAACTTTCATCTAAAACATGTTTCTGAGGCCGAGCCGTCACTTCTGCTCACGGACGAGTACAGAGAGAAAATACTGTCCTACGGAGAGAATACTGCAGATAATACTGCAGATAATACTGCAGATAATACTGCAGATAATACTGCAGATAATACTGCAGATAATACTGCAGATAATACTGCAGATAATACTACAGAGAATACTGCAGATAATACTACAGAGAATACTGCAGATAATACTGCAGATAATACTGCAGATAATACTGCAGATAATACTGCAGATAATACTGCAGAGAATACTGCAGATAATACTGCAGATAATACTGCAGATAATACTGCAGATAATACTGCAGATAATACTGCAGATAATACTACAGAGAATACTGCAGATAATACTACAGAGAATACTGCAGATAATACTGCAGATAATACTGCAGATAATACTGCAGATAATACTGCAGATAATACTGCAGATAATACTGCAGAGAATACTGCAGAGAATACTGCAGATAATAATACAGAGAATACTGCAGATAATACTACAGAGAATACTGCAGATAATACTACAGAGAATACTGCGCTGTGACAAAGTATGACCTGCCCTGGCACTACAATCTCCATTCTATTGTGCAAGTCACAGAATGAACATTCAGATGTTATTAATGTATGAATTGTATCAACATTTGTTATGTAAGTGTAGCCTCAACTTTTAAATTGTTTTATGTTTTATAATTGTTGTTGGCATTATACACCTGGCCCAGGGACAACAGTTGAAAACTAGCTTTGCAGCTAATACTGACACATTTACAGAAATGTTCATTAATGTGAACTGTCCCTGTGAAATAAACTAATAAATAAATAAGTATCATTTTCTTCTGCTTTATCCGGGGCCGGGTCTTGGAGGCAGCTCTGAGCAGAGACGTCCAAACTCTGATCCTCAACACTTCTCCAGCTTTCTGACCTCACACACTTCCTCCAGCTGTTCTGACCTCACACACTTCCTCCAGGTGTTCTGACCTCCACACTTCCTCCAGCTGTTCTGACCTCACACACTTCCTCCAGCTGTTCTGACCTCACACACTTACTCCAGCTGTTCTGACTCGAGGCCACACCAGCTCAAAGGCATAGCGCTGTGCGGCACAAGATCTGGCCCATAGTATCTCCAGCGTGTCCTGGGTCTTCCACGAGACCTCCTCCCAGTAGGACATGCCCGGACCACCTCCCGAGGGATACAAAGTCCGGTCCTTCAGTAATATGTGAAACACTTTTATTTCAAATCCATAAATAACCGTTTGATACTTTTTCTCATGGCGTTTCTCTCGAACTAGTTTAAACTGTATTTCATTTCTGAGCTTTCAACACGTTCCTTTGCTGTTTCTGTGAGTCCCTTTTAACCTGTTACCCCCCCCCCCCCCCCCCCCCGATTGGGGCTAGGGTTAGTTAACCCTGATCAGGATATAATTAGGGTTACGAACGGCAAATGTAACGTAAGTTGTGTTTCACTCACACAGATCTCATTCATTTTTTAGAAACTAGAAGGTCTTGGCTTTCAAATGAGGTATCACACTGGCATGCAGGCTGTAAGCTTCCAGTCAATACGCTCGGAGATTTGGATGTAAATAATTGTTAACCCTAACCTTAAGGTGGCAGTTAAAGACTCATCTCTTCAAACCTAAACTCACTGAATTCTGCCGTCAGCATTTGAGTTTGTGAGTTTTATTTTTCTGTAAAGCGTTTGTTTCGTTGGAAAGTGATAAACTTTGAGTTATCTGTGAGTCATGAAGCTTAAGAACATTTATTTTAAACAGCGTCACTTTGAGTCTGAACAGTTTAAACGAGTTCATTTAAACTCATTTCTGAGTCGTGTTTAAAAACATCAATATTAATGTAAAGTCTGAATCCATTAGACGTTATAAAAACTGGAGGAGGATAATGCGGCTCTCAGGAAGAGGAAGTAAATAAATGAGACTGTGGTTAAATAAATAAAGTGTCAGAAAGAGGATGAGTAAATAAATAAATGGGCCTAAATGAATAAATAACCGCAGACTCTGAATAATAAAGTCTAAAAGGTTTAAAAACACGTGTTTTTCCGCTTTATTATTGATGTGATGTTATTATTTATCACAGACATGTCGCCTTCATGATCCTAAGCTCCGTGAAGTCGTCGTGACGCGTTCAAGTGTCTCTGCGTTATTTATTTAAACCGTCCGTCTGACAGAACACAGGAGGCACAGCTGGTCGAGCGGGTCGTGAGCAGAAGGTCGGGGGTTTGAAAACACTGTGGTTGAGCCTTTGGGCCTCACACTGAGGCGTGAGGGTGAGTCCATCCTTGCTGTAAAGTGCTTTATAAGTTGAGACCGTTTAACATTAGCCCGAGCCTGGTCTGGGTCAGGTCTGGGCCTTAGCAGAGGGTCACATGACCCCACACTCCCGGAGCGCTCCCCACAGGGCACCAGGAGGGACACGGTCCAATGCTTTCTCCAGATCCACAAAACACATGTGGACTGGTTAGACGAGCTCCCCGATGGAGGGTAAAGAGCTGGTCCAGTGTGATCCCGACCCTCTGATCCTGTCGATCCAGAACTGAACCAACGCCACGCGGTGACACGTGTTAAAGAACTGAACCGACCGCCACACGGTGACACGTGTTAAAGAACTGAACCGACCGCCACACGGTGACACGTGTTAAAGAACTGAACCGACCGCCACACGGTGACACGTGTTAAAGAACTGAACCGACCACCACACGGTGACACGTGTTAAAGAACTGAGCCGACCACCACACGGTGACACGTGTTAAAGAACTGAACCGACCACCACACGGTGACACGTGTTAAAGAACTGAACCGACCGCCACACGGTGACACGTGTTAAAGAACTGAACCGACCACCACATGGTGACACGTGTTAAAGAACTGAACCGACCACCACAGGTGACACGTGTAAAGAACTGAACCGACCACCACACGGTGACACGTGTAAAGAACTGAACCGACCCACACGGTGACACGTGTTAAAGAACTGAACATGGTACACGTGTCAAAGAACTGAACCGACCACCACGGTGACACGTGTAGAACGAACCGACCACCACATGGTGACACGTGTCAAAGAACTGAACCGACCACCACATGGTGACACGTGTTAAAGAACTGAACCGACCACCACATGGTGACACGTGTCAAAGAACTGAACCGACCACCACACGGTGACACGTGTTAAAGAACTGAACCGACCGCCACACGGTGACACGTGTTAAAGAACTGAACCGACCGCCACACGGTGACACGTGTTAAAGAACTGAACGACCACCACACGGTGACACGTGTTAAAGAACTGAACCGACCGCCACCACGGTGACACGTGTTAAAGAACTGAACGACCACCACACGGTGACACGTGTAAAGAACTGAACCGACCACCACACGGTGACACGTGTTAAAGAACTGAACCGACCACCACACGTACACGTGTTAAAGAACTGAACCGACCGCCACAAACGTGAAAACTGAACCGACCCCACCACCACACGCGGTGACAGTGTTAAAGAACTGAACCGACCACCACACGGTGACACGTGTTAAAGAACTGAACCGACCGCCACACGGTGACACGTGTTAAAGAACTGAACCGACCACCACACGGTGACACGTGTTAAAGAACTGAACCGACCACCACACGGTGACACGTGTCAAGAACTGACCGACCGCCACACGGTGACACGTGTCAAAGAACTGAACCGACCACCACATGGTGACACGTGTAAAGAACTGAACCGACCGCCACCGACCACCAGCGGTGACACGTGTTAAAGAACTGAACCGACCGCCACATGGTGACACGTGTTAAAGACAGTCCTACAACATCCAGAGACTTCAGGTGCTCAGGATGGATGTTGTAGATGTTTAGGTGTAGATAGACGGGTTCTCCTGGTGCAGAGTTGGAGATGTTGTAGATGTTTTATTTGCAGATAGACGGATTCTTCTGGTGGAGAGTTGGAGATGTGTAGATGTTTATGTGCAGATAGACGGATTCTTCTGGTGGAGAGTTGGAGATGTTGTAGATGTTTTATTTGCAGATAGACGGGTTCTCCTGGTGCAGAGTTGGAGATGTTGTAGATGTTTTATTTGCAGATAGACGGGTTCTCCTGGTGCAGAGTCGGAGATGTTGTAGATGTTTTATGTGTAGATAGACGGGTTCTCCTGGTGCAGAGTTGGAGATGTTGTAGATGTTTTATGTGTAGATAGACGGGTTCTCCTGGTGCAGAGTCGGAGATGTTGTAGATGTTTTATGTGTAGATAGACGGGTTCTTCTGGTGCAGAGTCGGAGATGTTGTATATGTTTTATGTGTAGATAGACGGGTTCTCCTGGTGCAGAGTCAGAGATGTTGTAGATGTTTTATTTGCAGATAGATGGGTTCTCCTGGTGCAGAGTCAGAGATGTTGTAGATGTTTTATGTGTAGATAGACGGGTTCTCCTGGTGCAGAGTCGGAGATGTTGTAGATGTTTATGTGTAGATAGACGGGTTCTCCTGGTGCAGAGTCGGAGATGTTGTAGATGTTTTATTTGCAGATAGACGGGTTCTCCTGGTGCTGAGTCGGAGATGTTGTAGATGTTTTATGTGTAGATAGACGGGTTCTCCTGGTGCAGCGTCGGAGATGTTGTAGATGTTTTATGTTAGATAGACGGGTTCTCTGGTGCAGAGTCGGAGATGTTGTAGATGTTTTATGTGTAGATAGACGGGTTCTCCTGGTGCAGAGTCGGAGATGTTGTAGATGTTTATGTGTAGATAGACGGTTCTCCTGGATCAGAGTCGGAGATGTTGTATATGTTTTATGTGTAGATAGACGGGTTCTCCTGGTGCAGAGTCAGAGATGTTGTAGATGTTTTATGTGTAGATAGACGGGTTCTCCTGGTGCAGAGTCAGAGATGTTGTATATGTTTATGTGTAGATAGACGGTTCTCCTGGTGCAGAGTCGAGATGTTGTATATTTTATGTGTAGATAGACGGTTTCCTGGTGCAGAGTCGAGATGTGTAGATTTTATGTGTAGATAGACGGGTTCTCCTGGTGCAGAGTCGGAGATGTTGTAATGTTTTATGTGTAGATAGACGGGTTCTCCTGGTGCAGAGTCGGAGATGTTGTAGATGTTTTATGTGTAGATAGACGGTTCTCCTGGTGCAGGTCGGAGATGTGTAGATGTTTTATGTTAGATAGAACGGTTCTCCTGGTGCAGTCGGAGATGTTGTAGATGTTTTATGTGTAGATAGACGGGTTCTCCTGGTGCAGAGTCGGAGATGTTGTAGATGTTTATGTGTAGATAGACGGGTTCTCCTGGTGCAGAGTGGAGATGTTGTAGATGTTTTATTTAGATAGACGGTTTCCTGGTGCAGAGTCGGAGATGTTGTGATGTTTATGTGTAGATAGACGGGTTTCTCCTGGTGCAGAGTCGGAGATGTTGTAGATTTTTATTTGCAGATAGACGGGTTCTCCTGGTGCAGAGTCGGAGATGTTGTAGATGTTTTATGTGTAGATAGACGGGTTCTCCTGGTGCAGAGTCGGAGATGTTGTAGATGTTTTATGTGTAGATAGACGGGTTCTCCTGGTGCAGAGTAGGAGATGTTGTAGATGTTTTATGTGTAGATATACGTGTTCTCATGGTGCAGAGTTGGAGATGTTGTAGATGTTTTATTTGCAGATAGACGGGTTCTCCTGGTGCAGAGTTGGAGATGTTGTAGATGTTTTATGTGTAGATAGACGGGTTCTCCTGGTGCAGAGTTGGAGATGTTGTAGATGTTTTATTTGCAGATAGACGGGTCTCCTGGTGCAGAGTCGGAGATGTTGTAGATGTTTTATGTGTAGATAGACGGGTTCTCCTGGTGCAGAGTCGGAGATGTTGTAGATGTTTTATTTTGCAGATAGACGGTTCTCCTGGTGCAGAGTCGGAGATGTTGTAGATGTTTTATGTGTAGATAGCGGGTTCTCCTGGTGCAGAGTCGGAGATGTTGTAGATGTTTTATGTGAGATAGACGGGTTCTCCTGGTGCAGAGTAGGAGATGTTGTAGATGTTTTATGTGTAGATATACGTGTTCTCATGGTGCAGAGTTGGAGATGTTGTAGATGTTTTATTTGCAGATAGACGGGTTCTCCTGGTGCAGAGTTGGAGATGTTGTAGATGTTTTATGTGTAGATAGACGGGTTCTCCTGGTGCAGAGTGGAGATGTGTAGTTTATGTGAGATATACGTGTTCTCCTGGTGCAGAGTGGAGATGTTGTAGATGTTTTATGTGTAGATAGACGGGTTCTCCTGGTGCAGAGTAGGAGATGTGTAGATGTTTTATGTGTAGATATACGTGTTCTCATGGTGCAGAGTTGGAGATGTTGTAGATGTTTATTGCAGATAGACGGTTCTCCTGGTGCAGATTGGAGATGTGTGAGTTTTATGTAGATAGACGGGTTCTCTGGTGCAGAGTGGAGATGGGTTGTAGAAATTTTTTGTGTAGAAATGACGGTCTCCTGGTGCAGAGTCGGAGATGTTGAGATGTTGTGACAGAGCTGTGTGTTTGTGGTCACGTTTGATGGATCCATTATGTTCTCCTGCATTATTCACCTCCTAACTGTCTCCTAACCCTCTCTCCTCGTCTCCTTTTCATAAACAGTGATATTTTATTCAACGTGACTTTGTTTTATTCAGTCGGACACTTTAGCTTTAATTATTCACCACGTTTGTCTCCTGTCCATCATCCTCTTTTCCTCCTTCCTTCATGTGTCCATCTGAAGATCTGAAGATGGACACATGGGTTTCTCTGATGGCGCCTTTAGTTCCTTTGTCACGTCCTGGAGAAACTTTCACCGTCTGTGGAGTTTCCATCCATCCATCCATTTTCTTCCGCTTTATCCGGGGCCGGGTCGCGGAGGCAGCAGTCTCAGCAGAGATGCCCAGACTTCCCGATCCACGCACACCTCCTCCAGCTGTTCTGGGGGGACCCCGAGGCGACACCAGGCCAGCTCGGAGACATAGTCCCACCAGCGTGTCCTGGGCCTTCCACGAGGCCTCCTCCCAATAGGACATGCCTGGAACACCTCCCGAGGGAGGCGACCAGGAGGCATCCGGAACAGATGCCCTAGCCACCTCAGCTGGCTCCTTTCGACGTGAAGGAGCAGCGACTCTACCCCGAGCTCCTCCCGGGTAACTGAGCTCCTCACCCGATCTCGGAGGGTGCGCCCAGCCACCCTGCGAAGGAATTCATTTCGGCCGCTTGTATTCGCGATCTTGTCCTTTCGGTCATTACCCGATCTCATGACCATAGGTGAGGGTGGGAACGTAGATCGATCGGTAAATCGAGAGCTTTGCCCCCTGACTCAGCTCCCTCTTCACCACAACAGTCCCGATACAGCGACCGCATCACTGCTGACGCTGCACCGATCCGTCTATCGATCTCACGCTCCATCCGTCCCTCACTCGTGAACAAGACCCCGAGATACTTGAATCCTCCACTGAGGTAAGGACTCCCCACCGACCTGAAGCGGGGAAGCCACCTTTTTTCTGGTGGAGAACCATGGCCTCAGACTCACTGTGGAGTTTCAGTTTCAGATAAACTGACACATTACTTGTGTCCTCCTTCTTCATGTGTCCTCTTCCTTCATGTGTCTCCTTCTTCATGTGTCCTCCTTCCTTCATGTGTCCTCCTTCTTCATGTGTCCTCTTCCTTCATGTGTCCTATTTCTTCATGTGTCCTCCTACCTTCCGTTCTTCTTCATGTGTCCTCCTTCCTTCTGTGTCCTCTTCCTCCATGTGTCCTCTTTCCTTCATGTGTCCTCCTTCTTCATTTGTCCTCTACCTCATGTGTCCTCCTTCTCATGTGTCCTCTTCCTTCATGTGTCCTCCTACCTTCATGTGCTCCCTGCTCCCTTCATGTGTCCTCTTCCTTCATGTGTCCTTCTCATGTGTCCTCTTCTCCTCCATGTGTCTCTTTTCTTCATGTGTCCTCCTTCTTCATGTGTCCTCCTTCCTTCATGTGTCCTCTTCCTTCATGTGCCTCCTTCCTTCATGTGTCTCTTCTTCATGTGTCCTCCTTCCTTCAGTGTCCTCCTTCCTTCATGTGTCCTCCTTCCTTCATGTGTCCCTTCCTCATGTGTCCTCTTCCTTCATGTGTCCTCTTTCCTTCATTGTCCTCCTACCTTCTGTTCCTTCTTCATGTGTCCTCCTTCCTTCATGTGTCCTCTTTCCTCCATGTGTCCTCTTTCCTTCATGTGTCTCCTTCCTTCATGTGTCCTCCTACCTTCATGTGTCTCCTTCTGGTCCCTTCCTTCATGTGTCCTCTTCCTTCATGTGTTCTTTTCATGTGTCTCCTTCATGTGTCCTCTTCCTCATGTTCCTCCTTCCTCATGTGTCCTTCTTTCCTTCATGTGTCCTCTTTCCTCATGTGTCCTTTCCTTCATGTGTCCTCCTTCCTTCATGTGTCCTCCTTTCTCTTCCATGTGTCCTCTTCCTTCATGTGTCCTCCTTCCTTCATTGTCCTCCTTCATGTGTCCTCTTCCTTCATGTGTCCTCCTTCCTTCATGTGTCCTCCTCCTTCCTTCATGTGTCCTCTTTCCTTCATGTGTCCTATTTCCTTCATGTGTCCTCCACCTTCATGTGTCCTTCCTTCATGTGTCCTCCTTTCTCTTCATGTGTCCTCTTTCCTCCATGTGTCCTCTTTCCTTCATGTGTCCTCCTTCCTTCATTTGTCCCTCCTACCTTCATGTGTCCTCCTTCCTTCATGTGTCCCTCCTTCCTTCAGTGTCCTCCTTACCTTCATGTGTCCTCACCTCATGTGTCCTCTTTCCTTCATGTGTCTCCCTTCCTTCATGTGTCCTCTTGTCCTTCCATGTGTCCTCTTTCCTTCATGTGTCCTCCTATCCTTCATGTGTCCCTTCATGTGTCCTCCTTCATGTGTCCTCTTTTTCCTTCCATGTGTCCTCCTTCCTTCATGTGTCCTCCTTCCTTCATGTGTCCTCTTCCTTCATGTGTCCTATTCCTTCATGTGTCCCCTCCTTCAGTTCTTCCTTCATGTGTCCTCCTTCCTTCATGTGTCCTCTTTCCTTCATGTGTCCTCCTTTCCTCATGTGTTCCTCCTTCCTTCATGTGTCCTCCTTCCTTCATGTGTCCTCCTACCTTCATGTGTCCTCCTTTCCTCTCATGTGTCCTCTTTCTCCATGTGTCCTCTTTCCTTCATGTGTCCTCTTCCTTCATGTGTCCTTCTTCATGTTCCTCTTCCTCATGTGTCCTCTTCCTTCATGTTCCTCCTTCCTTCATGTGTCCTCCCTCATGTTCCTCCTTCCTTCATGTGTCCTCCTTCCTTCATGTGTCCTCCTTCCTTCATGTGTCCTCTTCCTTCATGTGTCCTCTTTCCTTCATGTGTCCCTTTCCTTCATGTGTCCTCCTTCCTTCATGTGTCTCCTTCCTTCATGTGTCCTCCTTCCTTCATAGTGTCCCATTCCTTCATGTGTATCTTTTCCTTCATGTGTCCTCCTTCCCCATGTGTCCTTCCTTCCTTCATGTGTCCTCCTTCCTTCATGTGTCCTCTTTCCTCCATGTGTCCTCCTTCCTTCATGTGTCCTCTTTCTTCATGGTTTGCCTCTTCTTCATGTGTCTCTTCCTTCAATGTGTCCTCCTTCCTTATGTTGTACTCCTCCTTCATGTGTCTCCTTCTTCATGTCCTCCTTACCTTCATGTGGGTCTCTTTCCTTCATGTGGTCCTCCTTCTTCATGTGTCCTGTTCCCTCCATGCTGTCCTCTTTCCTCCATGTGTCCTCCTCTTCATCGGTGTTCCTCCTAACCTTATGTGTCCTCTTTCCCTTACATGTGTCCTCTTTCTTCATGTGTCCTCTTTCCTTCATGTGTCCTCCTTCCTTCATGTGTCACTCCCTTCATTCATGTGTCTCCTTCCTTCATGCTGTCTCTTTCCTTCATGTGTCTCTTTCTCATGTTCCTCCTGCCTTCAGTGTCCTCTTTCCAGACATGTGTCCTTCCTTCATTGTTCCTCTTCTTCATGTGTCTCCTCCTTCCTCATGTGTCCTCCTACCTTCATGGTCCTCTTTCCTACATGTGTCCTCTTTCCTTCATGTGTCCTCTTTCTCAGGTCTCTTTCCTTCATGTGTCCTCCTTCCTCATGTGTCTCTTCCCACTGTGTCCTCTTTCTCATGTGTCCTCTTTCCCAATTCCCTTCCTTTCATGTGTCCTCTTTCCTACATGTGTCTCCTTTCCTACATGTGTCTCTTTCCTTCATGTGTCCTCTTTTCCTTCAGTGTCCCTTCTTCATGTGTCTCTTTCCTCCATGTGTTCATTTCCTCATTGTGTCCTCTTTCCTAATGTGTCCTTCTTCATGTGTCTCCTTCTCATGTGTCTCCTTCTTTCATGTGTCCCTTGCCTTTCACGTGTACCTTTCTTGCATTCCTTCCTTTCCTCGTGTCTCTGTTCTTCCATGTGTTCCTCTTTTCTACATGTGTCCTCCTTCCTTCATGTGGTCCTTATTCCTACATGTGTCTCTTTCCTTCATGTGTCCTCCTTTCATTCATTGTCCTCTTCCTTCATGTGGTCCTCTCCTTCCTCTGTGTCCTCCTTCTTCATGTGTCATCTTTCTTTCATGTGTCCTCTTCCTTCATGTGTCCTCCTTCCTTCATTGTGTCTCTTTCCTCCATTGTTCCTCCTTCCTTCATGTGTCCTCCTTCCTTCACTGTGTCCTCCTTCCTTCATTTTCTTTCCTCATGTCTCTTCTTCATGTGTCTCCTTCCTTCATGTGGTGTCTTATTTTTCCCTAGTTCTTGACATTGCGAGAATGAACCCGATCTTCCCTTTTCTCAGTACGGCCAACCGTTAAATTATTTAAAGTAAACGTAAAAGTATTTAAAAAATGTAACAGTATTTAAATAAACGTAAAAGTATTTAATAAAAGTAACAGTATTTAAATAAAAACGTATTTACATAACGTAGCATACTTATCCGTATAGTATTAAATACTTTCATAATTTAAAATCGTTAAGATTAATAATAAGTATTTAAATAACTTTGGCATTATTTAAAATCAACGTAACAGTATTTAAATAAACTTAACAGTATTTAAATAACTTTAAAGTATTTAAATAAACGTAACAGATTTAAATAAAACCTTAACAGTATTTTATAACGTAACAGTAATTTAAATACATAACAGTATAATAACGATATTATTTATATAAGTAACAGTATTTTAAATTAAACGTTAAAGTATTTATATAAACAAAAGTATTTATATAAACGTAACAGTATTTAAATAAACGTAACAAGGCCCAGACCAAGTTTTTATTGGTATGACAAAAAAGTGTCCGGGGATTCTGTCAGGTTTGTGGGTGTTTCCTGCAGAGTAGGTGGCTGTAGCGTGCCCTGCGTGTAGCGTTGCGTAGGATGGTTGTTTGAGCATCGATGTTGTTTCTCAGAGACGAGGGGAGGGTAAACAACCATTTTGTGTAATTAAAGACAAACCAAGATCTGGTTTACAACGGCTTAACGAGTTTTAAGCGACGCGCAAGAGGTTAGAGTCATTTTATCACCTCAAGACTCTGGAAGCATCTGAACAAACCTAGCAGCCGTGTCCGATCTCATAGCCGTCGTTTCTAAGTTTGTGTCGATTTTGTGAATTTACTTAAGGTCAGGTAATGTCAGGACGTGCGCGCGTCAGGTTGATTGGGTCGATGGGAGTGAGGCTGGGCTGTGCATTGGTCGATGGGAGTGAGCGGGGCTGTGATGGTCGATGGGAGGTGGCTGGGCTGTATTGGTCGATGGAGGTGAGGCTGGCTGTGATTGGGTTCGATGCGAGGTGTGACCGTATGAAGGTTTGGTTAATGCTACATTTTGTTCTGAACTCAAACAGCTCAGTGCAGTTTCTCAGAGGGAAACTTAACCTTTACACAAACATATGTAACTGTATCTGAGTAATGTAAATGTATCTAAGTAATGTAAATGTCTTGAGTATGTAATGTATCTGAGTAATGTAACTGTATATCTGAATAGATGTAAAATGTATCTGAATACTGTTAAATTCTGAGTAAGTAACGATCTGAGTAATGTAAAGTTATCTGATGTAATGTAAATGTAACTGAGTATGAATGTGTCTGAATAAGTATATCTGATGTTAAATGTACTGATAAATGTAATTATCTGAATATGTACATGTATCTCTCGTAGTAATGTAACTGTATCTGAATTAATGTAAAGCTCTGAGTATGTAATGTATCTGAATGGTAATGATGTCTGATATTCTGAGTAAATGTAATGTATCTGAGTAATGTAAATATATCTGAGTAATGTAATGTTATCATGAGTAAAGTAACTGTATCTGATAAATGTAAAAGTATCTGAAGTAAGTAATATATCTGAATAATGTAAATGTATCTGAATATGTTTTATCTGATTGTAATGTATTGAGCTAATGTTAACTGTATCTGATATGTAAATGTTCTGAGATATGTAAATGACTGAATAATGTAAATGTATCTGAAATGAAATGTATCTGGAGGTATTTTAAATTTCTGAGGACATGTTAGTGTATTGAATACTGTAATGTATCTGAGTATTGTAAATGTATTCTGAATAATGTCTGTATCTGAATAATGTATGTATCTGAGTAATGTACTGTATCCTGAATAATGTAAAATGTAATCTGAGTAATGTAATATATCTGAGTAATGTAATTATCTGAGTAATGTAAATGTATCTGCAATAATGTAATATATCTGAGTAATGTAACTGTATCTAATAATGTAATGTATCTGAATAATGTATGTATCTTGAGTAATGTAAATATATATGAGTAATGTAAATGTATCTGAGTAATGTAATGTATCTGAATAATGTAAATAGATCTGAGTAATGACTGTATCTGAAATAGTTATAATGTTTCTGAATAATGTAAATGTATCTTGAGTAATGTAAACTGTATATAGTAATGTAAGTTTGAGTAATGTAATTATTTCTGAGTAATGTAAATATATCTGAGTACATGTAAAATGTAAGTGAAAAATGTTAAATATATCTGAGTAATGTAAATGTATCTGAGTAATGTAATGTATCTGGTAATGTAAATGTATCTGAATAATGTAATGTATCCTGATAATGTAAATAGATCTGAGTAATGTAAATGTATCTGAATAATGTAAAGGTATCTGAATAATGGTAAATGTATCTGAGTAATGTAAATGTATTTCTGAGTAATGTAAATGTATCTGATAATGTAATATATCTGAGTAATGTAAATGTATCTGAATAATGTAAATGTATCTGAATATGTCAATGTATTGAGTAAATGGTAAATGATATCTGGTAATGTAAATATATCGAGTAAGGTAATGTTTGAGTAATGTACTGTATCTGAATAATGTATGTATCTGCAATAAAGAAATGTAACTGAGTAATTGTAGACTGTAATCTGAATAAGTAAAATGTTTGATAAGTAAATGTATCTGAATATGTAAATGTATTATATACATGTATCTGAATAATGTAACGATTGAATAATGTAACTGTATCTGATATGTAAATGTCTGGTAATGTAAATATATCTGATAATGTAAGATGATCTTGAGTATGTAAATGTATCTGAATATGTAAATATACTGAGTAATGTATACTGTATCTGAATATGTAAATAGTATCTGAATAATGTAAATATATCTGAGAATGTAAAGTATTCGTATGTAAATGTTCGTGATAATGTAATATTATCTGAAGTAATTAACTGTATCTGAATAGTGTAATTGATCTCGAGTAATGTAAATGTATCTGAGAATTTAAAATGTATCTGAATATGTAATTATCTGAGTAATGTAATGTTTCTGAGTAATGTAAATGTATCTGAATAATGTAAATAGATCTGAGTAATGTATGTTCTGAGTAATGTAATGTAATCTGAATAATGCTAACTGTAATCTGAGTAATGTAATTATATCTGAGTAATGTTAAATGTAACTGAATAATAGTAAATATATCTGAGTAATGTAATGTATCTGAGTAATGGTAAATGTATCGAATAATGTAAATAATCTGAGTAATGTATTATCTGAGTCATGTAATGTATCTGAATAATGTAAATGACTGAGTAATGTAAATATATATGAGAATGTAAAGTGTATCTGAGTAATGTAAATGTCATCTGAATAATGTAATAGATCTGAGTAATGTAAATGTCTGAGTAATATAAATTATCGAATAATGTAAATGTATCTGGTAAGTAAATGATCTGGTAATGTAAATGTATCTGAATGAATGTAATAGATCTGAAGTAATGTAAATTATCTGAGTATGTAATGTTCTACAGTAAGTAATGTTAAATGTATTGAATATGTACTGTATCTGAATAATGTAACTTATCTGAAAATTAAATGGTACTCTCGAGAATGTAAATAATATCTGAGTAATGTCATTATCTGAGTTAATGGTAAAATGTATCTCGCAATAATGTAAATTAATAATCTGAAGTAATGTTATTACTGTATTCTGAATAATGTAATGTATCTGAATACATGTCAATATATCTGAGTAATGTAAAATGTTCGTGAGTAATGTAATGTATTGAATAATGTAAATATATCTGAGTAATGTAACTGATCTGAATAATGTAAATAGATCTGAGTAATGTAATGTATCTGAGTAATATACATGTTCTGAATAATGTAAATGTATTCTGAGTAATGGTTAAATGTTATCTGAGTAATGTAATGTATCTTGAATAATGTATAGATCTGAGTATGTAAATGTTTCTGAGTATGTAAATGTATCTGAATAATGTAAATGTATCTGAGTAAGTAAATAATCTGAGTATGTAAATGGTATCTGATAATGTAATGTATCTGAGTAATGTAAATAATATATGAGTAATGTAAATGTATCTGAGTAATGTAGAATGTATCTGATAATGTAAATATTCTGAGTAATGTAACTGTATCTGAATATATGTCAATAGATCTGAAGTAAATGTAAATGTATCTGGTAATGTAAATGTACTCTAAATAATGTAAATGTATCTGAGTAATGTAAAGATTATATGAGTTAATGTTAATGTACTGAGTAATGTAAATGATCTGAATAATGTAAATAATCTGAGTAATGTAACTGTATCTGATATGTAATAGATCTGAGTAATGTCAATGTATCTGAGTAATCATAAATGTATCTGAATAATGTAAAATGTATCTGAATAATGTAAATGTATCTTGAGTAATGTAACTGTATCTGAATAATGTAATGTATCTGAGTAAATGTAAATGTATCTTGAATAATGTAATGTTTCTGAGTAATGTAAATATATCTGAGTAATGTAAATGTAACTGCAATAACTTATGTATCTGAGTAATGTAATATATGAGTAATGTAATGTATGCTGAATAATGCAAATGTATCTGAGTAATGTAAATGTATCTGACGCTAATGTCACATGTATCTGAGTAATGTAAATTGTATCTGAATAATGTAAATATCATCTGAGAATGTAATTAATCTGAAGTAATGTACTGTATCTGAATAATGTAAATAAGAATCTGAGTAACTGTAAATGTATCTGAGTAATAAAATAAATGTATCTGAATAATGTAAATTGTATCTGAGTAAGTGTAAATGTATCTGAGTAATGCTAAATGTACTCTGAATAATTAAATAATCTGAGTAATGTAATGTATCTGAGTATGTAAATGTAATCTAAGTAATTTTAAATGTATCCTGATAATCGTAATGTATCTGAATAATGTAACTTGTATCGTGAAATAATGTAAATGTATCTGAGTCATGTAAATAACTGAATAATGTAAAATGTATCTGAATAATGTAAATGTAATCTGAGATGTAAATGTAACTGAATAATGTAAATGTAACTGAATAATTAAATGTATCTGAATAATAATGTCAATCTGAGTAATGTAAATGTATCTAATAATTAAATGTACTGGTAATGTAACTGTATCTGAAAATTAAATGTACTCTGAGTATGTAAATGTATTGAGTAAGTAACTGTATCTGAATAATGTAATATTATCTGAGTAATGTAAATGTATCTGAGAATTTGTAAATGTATCTGAATAATGTAAATGTACTGAGTAATGTACGTATCTGAATAATGTAAATGTATCTGAGTAATGTTAAATGTAACTGAATAATGTAAAGATGCTGAATTGAATAAATGTATCTGAGTAATGTAAATGTATCTGAGTAAATGTAAATGTATCTGAGTAAATGCAACTGTATCTGAAAAATGAAAGTATCTGAGTAATGTAAATGTAACTGAATAATGTAAATGTATCTGAGTAATGTAACATATATCTGAGTAATGTTTAAATTGTATCTGAATAATGTTTACAATGTATCTGATAACTGTAATGTACTGAATAATGTACAATAAATCTGAGTATGTAAATTGTACTGAGTAAATGCTATTGTATCTGAAATAATGTGAATGTATCTGAGTAATGTAAATGTACCTAGTAACGTAAATAATCTGAGTAATGTAAATATATCTGAGTAATGTTAAGTACTGGAGTAATGTAGAATGTATCTGAAATAATGTAAATGTATAATGAGTAAGTAAATTATCTGAGTAATGTAAACTGTATTGAATAATGTAAATCTATATGAGTAAATGTAAATGTATCTAAATAATGTAATGTTATCGAGTAATGTAATGTATCTGATAATGTAAAATGTATCTGAGTAATGTAATGTATCTGAGTAATGTAACTGGTATCTGAATAATGTAAATGTATCTGAGTAATGTAAATGTAACTGATAGATGTAAATGTATTCTCAGTAAATGTAATGTATCTGAGTAATGTAATGTCTGAGGTAATGTAACTGTATCTGAATAATTAAGTATCTAAGTAATTAAATGTAACTGAATAATGTAAATTATCTGAATAATTGTAAAATGTATCTGAAAGTAAGTAAATGATCTGAGTAATGTAAATGGTATCTGAGTAATGTAAACTGGTAACTGAATAATGAAAGTCGTAATCTGAGTATGTAAATGTAATCTGAGTAATGTAACTGATCTGAATAATGTAATGTCTGAGTATGTAAATGATCTGAATATGTAAAGTGTATCGAGTAATGTAAATGGTAATCTGAGTAAGTACTTATCTGAAATCAGTAAATGGTATCTGAGTAATGTAAATGTAACTTAATAATGTAAACTGTATCTCAGTATGTAAATGAATCTGAGTAATGTAATGTATCTGAGTAATGTAACTGTACTGAATAATGTAAATGTATCTGAGTAATGTAAGTAACTGAATAATGTAAATGTATCTGAATAATTGTAATGTATCTGAGTAATGTAAACTGTATCTGAGTAATCTGTAAATGTATCGCGTAAATGTAAATGTACTGAGTAATGTAACGTTCTTGAATAAGTAAATTGTACGAGTAACGTAAATTAACTAAGAATAATGTAGATGTATCTGAGCTAATGTAAGAATATATGATGAGTAATGTAAATGTACTGAAATAATGTAAATGTATCTGAGTAATGTAATGTATCTGAATAATGTAATATATCTGAGTAAATTAAATGTAATCTGAGTAATGTAAATGTATCTGAATAATGTGATGTATCTGCGTCATGTAAACTGTACTGATCAAACGTAAATGTAGATCTGAAATAATGTAATGTATCTGAGTAATGTTAAATGTATCTGAATATGTAAAATGTGATCTGAGTAATGTAAATGTATCTGAGTAGCGTAAATGTAATCTGAATATGTAAATGTATCTGAGTAAGGTAAATATCGAATAATGTAATGTATGCTTGGTAATGTAAAGTATATAGAGTAATGTAAATGTATCTGAGTTAGTAATTGTACTCTTGAATAAGTAAATGATCTGAGTAACTGTAATGCTATCTGAGTAATGTAAATGTATCTGAATAATTGTAAATATATTGAGTAAATTAAAGTATCTACCCTAATATCTTTACTGAAGCACATTTTGTCCTGTTCGGTGTTTCAAATGACGGCCCAAGGGCTGTAAAATTGTCCAGAAGCTTTAGATTGGGTAAAACGAACTGGAGAACATGTAAAAATAGTGTTCAATGAACTAAAAGTAAAACAGAGGGAAAACAATAAAAGAATCAAATTAAACTGAATAAAAGAAAAAAATTTCACGTTGGCTCCCCCACAGCCCGGATCCCCCTTTACTAAAACCATGACAATAGTTCACTGCTGATGGCTGATGGCGCAGATTGTCAGCCTTCTCTGCTGTCCGTCTGCCAGGGCGAGTCTGGAGATACAACCCCTCAGCTCAAGATCTCTGATTAAAGTGTGTCCGTTGAACAAAGCCCTAGGGACTGCACGAAGATAGAGCCAGGTGCCACGTGCACTTCTGTGCAGTCGTGCACGTGTATCTCTGTGCACGTGTATCTGTGCACAGTCCAGATACACGTGCTCGGTCCCTGACACAGCCCATAACGAGCCTTAAATAACAGGCCGATGTAGATCGGATTAACTGAGTTATAATCATTCACTTCACAATTCACACAATTACTGTCCAACACAGAGTCTCGCGACTCCTGCTGGTCTGCAGGGAAGGATCAAATAAAACGTTTCTGCGAGAGATGGCCTGAGGCGGCAGGAGACGAAGAAATATAAAATCTGATTTGTATACGTTGTGTCCGATGTTTGAAGCCGAGTCTTAACGGACACATTTTCTCCAGTTTGGCTTTAATTAAAAACAGCAAACAAAATAAAACCGAAAGATAAAACGGAACAAAGATCAACAGAAAAGCAATGAAGAAATGTGAAAAACAACGCAAGGAAAACAGATCCGTTCAGATCAGTTGAGATCGAGTTTTGTATGGTCTAGCTCAAATGAGGCGTTAACACCGTTGCTCTCCTCATTCCTGAAGCTTTTAGATTGGTAAAAGCGAACTGGTTAAAGGCGGGGGTTATAACACGCAGAGGAAGAACAAGTTTTACACGTAATACATCACAGGATCATCACAGAACACTCATGTCGAGTTATTATGACGCTTATAAAATCATTAAGAATAAAAACTACATAAAACAGAAACTGTATAGAGTCGACAAATCCTGGACTACATGAACTCACTATGTCAAGTTTTAGCCGCGAAAGAGAAACTCTTCCATATCATGACAGTCATTCCTGTTCTTTGGTCAGAGTGTTGCTGCCTTCGCCACTCAGATTAAGTTAAATTCAGGCGTGATGAATGCCTCATGATCGGATGAGACATCACGATCTTGGATGATGACATCACAATCTGGATGAATGACATATAATCAGCATGATGACATCACGACTCTGGACCTTTACAGCTGTGACCAAAGTCTCCTAACACTGAGCGAGAACTTTGTCACATTTACTCCAACACTTTTGTTTTCAGTCGATGGAAATGGATTGTTTTTGGTTTATTTCATTTTTAGTCCGAAAAGACGCAGTAAAGTATAAAGTACCTGCGTTCATAATGTACTTCAGTAAAAGTGTAAGTACTGTGTCACAAAGTCTTCAGGAAAAGATAAAGTCGCCATAAATCGTATTTATAAAAGTATAAGTATATAGCATGCATGATACTATATAATTATAATACTATGCTTAAGTCAAACACAACCTGTTCTTTTAAATCTTTTTCTTCAGATTCCGTCTAAGCTCTTCTTGCGGGCTTCACAGGGCCCCCCCTCATTGGCCCTGTTGTTCTCTTGATGACGGTCCAGGGGCCCCTCTGCTCTGAGCGCCTGCAGAGCGGCGTCCCCGGGGCCCCCTGTGAGTCAGTGATAATGATATGTTGGGTCAGAGAGATGTCAGGGGCCGGTTTAAAACGCTGGTCGTCTGAGTGCGAGACAGCGGCTCCCGGGGGCCCTCCTGCTGCGGCAGGGGGGTGGGGTGGAGCGTATGTGCAGTGGGCTTCCGGGGCCCCTCTCTGCTGAGGGGGGGTGTATGTGAGGTTGGGATCCCTGGGGCCGCCATCTGCGGTTAAATGCGATGGTGTTCTGTGTGCGTGGAGAATTGTAAATAGGGGCCGATGCACATGTCCTGGCGTCTCGTCCCCGGGGCCCTGTTTCCACGGCAACGGCTCATCCTCTCCTCCACCCACTGCTGTCTTTGCTCCGAGCGAATAAGTCTGTCTGAGTCTGAGCCGGTGCGGCTGTTGTACGTTTTAAGGTCTGAGCCATGAGTCCATCAGTGAATGAAGTGGTGAAGCGCTTAGGGCCTTAGGCCAGAACACGTGGTTATACAAGAGATACCTTTCCCCATAGAAGAACGATTTAAAATGAGATGTACAATCCAGTCGTCAAGTGTGACTTTCTGTGAATGACTTTTATGTTTTATTAAAAATGACAATATCTAAATAATGTTCAGATCCAGGTTTAAATGTGTTTTATTTGTGACATATTTGTGTCTGGTTTAGTTTTTTTGAATAAACCTCGTTATTAGTGAACTAAATCTCCTTGTTTTTTTTGGTTTCAAAGTTTAGGGCGATATCGACAAATAAATTAATATTTCATATTTGTGGAACTTCTTTGATGATGAAGCCATTTTTTTTATAAACCATCAAGAATCTGTAAAAATGCGCTGCAAACTCGACATTTATTTGCTTGTCGCTCAAAAGAGATTGACTGAACAGACGAACAACGGGCAGAAAAAACACCCGAATTAATGATTTATCATTTGACCATTTTATCAATATTCCCCAAATATTCTACTTCCTTTTGCCCTAATTTTTTCAATTGCTTTCCCCATTTCTTGAATTGGACGAAAATTAAGGCTATCCTTATGTTATTATCGTAATTTTTTAATCGAAAAATTGTTTCCAACTAATTCCCAAAATGTTTCTGTCACGCGAGTCTTGACTTGAGATAAAACTATGTATAATGTGATTTCGATCTTGTTCTATTCAAAGCTCTATTGATCTGTCAGGAATCAGATCTGTAAAATCCTGGAGTCTGTATAAGCGACTAAAGTGCAGATGTTCCTTTCCTGCTACAACATGGATACAAACACGTCAGATGAACTCAGTCCAACACTCAGAGACTTCACTTTAGTGTTTAATTTCTGTGACAAAGCTGAACGTTTTTCTCATAAGCGTTTCCATGCGACAGGTCAATTAATAATAAACATTGTGCTTTTTTGTAAAAAGTGCGCATCACAGACAACACTGAACACGACGGAGACGGACATTCACCAGCCAGCCATCCGGGACGCAGCGCTGGAGCCAGCAGGGGGCGGCAGGGGCGAGGGTCTTGTGACGGAATTGACGTTGGTGGAAGTGGGAGGAGTCAGGTCACTCTGCGGCATCGACACAGAGATGACATCGCTGCGAGAGAGACCTGGGTCAGTTTCCAGCACCGCGGACAGCTCGGTTTCAGCACCGGGCGACAGCTCCGTGTTTCAGTTCCGTGTTTCAAGCTCCGTGTTCAGGTACTGTCAAGGTCGTGTTCAGGTACGTGCAGAGCTGTCCGTGGCTGCTGAAACACGTCTGTATCTGCAAGTAAACCAGGATCCATCATCATTACAACTAATACAGGCTGGGACAAAATATTCCGACCTGAATTGTAAAACTTGCCCAACTTTAGCTCAATACTTCAATACTTGTGATGAAATGGATTTTCATTGGTGGTTTTCAACCAAATACCAACAATATTCATCGTTTCACACTACCTAAAACTTAGAGCAGGGGTAGCAAGTTTGCATCGTCGAGGGGCCGATTTATTATTGGGCCAGAACACGCAAGGGCCGAACCTCACATTTAGTCTAAAGTAAAGAATTTTTGTACAAAATACCAATGTTGTTCCATCATGGTTCTCAAATTGGTTTGGCTTGGACCAACATTACCTTGTATGACCAGCCGCGACCCAAATTAAAAATGTATTTGTCATTCATAATAAAATGATATTTTCCACACGAAAGTGTTTTGTTGAACAAGATTCAAGATTCAAAGATTTTTTATTGTCAAACCATTCAATGGTTGAAATTATATTCTCTCCCTCTTGATTGGTGGAGCGGGGCGGGGGAAGAGGGGTGGGAGGGAGGTAGGGAGTTCAGTCCAATGGCCCTGTGCACGAACTGTTCCTCAAGCCGACTGGAGCTGCCCCTTAGATTCCGCAGCTCACTCCCCCTCCCTGAAGGCATCACAGTAGATCGGCTTTAATACTGAAATAAGGATCAAAAACAATCAATAACATGTAATTTTACAGATAGTGAGTCCATGCAGTTCAGATTGAAAATATGAATAAAAGTCCCGAAAGGCACGCGACCACTGAAAATGGTTCCGTGATCCAGTTTGGTCCAACTCACCACGTTGAGAACCACTGGTTTACATTACTCTATAACCAAGTGGGTCTGCTCTGGCCAGGATAAATTTTTTAAATACTGACACTATTCTCACATTTTAATGTACTTTAACAGGTATTTGATCTCTTATTGCATAATTATATTCTCAAGATCAATCTTGGGGCCAGAGGTTCGGTGCTGGCGGGGCCGGATTGGCCCTGGGCCTGAACGTTGCTATCCTGCTTAGAGCAATATAAAATGAATTGAAGCAAAAGTTTGCAATTAAAGCACATTGATCAGTCTGACTGATTTCTCCTTTGTTTCCCAGTAAACAGTTAAGCTTGTTACATGTTGTGTTAATGAAGCTCAATATGGTAATTACAGAAATCATATATTATAGCTTCATACTACAATGAATACTGATTATTGTCCTTGAACTCTGAAAACATGTGACTTTCCGAGTACTTAAGTACTAAAGAGGATCATCCAAGCCGCATTAAATACAGTCGTCTGACCCAGGTTAGTGGCCATGTGCCCACAGTTTGTTTTATCATTTATAAAATATAATTATCAAAAATATATTGAAACTAATTTAAAAGTTACAGTTACGAGTTACTCTCCCGAATTTTACTATACAATGTGGGAATACGTGGGAGTGGGCGGTACCTTGCACTGGCGCTGCTGTTTGCCTCCGTGCGGGCAACCCTGAGGGGGCGGGGGGAGGCGGTTGCCCTGACGCGGGGAGCGAAGGCGCTTTCTGCTTCCAAGAAAACGAGAAAACACGTGAGACGCCCACAGGACGCATCAGGCTGGACGGGCCACTGAGAGAGAGGAGGGGGAGTTCAGCTCATACAGGAGAGAGAGGGGGAGAGTTCAAGCTCATCTTCATCTCCAATACAGGAGAGAGGAGGGGGAAGAGTTCAGCTCATACAGGAAGAGAGGGAGAGTTCAGCTCATACTCAGTCATACAGGAGAAGGAGGGGGAGGAGTCAGCTCATACAGGCAGAAGAGGAGGTGGGAGAGTTTCAGCTCATACGGAGAGAGTATGGGAGAGCAGCTCATATTAGTCTATACAGAGAGAGTGAGGGGAGAGTTCAGCTCATCTTCAGTCTATAACAGGAGAGAGGAGGGGGACCGTAACTCTCTCGGGGGAGCCTGTGTTAATATCCGGGTTGTCTTAGAGGGTAGGGTTTGGTGAATATAGTCTGCTCAGGTTCATGTTGTTGCTGTTGTACGGTCGCTGTATATGGGCGTTTGGGCGAAGTCTGTGTAATAATAAGGTTAAAGCAGTATTCCTGTAGGGTTAAGTGAGTACCTCGCCTTAGGGGTTAGAGAGTAACTCACTTAGGGGAGCTGGAGCCGTTGATAAGCCCGGGGATCTGCTCAGAGTTCATGTTGTTGCTGTTGTGCCGTTGATGTTTCGCATTGCTCGCTCGTAGCGATTCTGAGAGTCCGAACAAAATCGGAGTAACGGGGTGAAACGCTACCGGAGCCATCGGCTATAACCTGAAACTGAAACAGAGACGTCACGAAGAACTGGACAAACTGCACCTTACCTGTTTGGTTTAATTTTTCTTAAAGTTATTTTCTCCGCGTCTCGTAACTGTCTTAGGACGTGTCGCTAATTTCTCTGTAATTCTAAAGGCAATTCACATGAAACAAAAAACTGTCCAAAGTTCAAAGTCTCTCTCAGCCATATGAACTAGGGTCTAATTATTTCCTCTAATAGACGTCCAAAGTGGAAGATCAATATTCAAAAACACATGAGCGTGATGTTTTCGTAGAATAAGAATAGATGGAAATCAAATACACATGGGAAGACATTTGTTTTTATCTCCGTAAGAGTGACTTGGCTCGCTCTGACCTAATAATACTGCTAGAACACGAACATATTGACGGCAGCTTAAGGCTTATACCACTGTGAAATCATCATTTGAAGCTAAGACGCTTCTTGCAATCACACTTGCCCGGATCAGGGGATGGTAAGTAAAGGCAAAGAATATTTCAAAGACTAATAAAACGTCTTGATCTTTGTAAGTAACGATCTTCATTTGGGCCTGAAACACGTTTGGGTTCCTCACTGGACCTGCTCCTTCAGATCGAGTCAAACAGTGTAACAGGAAAACGTGTTCTGTCAAGTCAGAGCGAATATGGAGAGCAGGATTCTCCAAACTCAAGTGATAATACTTAATCCATTGTGCGGTCTCGCTTGTTGTCAGGAGTCCACAGTAACAAACAGTATTAAACATCTTTACACATTTTGTAACAACTATTAATAAATGGTTATAACATAATTGACATCCAACAGTTACATTTATAAGTAAAAAATGTTGGTGGCAAATGCTACTAACTTATACAATTCAAATCTTTAAATATGATCTACTTAAAAAACTGACAAAGAGTCAGATGAAAGAGCGCTTTGCAAAAGACTAGTCCTTGGCGTTTAGTGATAATAAACCTTTAAGTCAAACCCATGGTAATTTTTACCAGATCATTACATTTACCTGCTGGATAGGTCAGGAAATGTGAAATATATGGTTGAAATATAAAGAAAATGGTTACCCGGCTGTTGTATGAATATAGAAGAGTAAATAAATATATAAGATGATTTTTACCCTGGCTGTTTGTAAATATAAAGAGCTATTATAAATATAAAGCTTGTTGTTTTTTACTGCTGATTGTGTTCAAATATAATACGACGTATTATAGTAATATATAAGATAATGTTTACCCTGGGCGTGTAAATATAAAGAGTATTATAATAAAAAGTTATTTTTAACTGCCTGTTGTTTAATATATAAGAGTATGTATAAGTAATATACAGGTTGTTTTTTAAACAGCTGGCGTTGTTAAATATAAAGAGTATTATAATAATTAAGGTTTTTTTTTTACTCTGATTGTCTGTTAAAATATAAAGAGTATTATAAATAAGGGTTGTTTTTACTCTGTTGATAAATAAATAAAGAGTATTATAATAAATAACGGTTGTTAACCCTGGCTGTTGATAATATATAAAAGAGTATTATATACATGATAAAAGGATTGTTTTAACCCTGACTGTTATAAATTAAGAGTATTATAATAATATTTAAAGGTTGTTTTTACATCTGGCTGTTGTTAATATAATAGTATTAATGAATAAATTAAGGTTGTTTCTAACCCTGACTGTTGATAAATTTAAAGAATATTATAATAATATAAAGGTTGTTTTAACCCCTGACTGTTGTTAAATATAAGAATATTATAATAATATAAAGGTTGTTTTAACCCTGGCTGTTTGTTAAATTATAAAGAGTATATAATAATATAACGGTTGTTTAACCCTGCTGTTGTTAAATATAAAGATATTATAATAATATAAAGGTTTTTTTACTCTGATTGTTGTTTAAATATAAAGAGTATTATAATAATATAAGGGTTGTTTTGTACTCTGACTGTTGAAATAAATATATAAAGAGTATATATATATAAAGGTTGTTTTAACCCTGGCTGTTGTTAATAAAAGAGTAATTCATAATAATATAAAGGTGTTTTTACACTCTGTTGATAAACCATATAAAGAGTATTATTAATAATAATACGTTTTTTAACACCTGGCGTTATAAATATATAAAGAGTATTAAATTAATATTAAAGGTTTTTAACCCTGACTGTTGATAAATATAGAGTATTATAATATATAAAGGTTGTTTACTCTGGCCTGTGTTAAATATAAATAGTAATATAATAATATAAGGTTGTTTTAACCCGACTGTTGAATAAATTGAAAGAAGATAAATAATTAAAGGTTGTTTAAACCTGACTGGTTGTTAAATAAAAAGAACAATATTTACATAATATACGGTGTTTTTACCCTGCTGTTGTTAAATTATAAAAGTTTATTACATAATATACGGTGTTTAACCCTGGCTTTGTTAAATATAAAGAGTATATAATATAACGGTTGTTTAACCTGGCTGTTGTTAACATATAAAGAGTATTAAATAATTATAACGGTTGTTTTAAACCCTGGCTGTTGATAATATATAAAGAACTAATATCAAAAATAGAAATGTTTTACACAGGCTGTTGTTAAAGTATCAAATAGTATTATAAGAATCATAACGGTTGTTTACTCGACTGTTGGTTTAAAATATAAAGAGTATTACTTAATATAACCGGTGTTTTTACTCTGAACTGTGTAAATATAAAGAGTATATAATAATATAAAGGGTTGTTAACCTCGGTGTTGATAAATATAAATATAATTAAACTAATATTAAAGATTGGAATTCTACCTTGGCTGTTGTCATTGACGTTTGACCGCCAGCTGCCCCGCTGAAGGACTGCCACTCCCATCATGCCGTGGGGCGTGAGTTCCCAAAGGCGGGATCTGGAGTGATTCGAGAACGCTGTAGAGTCGCCTCTGCGAATGTCGGTCCGCTCCGTTTTAGAACATGCTCTCTGAAACAAAAGGGAAACATTTCTGAGTTAGACAGCAGAAAACTAACTTAGAGTTAAACACACCTCCCACTCCTCAGTCCTGGCACGAGGAGACGGAAGACGAGGACAGGAGGAAGACGAGGACAGGAGGAGAACGAGTAGAGGAGGAAAGAGACGAAGAGAGGAGACGAGGAGGAGGAGGGAAGGAGACAGGAGAGGAGACGAGAGAGGAGGAGCGGATAGAGACGAGGAGAGTAGGAAAGAGACGAGGAGAGGAGGAAATGACGAGGCGAAGAGAGGAGGAAACGACGAGGCAAGGAGAGGAGGAAACGACGAGCGAGGAGAGGAGGAAGGAGGCAGTGAAGGATACAAAGGCGTGTGCAAACTAAAGTGCGGCTCATTGATCTGATAATCTTCTCCACACAAACACTGACCTCGACACCGGGAACAAGGAGACGAAACAAGCAGACAAAACAATCTGATCAGTTTTACAAGACAACAGCCCTGACCTGCGACAGCACGAGTCTAACAACAGAAACCAGGAAACCAGGGATCTGGTCACAGTGAGTCGAAGTGAAACCTGTGACAGACTGATTCTGCATTTGACCCGTCTGGAGCAGTGAGCTAGGCCTGACTGTGGATCCTGCTCTGGGAGACTATTGTACATGTTTAGATAAAAGTCACAAGCAATATAACCTTAATGCTGTGAGGGAGACGGTTAAGCACCCTGCTGAGGTCAGTACATGGTTCTTGTGAGTCAGTACCTGGTTGGTTTGAGTCATTAACTAGTTGTTGTGAGTCAGTAACTAGTTGTTGTGAGTCAGTACCTGGTCGTTGTGAGTCAGTACCTAGTTGGAGTCAGTACCTGGTTGTTGTGAGTCAGTACCGGGGTTGTTGTGAGTCAGTACCTAGTTGTGAGTCAGTACCTGGTTGGTGTGAGTCAGTACCTAGTTGTTGTGAGTCAGTACCTGGTTGTTGTGAGGCATCCCATACAGAGCTTCCACCAGGTCGGCCGCTCGTTTCAACAGCACCTCCTGCAGGACACACAGGGAACAGCTCATTTGAAAGCTAAGGCCTACAAAACTGATCGTATCTTTGTTGTCAAGTTGCCGCCGAGTTTTTGTCACATATGTGTTGCTTTTGTCGTCTTTTTGTATTTTTTTCCCATGTTTTTGTAGTTTTGTTGCTTTTTCGTCACTTTTTTCACTTTTGTGGCTTTCATGTAGCATTTCTGTTTCTTTTTTTTATCACTGTTTAGTTATATATTGTCACTTTTTTTAATTGTGTTATTAGGCCCGAGCCAAGTCCTGGTAAGGACTATTGTTCTCCCCCGGTTTCTTGTTATTATTATTATTATTCTCTAAGATTCTGTGTTTCAGTGTCATCCGTGCAAAAGTACACACAGAAATTGGCACAGTAATCAGAGTCGGTGAAAATTGCGTGTCAGTGGGCGACATGCACATGCCCAAAACAAAATGGCTCCACAGCGCCCCCTCAAAGTTGACTCCTATTCTAATGAAAAACGCGCGTTTTGGGCGTAGGCCCAAATCCTTCGGTACAGTGAAAGGGCACATCAGGACAAACCAAAAACTGAATTGGAGTGCCACGCCTGGACCCACAGGGAGTCGGCCATTTTGACTTTCAATTGTCTCTTCAAGTGGCTTGATAAGTGCCGCCGCCCATCCTTTGTGAAAATTGCTAGAAAATAGTTCTTAGGCATTGCCAGGCAATAGACTGCCTGGCAGTCTGGTCTCTGTCAGAGTTACTCCTGAAATTCGTCAAGTTCCCCCTTTATTCACAAAAGCCACAGTTTTAGACTCGTACGTATTCATACTACCCATCTGTCACAGAAAGAAGCTTTAATTTGGACGTTTTTGGCTCCAAATTCAGCTTTTTTGGACTGTACAATAACAGGAAGTTCAGATTTGCTGTTTCCTGTCCGTTTCTCTGTGTGTTCCTCGTACTATATGGGTCTCACCAAAATATTCCTTCATCTATCGAGAGTTCTGCGGGGCTGGAGCACCTTCTCAGATCTTTGGGCGCCCAGGGAATTAGCCCTAATTACAAAATGTTTCAATAAATATTGCCTGAAATGTAATTCCATTTTCTGTAAATACACAAGTGCAAGTGTTTCATAAGATTAATCTAAAATGCGCTGTTTTGTTGCCTAAGCCTGTGTAGCTCCATTGGTAGAGTGCCCTGAAATGACCTCTCTCCTCCAGTCGCGTGCACAAGTAGGAAGAATATAAATCAGCGCCTATCGTCCCACCCTCATTCAAAACTAGGAAATGAACCTCCAGTGGGGCGGCTGGGCTTTAATTTCAGCCCGGAAAGTTTATTTATTTTTTTTTTTTGGACTTCAATTTTTCTATAGGGAGATGCAAGCTACAGACATCATGCCTTTTATATGGGCCACTGCACATATTGCCTGAGGCTGTGAAGCTCCATAGGTAGAGCACTGGGTTTGTAACCATGACACTGCCCCGATCAATCTCAACCTAGACTGTGTATTATTTTTTTCATAACTTTTTTATTGTAAATATTTTACAAGTGTTGCGCATACCAGGGTAGGGACCTTTTACATGAGCCGCTGCACATATTGTCCGAGGCTGTGTAGTTCCATAGATAGAGCACTGGGTTTGTAACCATGACACTGCACGATCAATCTCAACCTTGACTCTAATTTTTATATTTTATTTTGGACTTCAACTTTTTTACAGAAAGATGCAAGCTACAAACATCATGCGCATGTGCACTGTGCGGCTATCAGGCTTGGTCTGGAGTTCAGGTTGCTTTAGTGTAGGTGTTGCTTGTACCAGGATAGGGGCCTTTTACATGGGCCATTGCACACATTGTCCAAGCCTAAATTAGATGAGCGCGGGGCGTTTCATAAGATATTTATCATTTCTCCTGTGATAAGTGTTGTGACTGTGTAGCTCCATAGGTAGAGCACTGGGTTTGCAACCATGAGATTGCTGGATCAATCTCACCTTGACTCTTTTTTTAAATAAACGTTTTAGCTTTTTTATTTGTAACTATTTGACAGGTGTTGCCTTGTACCAGGGTAGGGGCCTTTTACATGGGCCACTGTACACATGTCTATTAGGTACCTTCGCGTGCTCTTGTATTTGCTGAACACGGAGTAACAGCTTACAGCTTTGGCGATATTTATTGAACCATTTTGTAATCATGGCAAATTCGCCTGTCAGTCCAAAGCTTCGAGTGGGTGCTCCAGCCCTGCAGTACCCATGGAATCGGTGCCTATACTACAAATACAAGTACGGCCAAAAGGACTTCTGTGTAATTTGGCACATCTGCCGAGTATTGCAGTTCATGGCCATAGAAGGTATTTCAACTATAGAACGAGAGTAAAGCACAGCTGCAGCGAGCGTGAGGCCGGAGCCCTGAGGCTGAAGCAAGAGTGGGCCGGCACCAGGGAGGGCCTCTATCGCCGCTTGCGACTTTAATTGTTTTTGTTATGAAGCCTAGGCGTTAATTCAACCTGGTAGACTAATTTCAGCATCACCGACCTCCAGCCAATGATCACTCCCGAGAGACCACACCTCCACCTCAGCATCAGCGCAAGAGCCGCACCTTCATAACAGCCAATCATCGCCCCCGGTCCCGCTTTTAAGCCCCAGCAATCATGATCTGTTCGCTTCCCAGCTGCGCTGCGACCCACCTCCACCCCATCTCCACCTCTTCCGTCACGGCTTCTACCTGCGCATCTTCGCGGGTCTCCCATACCACCACCAGTGTCCAGGCTCCGGGGAAGACATACCTAACTCCAAGCTGTTTACCTACATTGACTTATACATCAATGTCTACCGCCGGGATCTGATCGCCAAAAACTAATATACATATCAATAATCTTTCTAATCACTGCTTTCGTCTGTTTGAGTCTATCCAGGTTGAATTGTCTTTGCTTTGCTTTACAGCAGGACTGAAGACCTTTGAGCAGGGGCGAATCTGTGCAGACAGGGACAGGGGCATTATGAGGAACCCCCGGGGCCCCTAACATAAAATAATATCCTAGTGTTTTAGTAATTTCAAAATACATGATATTTTATTTGTAACTATTCAATATTGGACAAACTTAAAATTCAAATACATTCGATTTAGTAAAAGCTTGATATTAAAGGAAGTTAAAAAGTTAGTCCTAAATCCAATGTGTGTGACTTGACTTGGAATTGCATTTAGTGACTGAGTGACCTCTGCTGGTTCGTCAGTGGCTCAGTGGTTAGTGGTTAGTCGGTGGCTCAGTGGTTAGTCGGTGGCACAGTGGGTTAGTGGTTAGTCGGTGGCACAGTGGTTAGTCAGTGGTTAGTCGGTGGCTCAGTGGTTAGTCAGTGGTTAGTCGGTGGCTCAGTGGTTAGTGGTTAGTCCGGTGGCTCAGTGGTTAGTGGTTAGTCGGTGGCTCAGTGGTTAGTGGTTAGTCGGTGGCACAGTGGTTAGTCAGTGGTTAGTCGGTGGCTCAGTGGTTAGTGGTTAGTCGGTGGCTCAGTGGTTAGTGGTTAGTCGGTGGCTCAGTGGTTAGTGGGAGGTCACAGTCGGCTGTAGCTGCAGAGTTAATTTAAAGCGTCCTAATTAAAAGTGCTTAATGAAAGCACAGATTAACTCCAGTTTAATTTAGATAAAGTCCTGGCGTCGGCGCGAGGTGAGGGGGGAGGGGCCTGTGTGTGTGTGTGTGTGTGTGTGTGTGTGTGTGTGTGTGTGTGTGTGTGTGTGTGTGTGTGTGTGTGTGTGTGTGTGTGTGTGTGTGTGTGTAGGGGGAGGAGGGGGAGGACACGGTGGAAACAGCTCAAACACAGAGCTCTGAGCTGAGACTGATCTGTGTCTGCAAACACTTCAACATCATCAGCTCTTCAGTCTCAACAACCGGCTCCTAAACCTCCCCTAAACATCCCCCTGTTTTTTACTATTGCCCCTATGCCATCCTATTTATTTATTTGAAAAGGGACAGTGCACATTAATCAACATTTTACAATGTAAATATGCCCGAGTTAGCAGAAGAAGCTAATTTTCATCGGTAGACCCTTTGGCAGATGTCAAAGCCAGCCTAAAAAAAACAGGATTAAAATCACACAGCAATTTACAAAATACAATATAGTTACATACATACATACATACATAGTACATAAAATGAGCCAAGTATACAATATAACTAGTGCTCACAAGTCTGTGTCTCCATGAGCCACTTTTGGCATTCTTTTTAAATGAATTAAATGAGGAAGACTCGCAAATTGATTCAGGCACTGTGTTCCACTGTTGGGAGGCTTTATAAGAAAACACGGCCTGACCAAATGCAGTTTTTCTGAGGGGGATGCTATAGATTGAGCTTATATGAGATATTTGGTATTATGAATTGATTGTGTACTGCTGTATATCTTAATAAAGTATGTTATGCACGTGTTAGTATGTTATGCACATGTTTTAATGATAATGAGAGTGGATCTGTGCCACAGGTCGTTCTGAGCAGTGACTGGCTGCGGCTCACGACTCTCAGCCCGTGGGTCGTGACTCATAGGCTGTGAGTCATGCCTCATCATTGCTCCTATGCTATAGATTGCATATATTATGTTGTGTTTGAATGATAAATGAGTGGATCTGCCAGCGACTGGACCAGGCACTCCGGCGTAGCCCCAAGAGGAGAGCACTTGACCGATCAATTCTCCACCACAACACAATTAGATTTTGGGGTATCCAGTGCCACTGCTGTGGGTGCAAATAAAACAGACTATGGGTAAAAGGAAAAATTATAATCTTTACTTAAATATTTGGCACAAACTTTTTGGGTCAATCAAATCTTTATAAAACTTGTCATAATCAGTTTTTTCTTCAAAACAAACATGAAGTACTCGTAGGGAGAATCTCCGTCATCTTCATCTTCAGCATAGGTCTCCAGAATTTTCTCTTTTTGTTCCATATTGCTCAATGACAAAATTGGAGGCATTTCAACATTGCCCTCAAAGGTTGCCTGGTCACACCACTCACCCACAAGGGCACTGTCCCTCAAATAAATATGTTTCTGTGTTGAAAGATAAAGTAATTAGGTATAAACAAATGTATAATATGCTGCATTGTAAGTGAGCCAAAAAGGAATCAAATTAAAAAACATATTTGGCGTTACCCCCTCTGAGGTTTCTGGTGTTTTCTCCTCAAGTCTGCAATTCAACAAAAAAAATGTTAAGACTTTCAAAACTATTTTGTGACTAAACACAGTTGACACAGAGACAGATAGACAGAGAGAGCGAGAGACAGAGACAAACAGAGCTAGAGCAACATTTTATTTGAATTTTTACTGAAAGTTCACACACAAGTAACAGACAACTGTGAAGTGAAAGCAAAATGATACATGATTCTGTTATTTTTCAAAAAATAGAAAAGTGGGGCGTGCATAAGTATTCATACAGCATGACTTAATACTTTGTGGAACCCCCTTTTGCTGCAATAACAGCAGCAAGTCTTCTGGGGTATGACTACAAGGTTTGCACATGTAGAGACTGACATTTTAGCCCATTCCTCTTTACAAAACAACTCAAGCTCTGTCACATTAGAAGGAGAGCGTTTGTGAACAGCAGTTTTCAGGTCTTTCCACAGATTTTCAATAGGATTTAGGTCAGGACTTTGACTGGGCCATTCTAACACATTAATATGTTTGTTTTTAAACCATTCCATTGTAGATTTAGCTTTGTGTTTAGGGTCATTGTCCTGCTGGAAGGTGAATCTCCGCCACAGCCTCAATTCTCTTGCTGACTCCAGCAGGTTTTCCACCAAAATGTCTGTATTTGGCTCCATCCATCTTCCCAACTATTCTTACAATCTTCCCAGTCCCCGCTGAGGAAAAGCAGCCCCATAGCATGATGGTACCCCGACTAGGGGGTACCACAGAACAGCTGTAATTATACTTAGAGTACAAAAAAATGCTGTATGAATACTTATGCACGCCCCACTTTTCACTTTCTATTTTTTGAAAAACAGAATCATGTATCATTTTGCTTTCACTTCACAGTTGTCTGTTACTTGCGTGTGAACTTTCAGTAAAAAAAAAAACATCTTTTTGTTTATGATTGTAAACATGACAACATTTTATCATTAAAACATAACATAATTAAGAGATACAGCAGTACACAATCGATTCATAATACCAAATATCTCATATAAGCTATCGCATCTATAGCATAGCATCTATAGCATAGGAGCAATGATGAGGCACGACCCACCACTCGTGGGTCGCGTGAGTCACCAGAAGTAGGTGTTTGTGGCGCTTGCTGTCTCTCCCAAACCTCCCTCAAACCTCCCCAAACCTCCCCTCAAACCTCCCCCAAACCTCCCCCCAAACTCCCCAAACCCTCCCCCAAACCTCCCCCCAAACCTCCCCAAACCTCCCCCAAACCTCCCCCAAACCTCCCCCAAACCTCCCCCAAACCTCCCCCAAACCTCCCCCAAACCTCCCCCCAAACCTCCTCCCAACCTCCCCCCAAACCTCCCCCACCCTCCCCTCAAACCTCCCCCCAAACCTCCCCTCAAACCTCCCCCAAACCTCTCCCTCAAACCTCCCTCAAACCTCCCCCACCTCCCCTCAAACCTACCCCCAAACTCCCCCCAAACCTCCCCCACCTCCCCTCAAACCTCCCCCAAACCCCTCAAACCTCCCCCCACCCCCCCTCCCCCAAACCCCCCCAAACCTCCCCTCAAAACCTCCCCCAAACACCTCCCTCAAACCTCCCCCCCCTCCCCAAACTCCCCCCAACCTCCCCCCAAACCTCCCCTCAAACCTCCCTCAAACCTCCCTCAAACTCCCCAAACCTCCCTCAAACCTCCCCAAACCTCCCCCAAACCTCCCCCCAAACCTCCCCCAACCCCCCAAACCAACCTCCCCCCTCCCCCAAACTCCCCCCAAACCTCCCCTCAAACCTCCCCCAAACCTCCCCCAAACCTCCCCCAAACCTCCCCCAAACCTCCCCCAACTCCCCCCAAACCTCCCCCAAACCTCCCCCAAACCTCCCCCAAACCTCCCCCCAAACCTCCCCCCAAACCTCCCCTCAAACCTCCCCAAACCTCCCCTCAAACCTCCCCCCAAACCTCCCTATAACTCCCCGAAACCTCGCCCCTTCAACCTGGCTCCCCCAAACCTCGCCCCCAACCTCCCCCAAACCTCCCCCCAACCTCCCCCAACCTCCCCAAACCTCCCCCAAACCTCCCCCCACCTCCCCAAACCTCCCCAAACTCCCCTCAAACCTCCCCCGCAACTAGCCCCCAAACTCGCCGTAACCTCCCACCAAAGACCTCCCCTCAAACCTCCTCCCCCCAACATCCCCAACCTCCCCCAAACCTCCCCTCAACCTCACCCCCCAAACCTCCCCTCCAAAACCTCCTCAAACCTCCCGCTCAAACCTCCCTCAAACTCTCCCCCAAACCTCCCTCAAACTCCCCTCAAACTCCGCCTCAACCTCCCCTCAACCTCCCCCCAAAACATCCCCCAACCTCCCCCCAAAACATCCCCAAACCTCCCTCCAAACCTCCGCCCCAAACATCCCCCAACTCCCCTCAAACCTCCCCAAACCTCCCTCAAACCTCCCCCCAAACCCCCTCAAACCTCCCCCGAACCTCCCTCAAACCTCCGCCCTCAAACTCCCCCAAACCAAAACTCCCCCAAACCTCCCTCAAACCTCCGCCCGAACCTCCCCTCAAACCTCCCCCAAACCTCCCCCAAACCTCCTCCGCAAACCTCCTCTCAAACATCCCCCCAACCCCCCGCCAAACCTCCCCAAACCTCCCCAAACCTCGCCTCAAAACTCCCCCCAAACATCCCCCCAAACCTCCCTCAAAACCTCCCCCAAACCTCCCCTCAACCTCCCCTCACCTCCCCTCAAAACCTCCCCAACTCCTCTCAAACCTCCCTCAAACCTCCCCACCTCCCCCCCAAACTCCCCAAACCTCCCCCAAACCTCCCCCTCAAACCTCCTCCCCTTCAAAACACTCCCCAACCCTCCTCAAACTCCTCACCCTCCCCTCAAACACCTCCCTCAACCTCCCTCAACCCCCCTCAATCAAACCCCCCTCAAACCTCCCCCCAAACACCCCCCAAAACCTCCCTCAAACTCCCCAAAACCTCCCCTCAAACCTCCCTCAACCTCCCCTCAAACCTCCCCCAAACCATCCCCCAAACCTCACCCCAAACTCCCCCAAACCTCCCTCAACCTCCCCTCAAACCTCCCCCCAAACTCCCTCACCTCACCTCCTCAAACCTCCCTCATAAACCTCCCGCTCAAACCTCCCCTCAACCTCCCCGCCAAACCTCCTCAACCTCCCCTCAAACCTCCCCCCAAAAAACATCCCTCAAACCTCCCCCCAAACCTCCCTCAAACCCTCCCCTCAAACCCCCTCAAACCTCCCCCAAACTCCCCTCAAACTCCCCCCAAACATCCCCCAACCTCCCCCCAAACCTCCCTCAACCTCCCCCAAACCAACCTCCTCAACCTCCCCCCAAACATCCCCCCAACTCCCCCAAACTCTCCCAAAAACCTCCCCCCAAACCTTCCCCTCAAACTCCCCTCAACCTCGCCCTCAAACCTCCCCCCAAACATCCCCCAAACCTCCCCCAAACATCCCCCCACCCCCCTCAAACTACCCCAAACCTCCCACCAAACTTAACCTCCCTCAACCCCCCCCAAACCTCCTCAAACCTCCCCAAACTACCCCCAAACCTCCCCTCAAACCTCCCCAACCTCCCAAACTCCCCTCAAAACCTCCCCTCAACTCCCTAAACCTGTGGTGTATGTGTGTCGTGGGTGTGTGTGTGTGTGCACGTAATTGTGCATTGAGTGTTGCATGTGAGTGTGTGGTGGTGTGGATAATTGGTTTAGTGACATCCCTAATCTCTGAACCTTCCTCAAACAAAGGCTTTATAATCAGCAACTTTCCTTCACTTCATCCAGAACTGCTACAATACAACATTACAATACATACTACAATACACCATTTACTACATACAATACTACACTACTGCAGTAACCACTACAAACACTACAACACTGGCAGTATTTGTTGCAAGGCAATGTCACATTTAACCCATTAGCTTCTCGACTGGGGCTTGTAGTCGTGGGCCCACATGTTTTTAAAGGTAATAGGACTCGGCCTAATAAATAATAAACAGGTAACTTATTGTGTTATCAGCTGGTCACATGTTTCTTTCAAAGTGCTTTACAAAGTCATTATTCATTCCCTCCACACTTCGACGGTTGTTAAAATCTACTGTAGCGCAGCCGCCTGGGAGACATTTCCCAATAGTACAATAAGCTGTTTCATTCCTGATCTCTTATTATGTCACTGCCCTTTGCTGGACACCGAGTAGAATTCTTCTCCTTTTTTAAATTAGCTGCCCCCTAGTGGGCTGGAGAGAGCATTCTCTCATAATCCACACAGGAATGGGCTGTGCATTTTGTTTGGAGGCCTGGGTTTTGGGCTAGAGACTAGGTCGCATTCACACCTGGGCTCGGGTTCGTTTGGGACCAAACTGGTGTGGTTTTGTGTTCCAACTCTTTTTGTTAATCGAACCAACATTCTAAATCAGAGGTCCTCTGCAGCCTGTGGGGGCGCTGTATCAAAACCTTCTACAGGAAATCAGTGACAGAAACACGCTTCTTTCTGATTTGGCGATTAAACTCAAGTTCCTGTTCGTCTTTTGTTACAAATGGAGCGGGTATCAGACTGTGGCCGAGGTTTGGTTTTTCTTCTGCACTTTTTATATGACCAGTGACAGAAACTACGGTCGGACGCACGGATCTTTACGGGACGAAATGGGGAGATAAAAGATCCGATACTCATCATGAGATGAGGATGATCCAGACGAGGACAAAACCAGGACTAAAGGCGGGACTAAGCAGGACTAAAGCAGGACTAAGGCAGGGACAAAACCGGACGTATCCAGGACTTAAAGCAGGACAAAACCAGGACTATACCAGGACTAAAGCGGGACTAAGCGGGACAAACAGGATAAAGCGGACTAAAGCAGGACTAAAGCGGACTTAAAGCTTGACTAAATCTGGACTACAGCAGGACTACAACCAGGACTAATCAGGACTAAACGGACTTAAAAGCGGGGATAAAGCGGGACTAAACAGGACGTACAGCAGGACTAAAGGCAGACTAACAGGACTAAAGCTGGACTAAGCGGGACTAAGCGGGACTACAGCCAGGAACTAAAGGAGGACTAATACCAGGACTAAGCTGGACTGAAGCGTGACTAAGGCAGACTAAACTGGAATAAGCCAGGACTAAACTGGACTGAAACCAGGACTAAACCAGGACTAAACCAGACTAAAGCGGACTGAAAGCAGGACTAAGCAGGACTAAAGCAGGACTACAGGACTAAAGAGACTAAAACCAGGATAACCAGGACTAAAGCAGGACTAAAGCTGGACTAAAGCAGGATAAAGCTGGACTAAGCAGACTAAAGCAGGCTAAAGCGGACTAAGCAGACTATAAAGCGACTAGAAAGCAGGACTAGCAGTACTTAAGCTGGACTAAAGCAGGACTAAAGCTGGACTAAAGCAGACTAAAGCAGGAAAAGCAGACTAGCAGGACTAAACCAGGACCTAAAGCTGGAATAAGCAGGACTAAAAGCTGGGACTAAAGCAGTACTAAAGCAGGATAAAGCAGGACTAAAGCTGGACTAAAGGGGGACTGAGCGGGACTAAAGCAGGACTACAGCAGGACGTAAAGCAGGACTAAACAGACTAAAAGCAGGACTAAACCAGGACTTAAAGCAGGACTAAACCAGACTAAAGCAGGACTTAAAGCTGGACTAAAGCAGGACTAAAGCTGGACTGAAGCGGGATGGAAGGGACTAAAGGCGGGACTAAAGCAAGGACCTAAAGCAGGACTAAGCGGACTCAGCGGGACTAACAGCAGGACTAAAGCAGACTAGCAGGCTCTAAAGCGGGGGACTACAAGCAGGACTAGCGGGGACTAAAGCGGACTAGCAGGACTACAGCAGGATAAGCAGGACTAAAGCGGGACTAACCAGAATAAAGCGACTAAAGCTGACTAAGCAGACTAAAGGGACCTAAACCAGGCAAGTTAAAGCAGGAACTAAAGCTGGACTAAGGCAGACTAAAGCGAGACTAAAGCAGACTAAGCGACTACCAGCAGACTAAACAGACTTAAAGCGGGACTAAACCAGGAATAAAGCAGGGGACTAAAGCTGACTAAAGCAGACTAAAGCAGGACTAAACAGGATAAAGCAGGACTAAAGCTGGACTAAAGCAGGCTAAAGCAGGGATAAAGCAGGACTAAAGCAGACTAAGGCAGGGACTAAAGCGGGACTAAGCAGGGACTACGCAGGACTAAACAGGATTAAAGCAGGACTAAGGCGGGACTAAAGCTGGACTAAAGCGCGACTAAAGCTGGACTAAGAGCAGGACTAAGCGGGACTAAACCAAGGACTAAGAGGACTACCAGGACTAAACAGGACTAAAGGCAGGACTAAGCTGGACTAAACAGGACTAAAGCAGGACTAAAGCTGGACTAAAGCAGGACTAACCAGGAAGAAAGCAGGACTTAAAGGGACTAACTGACTAAAGCGGGACTGATGGACCACGGAGATATTTATAACACGCTAACATGCTTATAAAAAGACACTTTATAACACGCTAGAGCAGCTTCAGATCCAGAACATAAAGTGAGTTTTTGATTCAAATCATCCAGTTGTTTATTTATTCTCGAGATTCTAAAGCGGGAGTTTTGGGTTCAATCACGGCGCAGTATTTGGACAGTTCCGGCTCAGAGGAAACCTGATTGGATCTTTATCTCCGGTTCAACAAACCAGCGTTCCGGGGCTCCACGCAGCAGGTCCAGGACCCGGACGTAAACCAGGACCGACGAAACCGGACGGAACTAAACCAGACCGCGGACTAAACGCAGGACCTCGGATAAACCAGGACTCTCTGCCCCACAATCAGCTCCAACATTAAGCTGATCAACCTGACCAGGACTTAAAACCAGGACCAGGACTAAACCAGGACCGGACGTAAACCAGGACCGCGGACTAAACCAGGACCAGGACTAAACCAGGACTCTCTGGCCCCACAATCGCTCCAGAGGCATGAAGTGATCACCACCTGGACCAGGGACTAAACCCAGACTAAACCAGGACCAAACCTGAAACTAAACCAGGACCAAACCTGAACGTAAACCGGACTAAACCAAGATTAAAACCTGGACCAACCTGGACAAACCAGGACATGATCTTGATCACACCTGGACCAGGAACAAACCAGGACCAGGACTAACCAGGCCCGGACTAAACCAGGCCAGGAACTAAACCAGGACCCGGACTAAACCAGACCAGGACCAAACCAGGAACCAGGACTCAAACCAGGACCCAGGACTAAACAGGACCAGGACCAAACCAGGCCAGGACCAAACAGGACCAGAAAACCAGAACCAGGACTAAACCGGACCAGGACTAAACAGGACCCGGAACTAAACCAGGACCAAGACTAAACAGGACCCAGGACTAAAACCAGAGGGAAAAACAGGACTAAACCAGGACCCAGGACTACCAGGACCATACCAGGACTAAAGACGAGTCATAACAGGACTAAACCAGATCCATACAGGAACTAAACCAGGACATACAGGACTAAAACCAGGACCGGACTAAACCAGGACCGGACTAAACCAGGACCAGGACCAAACCAGGACCAGACTCAACCAGGACCAGGCCAAACGGACCCAGGACCCCAACCAAACCAGCGACCAAACCTGGACTAAACCAGACCAAACCTGAACTAAACCAGGACTAAACCTGACTAACCAAGATTAAACCTGCGACCAACCTGGACTAACGCCAGGACCAAACCAGGGACCGGACTAAACCAGGACCAGGACCAAACCAGGACCAGGACCAAACCAGGACCAGGACCTAAACAGGACCAGGACTAAAACCAGGACCAGGAGTAACCATGACCAGGACCCAAACCAGGACCAGGACTAAACAGGACAGACCAAACCAGGACCAGGACCACAACCAGGACCAGGACTAAACCATGACCAGGGACCAACCAGGACCAGGACTAAACCAGGACCAGGACTAAACCAGGAACCAGACCAACCAGACGGGAGTAAACCAGGACAGGAATAAACCAGACCAGGAGTAAACTCAGGACCAGACTAAACCAGGACCAGACTAAACCAGGACCAGGAATAAACCAGGACCAGGAGTAAACCAGGACCAGGAACTAACCAGGACCAGACTAAACCAGACAGGAATAACAGGACCAGGAGTAAACCAGGACCAGGACTAAACCAGGACCAGGAGTAAACCAGGACCAGGGCCAAACCAGCGACCAGGAATAAACCAGGACCAGGAGTAAAACCCAGGACCCAGGATAAACCAGGACCAGACTAAACAGGACCAGGAATAAACCAGGACAGGAGTAACCAGGACCAGGACTAACCAGGACCAAGGAGTAAAACGCAGACCAGGACCAAACCAAGGACCAGGAGTAAAACCAGGACCAGGAGTTAAACCAGGACCGGACTAACCAGGACCAGGACTAACCAGGACCAGGACCTAAAACCAAGACCAGACTAAACCAGGACCAGGACTAAACCAGACCAGACTAAACCAGGACCAGGACCAAACCAGCCAGGAGAAACCAGGACCGGAGTAAAAACCAGGACCAGGACTAAACCAGGACCGGACTAAACCAGGGACCAGGACTAACCAAAGACCAGGACTAAACCAGGAACAGGAGTAACCAGGACCAGGACTAAACCAAGGACCAGGACTAAACCAGGACCAGCTAAACCAGGACCAGGACTTTAAACCAAGACCAGGACTAAACCAGGGGACCAGGACTAAACCAGGACCAGGACCAACCAGGACAGGAGTAAAACCAGGACCAGGACTAAAACCAGGACCAGGACTAAACCAGGACCAGGACAAACCAGGACCAGGACTAAACCAGGACCAGGACTAAACCAGGGACCGGGACTAAACCAGGACCAGGACTAAACCAGGACCAGGACTAAACTGCAAAATCTAAAATAGGTTAAATGAGAAAAAGAATCTCAGTTTACTTGAAAACATTATATTTTAATTGTACTGATTGCTTATTATTTTTTCTAGTTCTGTCTGTAAATATTATTAACTTTTTTGTCCATCTTCTTCCACTTGTCCGTTTCCGGGTCGTGGCCGAGCCGTCCGAGCTGCCAGTGTTTTGTGTCGGGACGGCAGATGGAAAAGAGCTGCAGATTATGCTCCTGTGGTCCCGGTCAAATAAATGTAATAAACTAACTCAAATCCAAACGTCCTGTATTTGAGTCATTTCAGTCATATGAACAGGTCTGAAACGGTCCAGGCGTCTGTCCCAGGTCCTGCGTCTCTGTTGCTCCTCCGTCCAGTCGTAGTGCTCGCGGAGGGCTTTTAGATCAGCTGATTTTAATCTTTGTTTATCGTTTTAATGCAGAGTTACTGAAGCGAGACGCACCATTACTCAAACACACAAACAGAAAAGTGTTGCATAAATGAGACATTCCTGAGCGAGCGGCTCTTTTCATGAAAGATCTGGCTCTTTTCCAAACTAAGATCCGGTTAAAGAGACGGCTCTTTTTTACCCTGAACGAACACAAGAATCATTGGGTCAGTCTTGAGAAGTCTTGCTGGGCCCCGAACTATTACAAAGAGCATTCATTTGTTCTAGGAGTAACAGCGCTGGAGATTTACCTTCTTCATCACTGGCCTTTCACTTTCATTTTCCCTGGAATAAGATCCACCTTCCTGTTCTTACTTGTTAATCAGGTCACGTCACGTAAAATCACATGACCCTGATCTGTAATTTATTAAATATGAAAAATGCCTTGGGTCACATGGTCTCGTGAGGCCAGAGGTTCCCCACCCCTGTTTAAAATGCCTTTTATCAATGGCGTCATAGATATTGTGAGTTTTCTGGCTGGAGCACAGACATAATAAACAGTAGACTCTTTCTGCTTGTTTACGTTAATGACCACGTTCGAGGGGAATCCAAGATGGATTTACAGACTCCTCCTACCCTGTTCCTAAAAGGCATAAGGGCGGGATCTTCACTGTAGACTCGACCCTCGCCGGGCGTGTAGTTCGATCATAACTGCGCCTTTAGCTCTGATGCTAACGGCCTGTCAATCAAAGTCAGGGCCTGATTAATATACAAGATTTCTAAAATGTTCCTTATGTTTCTTTAATTACAGCTAACCTAGCGTTATCACAGGAAGAACATAAAGCTGTAGAAAATTTAACATTATTGGAAACCAGGCTTTACAGTTGTTTATAACATGTGTAAAGAGCAATGCTTTCTAATGGTAAACTAGCTTTTTCTGCTGCTATTAGATGGAGGTATTGGAAGCAATGGCGCCCCCTGCATGGTGGTGTAAGGGTTGTAGCAAATCTGAACAAGCTCCTGACTCTGATAGACAACGGTCGACACCATAATCATTCTGAACATAACGGGAAGTACAGATAATATACAAACACACAGACACAAACAACTGACTCACTGATAGGCAGTCGCCCTCTCTGCGTAGAGGAGTGCAAGACTAGGATAAAAGGCAACGGTCGACGGGGGTCTGGACTTCACTTCTCTTTCTCTGAAGTCACCAGCTGGTTATACTGCTTTGTAACTAGGAACAACAGCAATAAAAGCCTTTTCTTGAGACGACTTCTATCTCCAGTGTTTGCTTTGGCCATATCCAAATACCAGTTTTCGCGTGATACAAAAGAACCAAGTCCTAACAATTGGTGCCAAACCCGGATATCTTCGCGAGAATAATAATATTTTTTTCTTTCCTCATGAGCGCTCGTAACCCTATAACGCCAAACGTATCATATATGATACACGAGTTTTTGAGCCCTCTACATGAGCATTGTGACAATTTTTTCCTTGAAAAACCGATGTATACAATATATACATGCATTACAACGATAATCCACCAGAGGGCAGTAATCTGCTCACTAGAGGCCTTTCCCACCGTTCTACAAGACTGCTATTAATCAGGAAGTGGACAGGTGTGATTTTTCAAGAAGAACTTGCCAATTTTGGAAAAGTTAAGGTAAGAAATTTTGTGTGTGTGAAACATCAATAGGAACAGTTACTGGGTTGGTGCAATGTGAAATTACTTAATATTTCATAATCTATGTTTTAGTAAAACCGTGTTAAAAATTACGTATCAAATTTGATACAGTGGGTGTAGAAGGTCATGTAACTCTAAATCAGTCAATTGTAATTTTATTGTATTTCATGCATTATAAATAATATCAAGCAACATACTGTCTTTTTATTTTTCAAGTAAACTAATTAAATTACATTATTTGGTACATTCAGAGCAAAAAATCAGATATGCAACTTGTTGTATCATGATGATTGATGACTAGTTTGGTGTTGCAATGGTATGATTGATAGCAACTTCGTTTTGCTTACTGATTTCACTAAAAACTGACCAATTCAAAGAAAAATACACAATAATCTCATAATGCAGAGTGCATCTTTGTCTGAACAAGGACAGAAACTGTTTTCAAGCCTACCATTACTCAAAATAAAAAGGTTGTGAACCGCAAAATGAGTAAAAATAACTGAAATGTTGTCTTCCAGACTTCCACCCTGCCAGTTCCATTGCTGCATTGTTTTGTTGGATTTGTTTGTGTATTTTTTGTTCAAGAAAAAACACAATTTTTGAGCATTGTGACCCGTTGTATCAAATATGATACAAATTAAAACTCCTATATGGAAATTGATATTTGAATTTTTTTTTTTTTGTGTTCAGAATGGTAAATGGTAAATGGTCTCAACTTATATAGCGCTTTTCCACCTTCATTAGACACTCAAAGCGCTTTACAGCAAGGATCCACTCACCCATTCATACTCTCATTCATACACCAGTGTACGCAGACACTAGAGGCAAGGAGGGTGAAGTGTCTTGCCCAAGGACACAACGACAATGTGCACCTTCAGGAAACGGGATTCGAATCCCTGACCTTCCGATCATGAGACGACCCGCTCTACCATCTGCGCCACCGTCGCCCCGGTGACCAATAAAGGCTCCAGTTTCAAAGAATTGGAATTTTCTGTCAATTATTTAATGGTTTGGGCTTTACAAGGCTAATGGGACAGGCCAACCAGTAGCAGACGTGGGAGCCGGAGCCTGAGGACGGGACCACTCAAAGGGGAAAGAGGCCTCAGAATAAGGTGAGCAGAAAACCTTTTCTAAATTTCTGCCACGCTCTTGCGTGTTATTTCCCTATATTTGAGTGGCCTCGCTCTTAAGGTTTGGTACTTCCCTATGCTTAAATTGTTGACATACACTGATCAAAGGAAAGAGAAAGTGGAAACAAAGTTGTTTGCCGTTTCTTCTTACAAGGACTCATTTAGATAAGTTAAATCCGCAGAGGTCAGAGAGTACCACTATATAAACTTGCGGCGGCTAGTGAGAGGACCCGGTCAGGGGTCCAAGAAGTCGTGAATGTTGAGAAATCCGCAGGGGTCAGAGAGTACCACTATATAAACAAGGAACAGCAAACAACTTTTTTTCCACTTTCTCTTGCCTTGGGACTTCACTTCTTCTCTTTCTCTGAAGTCACCAGCTGGTTATACTGCTTTGTAACTAGGAACAACGGCAATAAAAGCCTTTTCTTGAGACGACTTCTATCTCCAGTGTTTGCTTTGGCCATATCCAAATACCTGTTCTCGCGTGATACAAAAGAACCAAGTCCTTACAATTGGTGCCATTCGCGAGAATAATAATATATTTTTTTCTTTCCTCATGAGCGCTTGGAACGAGACAACATGGCGATCTCCTAATTGGACAGGCCAACCAGTAGCAGACGTGGGAGCCGCAGCCTGAGGACGGGACCACTCAAAGGGGAAAGAGGCCTCAGAATAAGGTAAGCAGAAAACCTTTTCTAAATTTCTGCCACGCTCTTGCGTGTTATTTCCCTATATTTGAGTGGCCTCGCTCTTAAGGTTTGGTACTTCCCTATGTTTAAATTGTTGACATACACTGATCAAAGGAAAGAGAAAGTGGAAACAAAGTTGTTTGCCGTTCCTTCTTACAAGGACTCATTTAGATGATCCGCAGGGGTCAGAGAGTACCACTATATAAACTTGCGGCGGCTAGTGAGAGGACCCGGTCAGGGGTCCAAGAAGTCGTGAACGTTGAGAAATCCGCAGGGGTTAGAGAGTACCACTATATAAACAAGGAACGGCAAACAACTTTTTCCCACTTTGTCTTGCTTTGGACTTCACTTCTTCTCTTTCTCTGAAGTCACCAGCTGGTTATACTGCTTTGTAACTGGAACAACGGCAATAAAAGCCTTTTCTTGAGACGACTTCTATCTCCAGTGTTTGCTTTGGCCATATCCAAATACCTGTTCTCGCGTGATACAAAAGAACCAAGTCCTTACAGTGGTCATGGAACAGTGCTACCTGCGGCCATTGGGCTGGAGTTACTAACATTTATATTAAAAAGAGACAGTCTTTTGAACTGATCTTTGAAATGAACAAATCCCAAAGACTCAGCTCCCAGAAAAGAGCCGTGTTTCCTCGGAGGGAAAGTCTGGGCTTAAGCCTCATTAAACAGCAGGGTCCCACAGGGGTCGATCTTGGCCTCTCTTATGTGTTTGAATGTGGACTTTACAACTGATCATTAACCTTTAATCTGTGACCATTTACCAGGTGGAAATGTACAATTATATTTGTGTAGTAGTAATAGTAATAATAGTAATAATAACAGGAATAGTAGTGGTAGTATTCGCAGTAGGAGTAGTTGTAGTACCTTAGGGAGTCGTTCAGGGTCGCCCGGGTGGCGGGGGATGACCTCTGAAGTCTCTGGAAGCCGTAGTCGATGGTGGGTTCGTTCAGAGCTGAAACAAAACAGAATAAAACATATTTAATAACTGATCTCACAGATAAAGGTTTACGCTCGTTGTGACTCTCTGCCGTTACGTCTCTGCGTCTGAACACGTCCCTAACACCGTCCCTCGCTCTGTCGCTCAGCGCAGATTTCCATAGATCCACATTTCCATATAAATCTACACAGACTCATATTAACGCAGTCAGACGCAGTGATCCTTTAAAGGGTGAACTTAAAGACTCTATAAACGTCTTTGATCAGAGAAAAAGCAGTCAACAACAACAACAAGGTCACAAACAGAGACACGAGAGGAGACAGGGGAGAGGGGAGAGAGAGGGAGGGGTGACAGGGAGGGGGGAGAGGGAGGGGGAGAGGGAGGGAGGGAGGGGGAGAGAGGGAGGGGGAGAGGGAAGGGGGAGAGGGGAGAGAGAGGGAGGGGGAGAGGGAGGGGGAGAGGGGAGAGAGAGGGAGGGGGAGAGGGAGGGGGAGAGGGAGGGGGAGAGGGGAGAGAGAGGGAGGGGGAGAGGGAGGGGGAGAGGGAGAGAGAGGGAGGGGGAAGGGGGAGAGGGGGAGGGAGAGAGAGAGGGAGGGGGGGGAGAGGGAGGGTGAGAGGGAGGGGAGAGAGGAGGGGGAGAGGAGGGGGAGAGAGGGAGGGGGAGAGGGAGAGAGAGGGAGGGGAGAGGGCAGAGAGACGGTGAGGGAGAGGGAGGGCGAGAGGGGAGAGAGAGGGAGGGGAGAGGGAGAGAGAGGTAGGGGAAGGGGGAGACAGTTAGTGTGTAGGGCATAGGGTCAGTGTGTAGGGCATAGGGGTCAGTGTGTAGGGCATAGGGTCAGTGTGTAGGGCATAGGGTCAGTGTGTAGGGTTTAGGGCATAGGGTCAGTGTGGAGGGTTTAGGGCATAGGGTTAGTGTGTAGGGTTTAGGGCATAGGGTTAGTGTGTAGGGTTTAGAGCATAGGGTCAGTGTGTAGGGTTTAGGGCATAGGGTCAGTGTGGAGGGTTTAGGGCATAGGGTCAGTGTGTAGGGTTTAGAGCATAGGGTTAGTGTGTAGGGTTTAGAGCATAGGGTCAGTGTGGAGGGTTTAGGGCATAGGGTCAGTGTGTAGGGTTTAGGGCATAGGGTCAGTGTGGAGGGTTTAGGGCATAGGGTTAGTGTGTAGGGTTTAGAGCATAGGGTCAGTGTGTAGGGTTTAGGGCATAGGGTCAGTGTGTAGGGCATAGGCTCAGTGTGTAGGGTTTAGGGCATAGGGTCAGTGTGTAGGGCATAGGGTCAGTGTGTAGGGTTTAGAGCATAGGGTCAGTGTGTAGGGTTTAGAGCATAGGGTCAGTGTGTAGGTTTTAGGGCATAGGGTCAGTGTGTAGGTTTTAGAGCATAGGGTCAGTGTGTAGGTTTAGAGCATAGGGTCAGTGTGTAGGGTTTAGAGCATAGGGTCAGTGTGTAGGGTTTAGAGCAGAGGTTCCCAAACTTTTTGGAGCCGTGTGCCCCCTGAAGCCTTTAGTGACGAGTCACGCACCCCCTAGTTTGACGCGATTGAAAACACTGGGAATATCACATGTAATATGTTTATTTCCTCAATTATTACAGTGAACTCAAGCATGTTTTCCACATTCAATATGTTTTTGCTTGTCTGGGTGATTAAGGCTATTAAGAATATGTAAATACAAAAGAATGTATGAAAATGCCAGTTTTTGATTATTTTGGAAACAAGGTTGTTAGTGTGAATGGATAAAGCTGAGTGTTTTGCTTTGTCCCAGTGGACCAGGACTCTGCTGCTTTTGTCACTCATTCTGAACATCAGACTCTGGTTTGGACTCTGCGCTCTGGCCCCGCCCCCTCTGCGTCTCACTCAGTCGTACTGTCAAACCACCGGTACAGACTCAAATGTGCTGGTTTAAGCTTTGGTTAAAGCGGAGATAATGTATACGCAGGACATATCCATCTTTGCGCGAGCCACTGCACATCAGCTCGTAAATTTGAATGTATGTGTTAGATACAAAAGCCACGGGTTTAGTGGCAGAGGAGGGGACACAGATGCTTCTCCTTCTCCCTTCGCTTCTCCCCTCGGATCAGAATGCGAGGAAAACTCCTGTTGCAAATCGAAGTCACCGTCAGTCTGACGGCACGCGCACAAGCTCCTGACAGATATTACAGAAAATTCAACTCCATCGAACTTGGCGCTGCTGTTGTTGCGAGGGCGCTCTCGGCCTCCGCGGAGTTTTACGCGCTCGGGTCCAAAGCGGCTCTTGAGGTTCGGTTCTGGAGTGGACATGTTTAGGTCCAGAACAAGCTCATCCACGTCTGAATATAGAACTCTATGGGGACTCTTCGCCTGTATAAGCGCGCTCCCCGTGTGGCAGTTTTAACGGGTCAGTGTCGATCAGATTGTGATGAACTTTTATTTTCTTTGCGTACCACAGTTTGGTGTGTAGGGTAAGGGCATAGGGTCAGTGTGTAGGGTTTAGGCATAGGGTCAGTGTGTAGGGTTTTAGAGCATAGAGTCAGTGTGTAGGGTTTAGCACATAGGGTCAGTGTGGAGGGTTTAGGGCATAGGGTCAGTGTGTAGGGTTTAGAGCATAGGGTCAGTGTGGAGGGTTTTAGAGCATAGGGTCAGTGTGTAGGGTTTTGGAGCATAGGGGTCAGTGTTTGTAGGGTTTTAGAGCAATAGGGTCAGTGTGGAGGTTTAGAGCATAGATCAGCAGTGTTAGGGTTTTAGAGCATAGTGTCAGCTGTGGAGGTTTAGGGCCATAGGGTCAGTGTGTAGGGTTTAGAGCATAGGGTCAGTGTGTAGGGTTTCTGGTTTAGGGCATAGGGTCAGTGTGTAGGGTTTAGAGCATGGGTTCAGTGTGTAGGTTTAGCACATAGGGCGTCTAGTCTGTGTAGGGTTTAGGGCAGTTTAGGTCAGTGGTGTAGGGTCAGTGTGTAGGGTTTAGAGCAATAGGTCAGTGTGTAGCGCGTTTAGGACAATTAGGGTCATGTGTAGGGTTTTAGATCATAGAGTCAGTGTTGTAGGGTTATAGGGCATAGGGTCAAGTGTGTAGGGTTTAGGGCATAGGCGTCAGTGTGGGGGTTGGAGGGATAGGGTCAGTGTTGTTAGGGTTTTGGAGCATCAGGGGTCAGTGTGTAGGGTTTAGGGCATAGGGTCAGTGTGTAGGGTTTAGAAGCATAGGGTCAGTGGTAGGGTTTGGCCAGTAGGGTCAGTGGTAGGCGTTTAGAGCATAGAGTCAAGTGTGCTAGGGTTTTAGCACATAGGGTCAGTTGTAGGGTTTAGAGCATAGCGTCGGCTGTGTAGGGGTTAGCAACATTAGGGTCAGTTGTGTAGGGTTTATGGCAGGTTTTAGTCCAGTGCTGTAGGGTCAGTGTTGAGGGTTTAGAGCATCAGGGGTCGTGTGTAGGGTTGTAGGACATAGGGTCAGTGTGTAGGGTTTAGAGCATAGGGTTCAGTGTGTATAGTGTTAGGGCCATAGGGTCAGTGTGTAGGGTTTAAGCATGGGGTCAGGTGTGCTTAGGGTTTAGAGCATTAGGGTCAGTGTGTTAGGGTTAGGACATAGGTCAGTGTGTAGGGTTTAGAGCATAGGGTCAGTGATTAGGTTTAGGGCATAGGTTAGTGTGTAGGGTTAGGAGCATTAGGTGTAGGTGTTGTAGGTTTAGAGCATAGGGTCAGTGTGTAGGTTTTAGAGCATAGGGTCAGTGTTGTTAGGGTTTAAGGCATAGGGTCAGTGTGTAGGGTTTGAGCATAGGGGGTTCAGTGTGTAGGTTTTAGAGCATAGGGTCAGTGTGTTAGGGTCTTAAGCATAGGGTCAGTGTTAGGGTTTAGAGCATAGGGTTAGTGTGTAGGTTTAAGATAGGTTCAGTGTGGATGGTTTAGAGCATAGGGTTAAGTGTGTAGCCGGGTTTAAGGCATAGGGTCCAGTGTGTTAGGGTTTTAGGGCATAGGCGTCAGTGTGTAGGGTTTAGGGCAATAGCGGTTAGTTTGTGTAGGTTTAGAGCATAGGGTCAGTGTGTAGGCGTTTAGAGCATATGGGTCAGTGTGTAGGGTTTAGGGCATAGCGGTCCAGTGTGTAGGGTTAGAGGCATAGGGTCAGTGATGTAGGGTTTTGGAGCATAGGGGTTTAGTGTGTAGGTTTAGGAGCATAGGGTCAGTGTGTAGGGTTTAGGGCAATAGGGTTAGTGTGTAGGGGTTTTAGAGCAATAGGGTCAGTTGTTTGATAGGGTTTTAGGCATTAGGGTTAGTGTGTAGTGGTTATAGACATAGGTCAGTGTTGTAGGGTTTAGGCATAGGGTCAGTGTGTAGGGTTTAGAGCATAGGGTCAGTGGAGGGTTTAGAGCATAGGGTCAGTTGTAGCGTTTAGGGCATAGGGTTAGTGTGTAGGGTTTAGAGCATAGGTTCAGTGGTTAGGGTTTAGGACATAGGGTCAGTGTGTAGGGTTTTTAGGGCAATAGGGGTCAGTGTTAGGGTTTAGAGCATTTAGGGTCAGTGTGTAGGGTTAGGCATAGGTCAGTGTTGGTAGGGTTCTAGGAGCATAGGGGTCAGTGTGTAGGGGTTTAGGGCATTAGGGTCAGTGTGTAGGGTTAGGGCATAGGTCAAGAGTGTGCTAGATTTAGGGCGATAGGGTCAGTGTGTAGGTTTAGGGCATAGGGTTAGTGTGTAGGGTTTTAGAGCATAAGGGTCAGTGTGTGAGGTTAGAGCATAGGGTCAGTGTGTAGGTTTTAGCAGCTAGGGTCAGTGTGTAGGGTGAGCATTAGGGTCAGTGTGTAGGGTTTAGAGCATAGGGTCGATTGTGTAGGGTTAAAGAGCATAGGGTCAGTGTGTAGGGTTTGAGCATAGGGGTCAGTGTGTAGGGTTTAAGCATAGGGTCGTGTGTAGTTTTTAGAGCATAGCGGTCAGTGTGTAGGGTTTAGGACATAGGGTCAGTGTGTAGGGGTTTAGGGCATAGGGTTTAGTGTGGATGGTTTAGAGCATTAGGTTAGTGTGTAGGGTTTAGAGCATAGGGTCAGTGGTTGTAGGGATTTAGAGGCATAGGGTTTGTGTGTAGGGTTAGGGGCATAGGGTTAGTTGTGTAGGTTTTAGAGTATTTAGGGTAGTGTGTAGGGTTTAGAGCATATGGGTTAGTGTGTAGGTTTAATGCATTAGGGCTCAGTGTGTAGCGCCGTTCTTACGGGCATAGGGTTCATTGCTGTTAGGCGTTTAGGGCATAGGTTAGTGTTGTAGGGTTTAGGGCATAGGGTTTAGTGTGTAGAGGTTTAGGGCATAGGGTTAGTGGTGTAGGCGTTTAGAGCATAGGTTAGTGCTGTTAGGTTTAGAGCATAGGGTCAGTGCTGTAGGGTTTAGATGGCCAATAGGGTTAGTGTGTAGGGTATTTAGGGCAGTAGGGTTAGTTTGTAGGTTTTAGAGCCATAGGGTTAGTGTGTAGTGGTTTAGGCATTAGGCAGTGTGTAGGGTTTAGGGCATTAGGGTTAGTGTGGATGGTTTAGGGCATAGGGTCAGTGTGTAGCGGTTAGGCATTAGGGTCGGTGTGGAGGGTTTAGAGCATAGGTCAGTGTGTAGGGTGATTAGGGCATAGGCGTTAGTTGTGTAGGGTTTAGAAGCATAGGGTCAGTGTTGTAGGGTTTAGGCATAGGGGTCAGTGTGTAGGGTTTTAGAGCATAGGGTCAGTGTGTAGGGTTAGGGCATTAGGGTTAGTGTGTTAGGTTTAGGGCATAGGGTTAGTGTGTAGGGTTTAGAGCATAGGGTGAGTGTGTAGGGTCTTAGAGCATAGGGTTAGTGTTGGAGTTGGTTTAGGGCATAGGGTCAGGGTGTGTAGGGTTTAGGGACATAGGGTCAGTTGTGTAGGGTTATGGCATTGTAGGGTCAGTGTGTAGGGTTTAGGGCATAGGGTCAGTGTGTAGGTTTAGGGCATAGGTTTGTGTGTAGCGGTTTAGGGCATTAGGTTAGTGTGTAGGGTTTAGACAATAGGGTTAGTGTGTAGGGTTTAGGGCATAGGGTTATTTGTGTAGGTTTTTAGGGCCATAGGGTCAGTGTGTAGGTTTTTAGAGCATAGGTGTGTAGTGTGTAGGTTTTAGAGCATAGGGTCAGTGTGTAGGTCTTAGAGCATAGGGTCCAGTGTGTAGGTTTTAAGCAGCATAGGGTCAGTGTGTAGGTTTTAGAGCATAGGGTCCAGTGTGTAGGTTAGAGCATTGGGTTAGTGTGTAGGGTTAAGGCATTTAGGGTCAGGTGTTTGGTAGGGTTCTAGGCATAGGGTCAGTTGTAGGGTTGGGCATAGGGTAGTGTGTAGGGGTTTAGAGCATAGGGTCAGTGTGTAAGGGTTTAGGGCATAGGGTTAGTGTGCCTTAGCGGTTTAGTGCATAGGGTAGTGTGTATGGGTTTAGAGCATAGGGTCAGTGTTTGTTAGGTTTAGGGCATAGGGTTAGTGTGTAGGCGTTTAGGACATAGGGTCAGTGTGTAGGGTTTAGGCATAGGGTTAGTGTGGATGGTTTAGGGATAGGGGTTCAGTGTGTAGGGGTTTAGGGCATAGGGTCGTGTGGAGCGTTTACGAGCATAGGGTTCAGGTGTAGGGTTAGGGCATAGGGTTAGTGTGTCAGGGTTTAGAGCATTAGGGTTCAGTTGTGTGGGTTTGTTAATATTAGGGTTCAGTGTTTGGTTTGGGTCATTAGGCATTAGGGTTAGTGTTTTGGTTTGGGTCATTAGGATTAGGGTTAGTGTTTGGTTTGGGTCATTGGGCGTCAGTGTGTAGGGTTTATGGCAATAGGGTCAGTGTGTAGGGTTTTTAGGGCCATAGGGTCAGTGTGCTAGGGTTATAGGGCATAGGTTAGTGGTGTAGGTTAGTGTTGGTTTGGGTTCATTAGGATTAGGGTTAGTGTTTGGGTTTGGGTTCCGTAGGGATTTAGGGTTAAGTGTTTTGGTTTAGTGTGTTGTAGGGTTTAGGACATAGGGTTAGTGTGTAGGGTTAGGACATAGGGTTTATGTGTAGGGTTTAGGGCATAGGGTTTAGTGTGTAGGGTTTAGGACATTAGGGTTTAGTTGTGTAGGGTTTAGAGGCATAGGTTTAGTGTGTTAGGGTTTAGAGCATGTAGGGTCAGTGTGTAGGGTTAGAGCATAGGGTCAGTGTGTAGGGGTTTAGAGCATAGGCGTTAAGTGTGTAGGGTGTTAGAGCATAGGGTCAGTGTGTAGGGTTTAGGCATAGGGTTAGTGTGTAGGGTTTAGGACATAGGGTTAGTGTTAGGCTTTAGGCATAGGGTTAGTGTGTAGGGTTTAGAGCAATAGGGTCAGTTGCTAGGGTTTTAGAGCATAGGGTCAGTGTGTAGGGTTTTAGAGCATAGGGTTAGTGTGGTACGGGTTAGAGCATAGGTTTAGTGTGTAGGGTTTAGGGCATAGGGTTAGTGTTGTAGGGTTTAGGGCATAGGTTTAGTGTTTGGTTTGGGTCATTAGGATTAGGTTAGTGTTTGGTTCGGGTCGTTAGGATTAGGGTTAGTGTTGGTTTGGGTCATTAGGATTAGGGTTAGTGGTTGGGTAGGGTTTAGGGCATAGGGTTAGTGTGTAGGGTTTAGAGCATAGGGTTAAGTGTGTAGGGTTTAGGGCATAGGGTTAGTGTGTAGCGCGTTTAGAGCATAGGCGTCAGTGTGTAGGGTTTTAGAGCATAGGGTTAAGTGTCGTTAGGGTTTAGGGCCATAGGGTTAAGTGTGTAGGCGTTAGGGCATAGGGTCAGTGTGTAGGCATAGGGTCAGTGGTGTAGGCGTTTAGAGCATAGGGTCAGTGTGGAGGGTTTAGGCATAGTGTTAGTTGTAGGGTTTAGAGCATAAGGGTCAGTGTGATGTAGGTTTAAGGGCATAGGGTTAGTGTGTAGGGTTTAGGGGCTAGGGTCAGTGTGTACGGTTTAGAGCATAGGGGTCAGTGTGTAGGCAGTTTAGGGCATAGGGTCAGTGCTGTTTTTTCTAGGGTTTAGAGGCATAGGCGTCAGTGTGTAGGTTTAGGGCATAGGGTTTAGTGTGTAGGGTTTAGCGGCATAGCGGTAAGTGTGTAGGGTTTATTGGCATAAGCGGTCAGTGTGTAGGGTTAGGCATAGGGTCAGTGTGTAGGGTTTAGGGCATAGGGTCAGTGTGTAGGTTTAGAGCATAGGGTCAGTGTGTAGGGTTTAAGCATAGGGGTTCAGTGTTGTAGTGTGTTAGAGCATAGGGTCAGTGGTAGGGTTTAAGGCAATAGGGTCAGTGTGTTAGGGTTAGAAGGCGATAGGGTCAGTGTATGTAGGTTTTTAGAGCATAGGGTCAGTGTGTGATGGGTTCTAAGGCATAGGGTCAGGTGTGTAGGGTTTAGCAGCATATGGGTTTAGTGTGTAGGGTTTAAGGCATAGGGTCAGTGTGGAGGGCTTTAGAGCATAGGGTTAGTGTGTAGGGTTTTAGAGCATTAGGTCAGTGTGTAGGGTTTAGAGCATAGGGTCAGTGTGTAGGGTTTAGGGCATAGGGTCGTGATGTATGGTTTAGAGCATTGTGTCACAGTGTGTAGGTTTAAAGGTAGGGTCAGTGTGTAGGGTTTAGGGGCATAGGGTCAGTGTGTAGCGTTTAGGGCATAGGGTTAGTGTGCAGGTTTAGAGCATTAGGGTCAGTGTGTAGGGTTTAGAGCATAGGGTCAGTGTGTAGGATTTAGGGCATAGGGTCAGTGTGTATGGTTAGAGCATTGGGTCAGTGTTGTAGGGTTAGAGCATTAGGGTTAGTGTTGTAGGGTTTAGAGGCATAGGGTCAGTGTGTAGGCGTTTAGGGCATAGGGTTAGTGTGTAGCGTTTAGAGCATTAGGGTCAGTGTGTGTAGTTTTAGGGCATAGGGTTAGTGTGTAGGGGTTTAGGACATAGGGTTCAGTGTGTTTAGGGATTTAGGGCATTAGGTCAGTGTGTAGGCGTTTAGAGGCATAGGGTCAGTGTGTAGGGGTTTTAGGGCATAGGGTTTAGTGCTGTAGGGTTTAGGGCATAGGGTTAGTGTGTAGGGTTTAGAGCATAGGGTCAGTGTTGTAGGGTTTAGGGACATAGGGTCAGTGTGTAGGCGTTTAGAGCATAAGCGGTCAGTGTGGAGGGTTTAGGGCATAGGTTAGTGTGTAGGGTTAGAGCATAGGGTCATTGTGTAGGGTTTAGGACATTAGGCTTTCAGTGTGTAGGGTTTAGAGCATAGGGTCAGTGTGTAGCGTTTAGAGCATAGGTCATGTGTGGGGGTTTAGGGCATAGGGTTAGTGTGTAGGATTTGAGCATTAGGGCGTTCAGTGTGTAGGCGTTTAAGAGCATAGCGGTCAGTTGTGGAGGGTTTTAGGGCATAGGGGTCAGATGTGTAGGTTTAGAGCATAGGGTTATAGTGTGTTAGGGTTAAGGGCATAGGGGTTAGTGTGTAGGTTTTAAGGCATTTAGGGTTAGTTGTGTTTAGGGTTTTTAGGCATAGGGTTAGTGTGTAGGGTAGAGCATAGGGTCAGTGTGTAGGGTTTAGGGCTAGGGTTAGTGTGTAGGGTTTAGAGCATCAAGGGTCAGTGTTGTAGGGTTGTAGAGCATAGGGTTAGTGTAGTAGGTTTAGGGCACTTTAGGGTCAGTGTGTAGGGTTTAAGGCATAGGGTGTGTGTAGGGTTTAAGAGCATAGGGTCAGTGTTGTAGGGTTTAGAGCATAGGTGTCAGATTTGTGGTAGGCGTTTAGAGGCATAGGGTCAGTGATGTAGCGTTTAGAGCATAGGTTCCAGTGTGTAGGGTTTAAGAGCATAGGGTCAGTGGTGTAGGGTTTAGAGCCATAGGTCAGTGTGTAGGGTTAGAGCATAGGGTTCAGTGTTGTAGGTTTTAGGGCATTGGGTCAGTTGTGTAGGTTTAGAGCATAGGGTTAGTTGTGTTTTAGGGTTTAGAGAATAGGGTCAGTGTGTAGGGTTTAGAGCATAGGCGTCAGTGGTAGGCGTTTAGAGCATAGGGTCAGTGTTGTTAGGGTTTTAGAGCATAGGGTTCATGTGTAGGTTTTAGGGCAATAGGGTTCATGTTGTAGGGTTAGGCATAGGGTCAGTGCTGTAGGGTTTAGGGCATAGGGTAGTGTGTAAGGTTTAGGGCATAGGGTCCAGTGTGTAGGGCATCAGGGTCAAGTGTGTCAGGGTTCTTAGAGGCATAGCGGTCAGTGTTGTAGTGTTTAGAGCCATTTAGGGTCAGTGTGTTAGGCGTTAAAGAGCATAGGGTCAGTGTTGTTAAGGGTTTAGAAAAGCATAGGGTCAGTGTGTAGGGTTTTAGGGCATTAGGGTCAGTGTGTTAGGGTTTAGAGCATAGGGTCAGTGTGTAGGGTTTTTAGAGCATAGGGTCAGTTGTGTAGGGTTTAGAGCATAGGGTCAGCGTGTGTAGGGTTAAGAGCATAGGGTTAGTGTGTAGGGTTTAGAGCATAGGGTCAGTGTGTAGGCAGTTAAGAGCATAGGGTCAGTGTGTAGGGTTTAGAGCATAGGGTCAGTGCTATGTAGGGTTAAGAGCATAGGCCGTTAGTGTGTAGGGTTTAGGGCATAGGGTCGGTGTGTACGGTTTTAGAGCATAGGGTCAGTGTGTAGGGTTTAAGGCATAGGGTCAGTGTGTAGGGTTTAGAGCATAGGGTCAGGGTAGGTTTTTAGAAGCATAGGGTTAGCTGGTGTAGGGTTTAGGGCATAGGGTTAGTGTGCTAGGGTTTTAGAGCATAGGGTTAGTGCTGGATAGGGTTTAGAGCATAGGGGTTAGTGTGTAGGGTTTAGGGCATAGGGTTAGTTGTGTTTAGGGTTTAGAGCATAGGTTTAGTGTGTAGGGTTTAGGGCATAGGGTCAGTGTGTAGGGTTTATAGGCATAGGGACGTGTTTGTAGGGTTTAGAGCATAGGGTCAGCAAGTGTGGAGGGTTTAAGGCATCAGGGTCAGTTGTGCAGGGTTTAGGGCATGGGTTATGTGATAGGGTTTTAGAGCATAGGTCAGTGTGTAGGTTTAGGGCATAGGGTCAGTGTGTAGGCGTTTTTAGGGCATTAGGAGTACAGTGTGGAGGCGTTTAGGGCATAGGGTTAGTGTGTAGGTTAGAGCATAGGGTCCAGTGTGTAGGGTTCTAGATCATAGGTCAGTGGTGGGAGGTTTAGGCATAGGGGTCAGTGTGAGGGTTTAGGGCATAGGGTTCAGTGGTGTAGGGTTTGGCATAGGGTCATTGTTGTTTAGGGTTTAGGACATAGGGTCAGTGTGTAGCGGTTTAGAGCATAGGAGTCAGAAAACTGTTAGGGTTAGAAGCATAGGGTCAGTGTGTAGGTTTTAGGGCTAGGGTCAGTGTGTAGGTTTTAGGGCATAGGGTCAGTGTTAGGGTTTAGGGCATAAAGGCGTTAGTGTGTAGGGCTTAGAGCATAGGTCGTGTGTAGGGTTTAGAGCATAGGGTCGTGTGGAGGCGTTTAGAGTCATAGGTCGCGTGTGTTAGGGTTTAGGAGCATAGGGTCGGTGTTGGAGGGTTTAGAGCATTAGCGGTCAGTGTGTAGGGTTTAGAGCATAGGGTCGGCCTGTGTAGGGTTTGAGCATTAGGGTCGGTGTGGAGGTTTAGAGCATAGGGGTCAGTGTGTAGGGTTTAGAAGCATAGGGTTAGTTGCTGTAGGGTATAGGGCATAGGGTCAGTTGTGTAGAGGGTTTAGGACATAGGGTTAGTTGTAGGGTTTAGGGAACATAGGGTTAGTGTGTAGGGTTAGGAATAGGGTCAGTGTGTAGGGGTTTAGGGACATAGGGTCAGTTGGAGGGTTAGGACATGGGTTCAGTGTGTAGGGTTTTAGGACATAGGGTCAGTGTGTAGGCGTTGAGGGCATAGGCCGTGTTAGGTGTAGGGTTTAGGACATAGGGTTAGTGTGTAGGGCTTTAGCGGCATAGGGTCGGTGTTGTAGGGTTATAGAGCATAGGGTCCAGTTTGTGTAGGGCTTTAGGACCATAGGCGTTAGTGTGTAGGGCCTTTAGAGCATTAGGGTTATGTGTGTAGGGTTTAGGCATAGGGTCAGTGTTGTAGGGGTTTAGAGCATAGGGTTAGTGATGTAGGTTTTAGAGCATAGGTCAGTGTGTAGGGTTTAGGGCATAGGTTAGTGTGTAGGGTTTAGAGCATATGTGTTAGTGTGTAGGGTTTAGAGCATAGGGTCAAGTTGTAGGGTTTTATGGCATAGCGGTCGATGTGGAGGGTTTAGAGCATAGCGGTTCAGATGTGTAGGGTTTTTAGGGCATAGGGTTTAGTGTGGTAGGGTTTTAGAGCATTAGGGCAGTGTGTAGGGTTTAGGGCATTAGGTCAGTGTGTAGGGTTATAGAGCATAGGGTTTAGTGTGTAGGGTTTAGAGCATAGACAGTGTGTAGGGTTTAGGGGCATAGGAGTATAGTGTTGTAGCGGATTAGAGCATAGGTCAGTGTGTAGGTTTAGGGGCAATAAGGGAGTCAGTTGTGGAGGTTTAAGAGCATAGGGTCGGGTGTGGAGAGGTTTAGAGCAATAGGGTCAGTGTGTAGGGTTTTAGGCCATAGGGTTAGATGTGTAGGGTTAGAGCATAAGAGTTCAGTGATGTAGGGCGGTTATAGGCATAGGGTCGTGATGTAGCGGTTTAGAGCATAGGGCGTCAGTTGTAGGTTTAGGGCCATAGGTGTTAGTTGTAGGGTTAAGAAGCATAGGGTCAGTGTGTAGGGTTTTAGAGCATAGGGTCAGTGTGTAGGGTTAGAAAGCATAGGGTTAAGTGTGTAGGGTTTAGGGCATTAGGGTTTAGTGTGTAGGGTTTAGGGCATAGGGTTAGTGTGTAGGGGTTAGAGCATAGGTCAGTGTGTAGGTTTAGAGCATAGGTCAGTGTGTAGGGTTAGAGCATAGGGGCTTAGTGTGTAGGTTTAGAGCATAGGGTTAGGTGTTGGGTTTAGCGGCATAGGCTGTTAGTGTTGTAGGGTTTTAGGGCATCTTAGGTTAGTGTGTAGGGTTTAGAGCATAAGGTCAAGGATGTGTTAGGGGTTTAGGCATAGGGTTAGTGTGTAGGGGTTTAGGCATAAGGGTCAGTTATCTCTCTCTAAGAGCATAGGGTCAGTGATGGAGGTTTAGAGCATAGGGTCAGTGTGGAGGGTTTAGGGCAAGGTCAGTGTGGAGGGTTTAGAGCAATAGGTCACTGTGGAGGGTTAGGGATAGGTTAGTGTGTGGGTTTAGAGACATAGGGTTAGTGTGTAGGGTTTAGAGCCAAGGGTCAGTGTGTATGGGTTTAGAGCATAAGGGTCCATGTGTAGGGTTTTAGAGGATAGGGTCAGTTGTAGGTTTTAGGGCATCGGGTCAGTGTGTAGGGTTTCAAGAAAGGCATAGGGTTAGGTAGGGTTGAGTAGAGGTTAGTGTGGTAGGGTTTAGGCAAGGCCAGTGTGAGTTAGAGCATAGGGTCAGTGTTGTAGGGTTTAGGACATAGGGTTAGTGTGGTAGGGTTTAGAGCATAGGGTCAGTGTGTAGGGTTTAGGGCAAGGGTTAGTGTGAGGGTTTTAGAGCATAGGGTCAGTGTGTAGGTTTAGGGCATAGGGTAGGTGTAGGGTTAGAGCATGGTCATGTGTAGGTTAGGGCATAGGGTTTAGTGTGTGAGGTTTAGAGCATAAAGAGTCAGGTGTAGGTTTAGAGCATAGGGTTAGTGTGTAGGTTTTAGGCATAGGGTCAGTGTGTAGGTTTTAGGGCATAGGGTTAGTGTGTAGGTTTAGGGCATAGGTCATTGTGTAGGTTTTAGGGCATAGGGTCAGTTGTTTTTTAGGGTTTCTTAGGGCATTAGGGTTAGTGTGTAGGGTTTAAGAGCATCAGGTCAGTGTGCAGGGTTTAGGCATAAGGGTGTGTGTTAGGGTTTAGAGCATAGGTAGTGTTAGGGTTTAGGGCAATAGGGTCAGTGTGTAGGGTTTAGGGCAAAGGGTCAGTAGTGGAGGGTTTAAGGGCATAGGGTTAAGTGAGGGTTTAGAGCAAGGCATGTGGTAGGGTTTAGAGCATAGGGTCAGTGTGTAGGTTTAGGGCTAGGGTCAGTGGTGTAGGGTTAAGGCATAGGGTCAAGTGTGTAGGGCAATAGGGCAGTGTGTAGGGTTTAGAGCAAAAGGGTCAGTGTGTAGGGTTTAGAGCATCAGGGTCAGTGTTAGGGTAGGGCATAGGTCAGTGTTTAGGGTTTAGAAACATAGGGTCAGTGTGTAGGGTGGGGCATAGGGTCAGTGTGTAAGGGGTTTAGAGCATAGGGTCAGTGTGTATGGTTGAGCATAGGGTCAGTGTGAGGGTTTAGGGCATAGGGTTAGTGTGTAGGGTTTAGAGCATAGGGTCAGTGTGTAGGGTTTAGGGCATAGGGTTCATGTGTGTAGGGTTAGAGCATAGTCAGTGTGTAGGTTAGGGCATAGGGTTAGTGTTAGGTTAGAGCAATAAGGGTCAGTGTGGAGGGTTTAGAGCATAGGTCAGTGTGGAGGGGTTTAGAGCATAGGGTCAGTGTGTAGGTTTAAGAGCTAGGGTCAGTGTGTAGGGTTTAGGGCATAGGGTCAGTGTGTAGGTTTAGAGCATAGGCGTCGGTGTGGAGGGTTTAGGGCATAGGGTCAGTGTGTAGGGTTTGGGCATAGGGTTTAGTGTGTAGGGTTTTAGAGCATAGGGTTAGGTGTTAGGGGTTTAGAGCATAGGTCAGTGTTTAGGGTTAGAGCAATAGGGTCAGGTGTAGGGTTTAAGAAGCATTGGGTTAGTGTGTATGGTTAGGACATAGGGTTAGTGTGTTAGGGTTTATAGCATAGGCAGTGTGTAGGGTTGGGCATAGGGTTCGTGTGTACGGTTTAGAGCAAGGGTCAGTGGTAGGGTTTAGGGCATAGGGTTACGTGTGTAGGGTTTAGAAGCAAAGGGGTCAGTGTGTGGGTTTAGGGCATAGGTAGTGTGGTAGGGTTTAGAAGCATAGGGTCAGTGTGGAGGTTTAGAAGCATAGGGTCAGTGTGAGGGTTAGAGCAAGGGTCAGTGTGTAGGGTTTAGAGCATAGGTCAGTGTGTAGGGTTAGGGACATAGGTCAGTGTGTGGGTTAGAGCATAAGGGGTTATGTGTAGGGGTTTAGAGCATAGGGCAGTGTGTAGGTTTAGGGCAAGGGTCAGTGTTGAGGGTTTAGAAGCATAGGCCAGTGTGTAGGGATTTAGAGCATAGGGTTAGTGTGTAACCGGTTAGGGCATAAGGGTCAGTGTGTAGGGTTTTAGGGCATAGGTCCAGTGTGTAGGGTTTAGAAGCATAGGGAGTGTGTAGGTTAGAGCATAAGGGTTCAGTTGTGTAGGGATAGGCAATAGGGTTAGTGTGTAGGTTTAAGAAGCAAGGTTAGTGTGAGGTTTAAGGGCATAGGGTCGGTGTGGGGGTTTAGAGCAGAGGGTTAAGTGTGTAGGTTAGAGCATAGGTCAGTGTGTAGGGTTTAGAGCATAGGGTCAGTGTGTAGGGTTTAGGTGGCAAGGGTTATGTGTAGGGTTTTAGGGCATAGGGTCAGCTGTGTAGGTTTTATGGCATAGGGTCAGTGTGTAGGGTTAGAGCACTAGTCGGTGTTAGTTAGAGCATAGGTCAGTGTGTAGCGGGTTTTAGAGGCATTGGGTTAGTGTGTAGGGTTAAGGCATGGGTCAAGTGTGTGATGGTTAGGGCAGTTAGGCGTCAGTGTGTAGGGTAGCATAGGGTTAGTGTGTAGGGTTTAGAGCAAATAGGTCCAGTGTGAGGGTTTTAAGGGCATAGGGTTAGTGTGGATGTTTAGGCATTAAGGTCATGTGTAGGGTTTAGGGCATAAGGGTTCGGTGGCTGAGGGTTTTAGAGGCATAGGTCAAGTGTGTAGGTTAGGGCATAGGGTAGTTGTGTCGGGTTTAGGCATGAGGGTCAGTGTGTAGGGTTTACGGCATAGGTTTGTGTGGGTTTAGGGCATACGGTTAGTGTGTAGGGTTTAGGGCATAGGGTTAGTGTGTAGGTCAGAGCATAGGGTCAGTGTGTAGGGTTTCAGAGCATGAGGGTAGTGTGGAGGGTTTAAGGGCATAGGTTAGTGTGTAGGGTTTTAGGGCTGGGTCAGTTGTGTTAGGGCCATAGTTAGTGTGTAGTTAGGGCATAGGGTTAGTGTGTAGGGTTAAGGACATATGGGTTAGTGTGTAAGGGTTAGGGCAAGGGTTAAGGTGTAGGGTTTTAGGGCATAGGGTTAGTGTGTAAGGGTTTAGGACATAGGGTTAGTGTTGAGGGTTAGGACATAGGGTTAGTGTGTAGGGTTTAGGCATAGGGTTAGTCGTGTAGGGTTTTAGAACATTAGGGTTAGTGGGTAGGGTTTAGGACATAGGGTTATAGTGTGTAGGGTTTAGAGCATAGGGTTACGTGGTGTAGGTTTAGAGCAATAGGGTCAGTGTGGTGGGTTTAGAAGCATAGGGTCAGTAGGTGTAGGTTTAGAGCAATAGGGTTAGTGTGTAGGGTTTAGAGCATAAGGTCAGTGTGTAGTTTAGGGCATAAGGTTAGTGTGTAGGGTTAGACATATTAGTGTGTAGGGTAGACACATAGGGTTAGTGTGTAGGGTTTAGGCATAGGTCAGTGTCTAGGGTTAGAGCATAGGGTCAGTGGTAGGGTTTAGAAGCATAGGTTAGTGGTAGTTTAGGCATAGGGTCAGTGTGTAGGGTTAGGGCAAGGGCTTAGATGGTAGGGTTTATGAGCATAGGTTTGTGTGTGGGTTTAGGGCAATAGGTGTGGTAGGGTAGAGCATAGGGTCGTGTGTAGGTTAGAGAGCATAGGGTTAAGTGTGTAGGGTTTAGAGGATAGGGGTCAGTGTGTAGGGTTTTAGGGCATAGGGTTAG
>VHKM01001204.1:0-85795 GCA_007210695.1 Neogobius melanostomus
TAGATTTTGCCGGAGTGTTAATGGACAATGTTAATATATTGGTGATTATTTTGTTGATCTGAGAGATGGAGTGGAATGCACTTACATTAGACTCACGTTGAAAGACAACTGTAAGAGGATTTTATCGTCACATGACTGTTGTTTTCAGAAAAAAGAGAGGAAGTAAATGTGACTAAAACCCTGGACCGTGTTGGTATAAAGAGTACACAGGATGCTATGCACGTTCAAGTGAAAAATGGACAATTGAGACTGAAAGAGTTCTACTTTCAAAGAATGTATAAAAAAGAGTTCCAGTCCTGGTAACCTTTTTGAAGTTGACTATTGCACTATTATCTTGCACTATGACAGAGGTATACCCAAAAGTTCGTGTTTACAGTCTGATGTTGGGGACAACATCTATTTTTGAAGGGGGAGTAAGTATGTGACAGGTTAAAAATAGTATATTTTAAGGGTTTAAAAAACTAAATAATAATATAATTTCCATTATTTATTCTTGTTACTTAAAACTATTATTATTACTGTACAAAAGAAGGTTAAAATACTTTGGGTACTTTATTTACAATCTTAAGTTCGATAATTTAGAGATTGATTGCTTTTGCTTAGCCGAGATTTGTTTTTTGCGCTTGCGCAGTAGCAATTGTGCACTTTTGAATACAGTGACAAGAAGTAAAGCACGTCGCTCGTGTTATTAATTTTTGCTCAAAGGTCCACGTACCTCTCACCCAAATGTGGAGCAGCGGGCGCAACAATACGACGTGTTTCCTTTGGAAGCATTAAAAGTTTTCTAAAGTGAGTGAAAGAGGATGAAGATTCATAGACATTTGATTGGGACAGGAAAACGTTTGAAACAATGATGAAGCTACGGCACAGACAGGAGCCTCCAGAACGACGATGCTAAGAGCTGGATTAATGACAAGAAATCTTGGGGGCTTTTCGGTGTTTTAAGGGCGTTCTCACGAAAGTTACAGCATTTAGAGGCTATTTTCCGGCAGGGCCAACAGAGCCCCAATGACAGCGGACTGAAGGCTGTGCGGAGCTCGACTTTGAGCAGGGGCGAATCCGAGTATACAGGGGCTGGGGCATTACAGGGGAACCACTGAAGAAAAACTGCCAGAAAACAACAAATGTAATATTTATCTTTCAGCTCAGGGAAAAGCAGCTCATGTTTAAAATACTTCTGGTTCATTTTTTTTTTAAGGTAGCCCGCCTGGGCCCCCTTCCTTAAAATGCGTCCCAGTAATGTTGTCATAGATTTGGCAGCATTTCAAATAGTATATATTTTACATTTTGTGGTGATTAAATATTTAATTAACTTTAAAATTTTCCAAATCCATTAGATTTTTAAGAAGTTTGATTTTTAAGCCTAAAATTTTCAAATGCTAATATTGAGAAAGCATTGATATTTAAAGTAGATTAAACACATTTTCATAAGAAGAATTAGGCGTCACGCTGACGTTGTGACTTGAGGGACTCTTAACACTATAAGCGTTTTGACAAAAAAATGATCTGATTTTTAAAAGAATTCTGAAAATATTAAAATCTAGATTTGAAATGTTAATTGTTATATACAACCTTGAGATGCCTGTATAGGCGTCTGGAAAATAAAATTATGGTCATCATACCACTTTCTCGTCATATATAATAGGGTATTAGTTTCATCTGGACAAGCAGCAGCCCAGGCTCCGGCTGCAAGTTAAATCCTTTAGGCTGGAATGGAGACAACGTGCGTAATTTATTAAATTAATATTTTAATTATGTCAGCGCAAAAACTGCAACAGAGTGTGCCCCCGGAAACGTCCCGACTCTCCCGACTTAACTCGCATGGCCACTGATTTTAACATTTTTAAACTCCGTCTAGTCCATTTCAAACCCTATTCCATGGGACTAAATGAACTGGGATGTTTCTGTAAAACTGAAATGATCCCAGCACATGGGTATAGTTTTACAAAATTCATAGTTTCTGAGCTTTGCTGTAGAAGAAAAGCATTTCTTATGATACCGTTAGCGTCATGGGCCTGTGGGGATTTTTCTCTCTTAAAACAACGGCAGTTTTTCCTTTCTCTTATAATTTTTTGGCAGCGATATTTATATTTATAATACTGCCAAATGTGGAACGACAGAGAGGGGGCGGAGGTCTTCCGGGTAGGGAAAACCCCCCAAAAATACTTATATTTCTCTCAAAAATGAGTACTCCATAGTGGATAGAGGAACAATATATATATAAATGCTATACTTTACTATGGATGGCTAAAATAGCAAATACCAGATCTTTAAGCTCGTGATGACGGCCACTTCAGACCTGAAAGTAACAACCTTTGTGAGTGACAGTGCAGATTTTAGAGGGCAGTTGTGCGTGAACAGCTCTGGACTCATTCTAAGCACATTAGGACATGGCTGGAACGTGTAGGGGCAGGAAAATGCTTATTTTAACATTTTTAACTCTGTATTGTCCTTTAACCTCCTGCTATTCCATTCCCATTCCTATCAGATTATAGCATTTTAAGTTAGGTTTCTTCAAAAGTTAATTTCATGTTCACTTGAGTCCTTCATTAAAAGCCGAGTCCAGCGCATTAGCGCACAAAGAAAAAGCTTAAACAGACAGGGGAAGCACAGTATGACCACGGGGAGGCATTGATGGTGCTGCAGGAACCTGTGAATAATTATAGACATAAGTACATTGAAATAATTTGACTACCAAAGAAACAAAACAAAGATTCTAACCGTTGGCAAAAGATAGCGTGACACCCTACGAGCCTCAGACCCCGGACCGCGTCCAGCCTATACGCCCACTCGGACGGACATCTTTGCGCTGTCTAAAAGTAGGAGCTTACCGAAATTGTACCGGTATTGATACCTACACAAAATGTAGAGAGGACGCGCTTACAATTAAGGCCATGGAAGTTTGCAATTGATGTTGCAGTGATACGGAAAAGCCCTTTTTATAGTGCGCCCCTACATTTAATTGTCTAAAAGCAGGGAAAGCCTACAACACCGCCTCCATAACACAAGGCAAGGAAATGTTTGTGACCTCCAGGGTTTTAATAAGTCACCATGCGTCCTGGAATGCACATCCCAGCTCTCCTGTGCAGCTAAGTCCCACGCCTCAAAATACTCCTCTGAATCGGAACAAGCGTCTCGTCTTCCTCAGGTCTGTCTCATGAATTGATACAACACAACCACCCGTCTAAACTCGCCTTTACACCAAGATAACAACAAAATAATCCAAGTCCACGGTAACAACAAAACTACAATAAATCTGACACTGGACATTGATCGTCCATGGTTCGACTAATGGCATGAAACGCTTTCCTGTGGTCCCTCAAATAAAAGCCATCAACCTTCCAGCCGCTGGGAGAGCGTTTGCAATGATAATTAATAATGGCTGTATGCACGGTTCACTCCGCGTTTTATGTTTTACTATTTCCGTTTAATTTTAAACTATTTATTTTATTGGCTTTTTTTCTTTCATGCATTTGCACCATTTCATTTATTCATGTTTTATTTTTATTTTATTTGTTTGTCTGAGCAGTTAACCCCAAAGGAGGGGGAAGCCAAAGGCTTATAAGCCGCCACCCAAAATAAAAATAGATACAGTTACATTTAATATTTACAAGAGTGCAATCATAACAAAGGAACATAGGGCAAGTACTATGTCGAACGAATTAAAACAAACAACAAGCAAAATAAAAGAACAAAGAATGGTTGCTACTTTTATGTTATAAAGGTTCATTAATACATATTATACTCTGAGATCTTTGTTTACTTCCAGTTTGTCATTACTATCCTCAATATAATTAATTTGGGGTTTAATTATCAATTAATTATCATTATTAAAAGGTGCATTAATTACATATTATTACTCTGAGATCTTGCTAACTTCCCAGTTTGTCATTACCCATCCTTAATATATTTAACTTTGGGGTTTAATTATCATTATTATTATATTTTGTTTAATTGAGGTTATTTGTGAAGTGTTGATGTAAGCCCTACATAGTGTGGTGCATTAAAAAGCCAGGTGTAGAGCCGGGCCAGTTTGAAGAGGGCAGTAAACCCCCCTCAAAAACCCCACCCAGCTGCCCTAAGCAGCTGATTTTGTAGATGAATGTTCCAATGCTGAGTGGTGCATAAAAGCAAGGTTTTGAGCGCGTTGGGAGGGGCCCTCTCAAACAGATTTCATAACTTGCTACCGCTAATTCTCAATTTGTAAATTTTGAGCAATAGAATGCGACAACGGTTTCCAAGCAGCAACACTCTTCTTAATTATAGAGGAAAATACACATAATTTGATCCTACTGCGCAAATCCTAGTGGCAAACATTTCTTGTTCTCTGCATGTATTAAGAGTCCCTGATTATTGTTGCCTGTTCTCGTGTTAGTTATTTAAATGACAAACCATTCAATTTAGGGAAAAATTGATGGATTTATAGCATTTTGGAAAAAAAAAAATTAACTTTGAATTTATAATCAACAAAACTTGTTGTTTGATTTAATAATTCATTGTTGCACATGTTCAGTACTGAGCCAAACAAACATTTTAACAGGATAACTGAATATTCACAAAAAGTATAGGGTGGAGGTACAAATTTACTTTTTCCTGAAACTACTGAAATGGATTATTAGCATTTTGGAACAAGGAGCAGATCTTGGTGGTAGTTAGCAATATTCAAAACGAGAACTTTGAAGGCCGAAGTGGAGAAGGGTTCCATGGAAACAGCAGTTGAACATGGGTCAGTCGGTCCCGATGTCACTGCTCGGACTGGCAGGATTCTACCAGTTGATTACCTGTTTGAGTCATACTTAAACAGTGCATTTAATCCAAATAAAAGTTGATATTAGTGCATAATTTGACCTTTCGTGACCCAGTGGCTGTAAAGAAATAAAGCGAATGGCAATGTTAACATTTAGTACTTTTTTCATTAAAAATGTAGATTATTTATGCAGCAGATTGGCCCAAAGACTGCATTTCTTAGAAGGCTGTGGTTTGTTTGGAGTGCGTGCGAGATCAGGCTGTATTTTACAATGCAGAAACACTGCAAGCGTTGGTGAGATATGGTTAGGCTTTCCTGACAGTTTCAGAGTATAGACCAAGCTGCCACAGAACGGTAACAACAGCACTGAAGCTACTGGGAAAACCAGACTCTCGGCCTCTTTCCAGTCTTTGTATGAGGACGTGGTTGTCAAGCCTCTATAATCCTGGCTAGATCCATCTATGTTTTATTTTTAGAGTAATGACCTGTGGTCCTCAGGGAGGCGATACAGAGCCACAAGGTTCCAAAAGCAAGCGCTTAAAAAAATCATTCCAACCTCCATTTCCCTGCTAAACAACAGACAAACAACAGCCCTCCTTGACCCTTCCACTCCCTCCTGGGGTAGTGTGGAGGCCCTTCAGCTTGTGATCCCTAACTCTAGACCTTCCCCTGAAACCCCCCGCGTGGGGGTGGGTTTCTGGGTATTGGAGATATCCCCCCTGTACAGCTGTTGGGTCCCTGTCCTCCCCCTCTCCAATCATTATTTTCCTACACGAGAAGTATTTCAATCTGCGGCTCTGGAATCACAACATCCCCGTCACCGCTTATGTGTATTACCTGTCTGCTCACAGGTTGGTTTGGTTTGATCGAGTTTGTTGTTCTTCAAATGTTTTCTTATCACGTTGTACAATCTGCACTTATTTTTATCTTTACACCATGTTCTAATTACTATTGTTGTCCTGTATGGGTTATCCCGCTGTATCTATACGTGTCCTAGAGCAAATTTACCTAGTGGGACAAAAAAGTTTAATTCATTCACAATATGGTTCCTGTAGGGTCATAGAGGCCACTATGAGATGAGACATTGTGCAGCGTTCAATTATTCAATGATTTGCAAACTGACAAATGCATTTAAAAAAGTTAAATGTTTTTGTTTTTTAAACTTGTTGTAAAAGTAATAATGCAATGCACATTTGCATTGCGCTTTAAACTACCTGTGTTGACAAGTAGAGCCCCTCTGTTATAACAATAAATATTAATCATATATGGGATTTTTAACAAGAACCCTTTAAATAGGGCAAGGCCTACAAAGTGAGAGCCCACCAAAGGGTCCGGTGCTCTGGACTTTGGTGAGGGCTGAGCAGAGCAATGTTGTTGTTTGAACCAATTGCTTTTGCAGCGGTGCCTTACTTCGCTTTGCAAGGTAGGAACATTGCTTAACTGACCCTCTGTCTTGTGTTTTCAGGATGGACAAAGATACAGGCTTCTGTTTGCAAAGTCGCAGGACCAAAAGGAACAAAGTGAATGATACCATGTCCGCATTCAGCTGCACGCCCATCTACTGGCAAAAGTGAAGGTACTGAAATATCACTTTTATTATTGTCACGCGGAGATTTTCAAATACGCCGACTGACTGATGAGTTGAGTTAAAGATGTTCTCTTCATCTTCAGAAGCTTCTTCTCTCTTTGTAGCATAAAATGCACTGGTTAAAAACACAAGTTAGAGGCCTACTAAAGCATCCTGAGGGGGGAGGGGTCGGGACTGGCATGGCTACACCTACTGACCTACTCTCACAGTTCGCCTATTTAACAATTGTATTAAGTTCTGGAACCGGGCCAATATTAAAAAATAAAATATAAACACGAATCACGTCTCAAAACCTAATTCTAGCGGCATGCGAAGATGGTTGTGACCCAAGGTGAAGTAGCAGGACCAACAATACCCAACTAACTTGCATATTTGTGACTAGTGACTATCGGCAAAGAGTGGCATTGGTGATTGTCCTTCCTGTAGCACATTGCAGAAACAGATGACTGATTTAGTTGTGCTGTTTTTTCTTTTGTTCAGTTTATGATCAGTCTGATATATAAATCCGTACATTTCTCCAGTTTGGACTGTACGAAGTAAGTGTTGTTCGCTTGTCTATTTAATGATAAACTCAAAGAAGATTCATGTGTAGTCAATCAATCACAATCAAACTTATTTATAAAGCGCTTTCAATACGAAAGGTAATCAAACGTGCTTACAGATAACATTTTAAAACAATACGCCCCACATCATACATCCATAACAATGCATACATACATCCACACAGTCAACACACACAATAATATCATTAGGACTAAATTAATAATGTCAGTTAAAAGCTAAGCTAAAAAGGTTGGGTTTGAGCTGCTTTTAAAAAACACATGAACGTTCTCTGCGGTCCTGAGCTCCTCTCAGGTCGTTCAGAGGTGAGGGCCATAATATTGGAAAACGCCTCGCCATGAGTCTTTCTGTTGGACTTAGGAATAACTAGAAGAACCTGCCAGAGGAGCGCAGGACCGCGAAGGTCATAAGGTAAAAAGTATTTCTGAAGACTAGAAGGACCAAGGCCATTAAGAACTTTAAAAACGCATTAAAAAGAACCTTTAAAATGCTATCCTGAAAACAACGGGGAGCATGGCAGCGATCTAAAAACGGTGTAAATGTGGTCCCCTCCTGGTCTTTTTGTCAAGACCGAGCTGCTGAATTTTGTAAAAGTTGTAAACCTGAGATACTCTTTTTTTGGGAAGACCAGAGAGCAGGGCATGCAGTAGTCGATTTAACGACTGGTGCATAAAGCCTGCACAGCGTCTCGTGTTTAGTCCCGAGAGAGAATGGGGGGTGGAACTCTGGCTATGTTCTTTAGTGGTAAAAACCTATCTTTTGTGGATATTCTTAATGTTGTGGAATTAAAAGTCAGCTCAGAGTAAAAATCACACCCAGGTTCTTCACCTGTGGGGAGGATTAAAAGACAATGACTGTAGTTTTGGGTAAAAGTTTCTCTCTCTGGGGCCTCAGGACCGATGAACTAAAATTCAGTTTTGTCCTGGTTAAGCTGGAGAAAGTTTTCTGCCATCCAAGGATTTGATATCTTAAATGCAGTTAAAAAGTGCAGACATGGGATTTGTACACCTGTGCTATCATCAGCATAACTATGAAAGTTGAACTCCATTCTCCTGATGACATCACCAAGAGGGAGGCATATACAGGTTAATAGCACTGGGCCCTAAAATCGACCCCTGGGGCACACCACATGTAATTGTATGGACCTTAGAGGAGCAGGTATCCACACTCACCATGAGGGTTCCTGGTCTGGGAGGTAGATGTAACATTTGTGGACAGCCACCAGAGAGGCCGATGTGTTTTCAAAACGAGTTAAAAGGAATGTTATGTTCACTGTATCAAAGGCAGCGCTCAGATCCAGTAGAAACAAACACTGTGACTTCTGTGAAGTCATAATTTTAATCTAAGATATTTAAAATTTTAGAAAGGGCCGTCTCGTGTGCTGTGGTTTACCCTAAAGCAGACTGGGAATTTCTCAAGGACGTCTATGTGCATTTTAAAATCACTAAGTTGGGTGAAGACAGTTTTTCAAGATTTTTGCTTAAGAATGGTTAAGTTGGATACATTGTGTTTGTTTTTGGCGCCCTTTTAGTTTTAGTTTTAGTCTTAGTCTTTTGGACGAAAATGCTTATAGATTTAGTCACAATTTTAGTATTTCTAAATGTGATAGTTTTCGTCACGTTTTAGTCAGACAAAAATTTAAAGGTTTTAGTCAAGTTTTCGTCAGTTTTCAATTATAAAAAGTTTATAATTAAATTTAGATAACTAATTGAATTGGGATAAATAATAGTTTATCTATTGCTTTATAGCTTTTGACAAACGATTACACCACAATAGGCAGTATAAAGTGTCTTTGTGAACAAGACTTTGCCCCAGCGCCGGCTCTCCTCGTACCTCTGATCAACAGCGCTCTGTCCTGCACTACGTAGCCTACCTCAACATGCGTTCTGCCCGTTCATAACGCTACGGTATTAAAACTGTCCTAGGTCATGTCCTGTGACATCGATGTCAGCATGCTCTCCGTGGAGGATGTACGCTAGCCGCTGCAAACTTGCACGCTACGGGGAAGAGAGAGAGAAGAGAAGAAGAGGCGGCCGCTCTGTGTCACGTTTAACCGGTGTGTTCTCCTGCTCCGCGTATACAACTCTGTTTGTGGAACGATCCTGATGAACCACTTTCTCCCCTTTCCCCCGCATTTTAGTCTCATCTCGTCTGCGTTGACCGTAACCTCATAACGTCTCGTCAGGTTTTAGTCCCCAAAGAGCTATTTTTAGCATCGGTCATCGTTACGTTATCATCATTAAAAAAGGGGCGTCAACGAAATCATATCGTTATCTGTCTTCGTTGACGAAAACACACTGGTCCAGAGTAGGGTTAGAAAGAGCTTAGTTTCAAACAACTTCTGCCTCGGATCCTCCGGCCGGGGATGCATTTGATTTACCTCGTGGGCTCTTTTTTTAATTTTTTTTTTATTTCTATCTTACAACAAAAATAATGAAAAAGCTGTTTTATAAATTAAAACCAGGCAGTAAGGCCTTCCATTACAAGAGCGTACGAGCACTTACCCTTGGTCACATCCTTTAAATTTTTCTTGCGTTCGTTATCCTAGTGTACAAAATGTACACGCTTTTTCAACTTGCTATAGAAACCACATACTTTCCATCTTTTTCACATTTTTTTTTCACAAATTTGAAGAATCAGCTTTCACCTTCACAAAACATGTTTTTTATTTTGGGGTTTTTAACCCTTTGGTTTTGCCAGTTTCAAACAAAAACTTGAAGTTTGTGTTACAAACAACATAAAAACTCATTATTTTATAATAATGAATAGTAGAGAGCTGGGGCTTTGGTGGATTTTCGGCCTTGGAAATGTGTCAAAGTTACCAAAAATTGATTTGAGCCATTATAGTTTTTTGTAGTGGACGATTTTCTTTATGTCAAAATGTTCTTATCTCCATTGACTTCCATTATAAAGACATTTCAATGACTTCCCTTTTCTTTGCCTCTCCTATCACCATCCTAACGCTCATATATTTTTATAATGTCCAGCATTTCATTTTGAGAACAGAGTCAGGATTTTGGACATTTTGACTGTTTTTTTCAGTTTGGACCTTTGTTCCTATTGTTTTGCAGATGAATGAAATGGTGGTATTTTCCCATTAAAATATAATGGGGCCCTGGCAGAACCTGGGACTTTTCTGCCATAAATTGAGATTTTAAATCTCACTGCAATGAGGCACAAAGTACCATTCTGTGATGTTCAGCGTTTTCATTTTGGAAAAGAAAAGGAGTTGAATTTGACATTTCCTGGATTTCAGAATGTTCTACTTTTCTAACATTGTACACAGATGCATGTATCTTCAGTCAGCTTATACTGAAGCTGTGGCCAAGGAGGAACAATAGGATTTGTTTGCCTTTGTGTTTTCTATAAAATATATGAATACTTTTAAAAATACCAAGTGATTTATCGACAATAATGTTTAGTGTGAAGATTTTTACAGTTACAAATCTTAGACACCAAAGAAGCTCAGTGGAGAGCGTCACAATCAGTGATTAGTTTTGAAGCAGAAAAGTTCCTGTTTGGAAATGAGGCCCATGTTTGTAAACCTGAGGGAAACAAGAATAAATCCAGACTCAACACAGTCTCACTCCGAAAGCGTCATAAATTGACGAACGGTCACTCGCCTTATGCGTAATATAGAACGCAAAAGGTACCGTTTGCGTCTCCAGTAACGCAATGGGTTTGTAATGTATTTGAATGGGAGTCCATGAGCGGCTCATTTGACGATATCGGACAGCTCATAGTATAGAAACGTAGTACAAATTCAGCTCGGTTTAGCCAACTATAAAACAATCAAAAATGCAAAATGACTCGCTGTGTATTTGCAATTACAATAATGCTAAAGAAACATGCAAAATCACAGTCAACACTCGCTTGAATCCCTCGCAAGACAGGCAAAAGCGCATTCAGCACGCATACACAAGCGCAGAACTACAGTATTCATATTTGCGTGAATCTGAGGCCAAACTGTTTTTCATCAAAGCCAAAAATGATGGATCCAGGACAAACCAAGCCGGACCCAACCCAATCACAAAAACTTCTTCAGGAACTTTTACAATATGGCATTGGCATTACAGCAGTACGTAGTTTAAAGCCTTTTCCTTACCTTCTGCTGTCTTCGTGGGACGAGTTCTCCAGTATTTAGTCCCACAAGTGGCGTGTCATGGTCCGGTTTTAATCCATGGCTTGCCGGGTCTTTGCCGGGCTTGTACCCAGCCAAGGTGCACTCTCTTCGGGTTAGCTTTGAGCTGCGGCCCGCTGGAGTCCCATGGAGGATCGTAACGCCGATTTACACTTCCTCTGCAAAAGTCCTTTAGGTGAAAGTGATGCCAAGCGTCCACGATGAATATAAATGTCCTTATGTTTGCCTCGGTCAGCCATTTAAGGTTCAAAGATAAGCATTTATTGATCATATGTTTCGTTAGGCGCCAAGAGTCAAAAACACGATCAGCTTTTCTGATTGACACCCGCGTCAACCAATGACCCGCGTTCAAAACTGTGACGTCACTAAGAAAGCGGTCAATCTATATTTTTTATTGTAAATATTAGTATTACACTAAACCTGCACTGCTGATACCGACTATAGCATAATTATTATTATTTTTTTTGCAGTCTGTTTTACTTATTATTATTTACTGTGTACACTTTTTGTCCCCACAAAGTCCTTGTATATAAGATACCACTCTTCCAAATGAAATGCTGACATTGTAAAGTTTTAAACAGCTCTGGAAGAGCAAAGAAAAACATGTGTTTATAATGGAAGTCAATGGGGCTGTTTCAGCCGCTGCCATTTTTCAAATAAAGAATCGTCCACTACAGAAAAAACTATAAATGCTTCAAATTCATTTTTGGCTCAACTTTGACACATCCAAGGCCCTAAAATCCACCAAAGCCCAGCTCTGTACTATTCATTATTCTAAAGATAATGAGGTTTTTATGTTGTTTTTGTAACACAAACTTCAAAGTTTTTGTTTTGAAACTGGCATATAAAGGGTTAAAACCCAAATAAACAACATGTTTGGTAGTTTTGAGAAGGTGAGAAGTGAATCTTCAAATTTGTGAAAAGATTTTGAAAAGAGATGAAAGTATGTGGTTTTTATAGCAGTTTGAAAAGCGTGTACATTTTTGTACACTAGGGTAACGAATGTATAGAAATGCAGATCTCCAATATAAAGACACGAGAGAAAAACAAACACTGGATTCTGAAAAATTGGCTCGAAAGAAGATTTTCTGCCGAAACCCACGTCTCAAGCTGCAACACAGACAAAATGGTCAGGAAATGAAAAAAAAATCTTGCAAAATGTACAAAAATGTACATAGGATAACATAAGGGTTAAGTTCCTTTGTGACGACACAACTGAACAGCTCAGTGGTTTACCAGGAGAGGGCGGAGCAGCTGCTCAGAGAGCAGGATTCAGGAGGATTACTTAGAACTGCGTGAATGAAGCCAAAAACCGCTCTGGGGGTGTTTTTGAGAAGGAAATAGCAACAACATGGCTAAAACTCCAAAAAGTCGATTTTGCATGATATAGCTCCTTTAATAGGGGAGGAGTTAAAGGTGACACCAATTCTAGTGAGGGGAGGTGGAGTTGGAAAATGTTTGGACACGTATAAATGAGCAGAAGTGTAGAAATATTTGCGTGAGGGCAATCACAGTCTAAAAACATCTCAATTTATCATATTGGGTCATTTACACCCGTCCTAACCATGTCCCAACTTCCGGCCGTTCACACCTGTTTGAGACTAGCTGCGCAAAGTGACCTACTGTAAAATGTGTTCAGAAATGAGGAATTGTTGTATGTTGCATCAAGAAATGTAAGATCAAGTACACCGGGTAATGTACGTCTGTTTTGAGTTTTTGTATTATTATGTCAGGGAATTTGCCTGCTTAGCTTTGACACAACCGATCTGGAAACGCTCTGTTAATTCTGCCACAGAATAACAGATTAAAAAACACACACAAGACACAGACATGAGATTTTAACCTTATCGGAACCGGGGGAGATATGAGAGGAAGACCCTCAGGCAGCCTGCCTGTCCTCCTGCTCAGTCCCATCAATTCAGAGTTTTCACAAGGCTTTATAGAAAAATAAGCACGCCCACCTTTTCCTCCACAACACAACACAAAACTTTCTGTTACATCACAAAACCAGCTCCCCCCTGGACTCCTCAGTCAGGGTGGAGGCGATAAGTAACTCTGCTTTTTCCGTCCGCTGGTGGAAGTCATAAACTTTAACCCCCCTGCCTCCTGAGAGGGGTGTAAATGACTTACCCATCCTTTCCTGGACCAAGGATAGGTGGGGGTCACAAGAGCGTGTAACTGGTCATAAAACAGTGAAGCTAGTTTCATTACCTCCCTTGTTCAAAACTCAAACTGAGATAAGCAAACAGACAGGTCATGATGTCAGCTTTGTAAACCTTTTTCCCATGGAGTCATTCTGGCCTTCAAGCTTGAGTAGTCAACATCTTTCCTGGGTTTATCTGAACAGACAAATCCCTTGGTCAGCTTTGCAAGCGCACCAAGACGAGCTTGAGCACAATAAATTGACTGTCTACAAAACACAGTTTGAACAACTTAATGTAATACTTGATGTTCAAAGAAGGTACTTGAGTCATCTTCTGTACTTGGTAGTTGAGGTCTCCAACGTTTCGCCTCTCATCCAAAAGGCTTCGTCAGTGAACAAGGTTACGCTCAGCACGCAGCGTAGATAAAGACCAGTTGGGAGGAGTTGGGGTTGGCCCGGCTCCTACACTGGAATCCTGTGCTGTTCCAGTGTACCACAAACCTGTGAACACACTGAGACAAAAATTAGTTCATCCCAAAGACAAAACTCCGAGCCACAAACAAAGCAATTTGGTTTATTCTATTCGATGCAAAGAAGAAGAATGCAAAGAACATTATATTGGAGAAACCAACAAGTCTTACAGAAGAGACTTATCAACACCGAAGAGAAAGCACAAGCGGCCCTCAGTCGACTGTGCACCTTCACCTTAAAGCCTCCAATCACTCCTTTGAGGACGGGGACGTCAAATTTTAGCTAAAGAAAAACGTTAGCTGTGATTAGAGGGAGGAGCCGGGCCAACCCCAACTCCTCCCAACTGGTCTTTATCTACGCTGCGTGCTGAGCATAACCTTGTTCACTGACGAAGCCTTTTGGATGAGAGGCGAAACGTTTGGAGACCTCAACTACCAAGTACAGAAGATGACTCAAGTACCTTCTTTGAAGATGGACAACTCCTGTACGACTGAGAACTTACACAGACGTAATACTTGATGTTAAATTCACATACAGCATTCTTTACCATATTAAAAGTAGCTTATTAGCTTGAAGCCAAAGTCGTATTGAAGAGACTTCTGAATGTCAATAATATTGGGTTTGGAGCAGTAAATAATGGTATTGTTTGCATAAATTTGAATATTACAGAATTCTTACTGACCAAGTTACAATGTAACTTATTTATAATTGCCTGTCCTTATACTTTCTTATTGTTTTAATGATTCTTTTCAGTTTCAACCCGACGAGGGGTTTGTGTGCAAGAACGTGCCGGGCCAACAGTACTGCAAAGACTACAAGGTGTGCTTCTGCTGCTGCTGCGACTGAACACCTGCCTGGAAGAAGAGGACATTCTTTATACTGTGATGTCCTTTCAATGTTCTCTCAACGGAAATCTGAATCAATAAACCGCTGATGAAAGTCATTTCTGTCATACATAGTGAAGTACTTTATTTGGGGGGGTTGAAACGGTTAAATCAAGGCTAAATAAACGCTGTGTTCCATTTGTTACAGCTGGGACGTGGCCGAGGAGCCTGTTGTGCTAGTTTTTAGTCCCGTACAAACAAGTTTTGCCTGCAAGGAAAACCTGTGTTAACTTTAAAGGAATGTCAAAATGTCCAGACTTGCATCAGAGAGGATAAGCCTGATGATAAAGGTGACAGTTTAAGTGAAAGAGCCCGCAGACAGTTTTAAAGGGAATGCTGCGAGACCACTTTGAGACACAACGGGAGACACAGCAGGTGAACAGGGGAAATGTGAGGATATGAAACAAAACTTTTGCTATAGATTACTGACATAAGTATGTGCAGTCAGGTTTTTTATGCTAAAATAAGCATTGTATGTGTTAAAGTTAAATTCATATTGTTTTTAATATAATTATACACAGCAGATTAAATTCACAAACATTGACTGTTTTTATACCCTTAGGATTATTAGATGGTAATTCAGGTGCTACTCGGGGCCATCTGCATTCTCACACTGCATTCTTCATACTTGTCAAGTTTTCTGGTCTTGAAAAAATAAAAATAGTAATAATACTCTTTTTTTTTGGCACCTTTCAAAATTCTCAAGGTCAATTTACAGACCATGAAAGCGTTATAACATAAAAAAAAAAAAAAAGTGTGTGTGTCTCTAAAGTAAGTGTGGCTCATTTTGATTCATTCTCTTCTTTCTTCTTTCTTAATTTCGATATAAATAATAACCAATGAGATTGTGGTCTAGGATGGAGTGAGCCAGGACAGTTGCTGATGCAACAGACAGTGATGGGTCCTAAAGGGGAACGGAGAATGAACCTGCACAGGCTGTTACAGACGACACTGAGAGGATGAAGAATAGTGGCAGTAGTCTTTTGATAGGCTCCACCGAGAAACTAAAGAAATGTTGTTAGGTGCTGGGGCACCTTGTTTGCACCCTTTGTTGTTAATGGGCTTTGATTGGCTGCCTGGAGTCCATTAAGAGGCTGCCCTTTGAGGCGTGCTCTCTCTGAGCTCCGTTTGGCTCTGCCCAGCCTCACCCTGCACACCTGGGCTCTGCAGCATGCAGGCCCCACCATGGCTGCTCAGTCAGTTTTGTTAGTTTTTTTGTTGCTATTTTGGCCTGGTGGGACCGGCTGTCCTATTTTTGTGTTTCTTTAACAAAGGTATAGATTTGGGATTTTTCTCTTTAGTTTGGATGTGTGCACCAGCTTCTACGGCCCTGTATAGGGCTGTCCCAGGTCCACCTTCCTGTTGTTACTTTGGGTTTATGGGCACGGGGGGGTTTTTGGAGGTTTTTAAATTAAATTATTTAAAAAATATAAAATAAAAATAAATATATTTTTGAAACCTTGTCTCCTGTGTCCTCTGAATTGACTGGTTATGTCATTTCCAAACGATATGTCATTTTATCAGTAACAGAAAAGAGCTAAAAAGCTTGGTGCCACGTTCTAAATTTGTTAAAGCATGGAATGTGGCTGAGGAGCTTGCAGGAAAACCTGGGGCGGAATGAACTTTAACCTAATGTTAAAATGTCCAGACTTGCATCAGAGAGGATGGGCCTGATGATAAAGGTGACAGTTTAAGTGAAAAGGCCAGTTTTAAAGGGAATGCTGTGAGACCACTTTGCGATGCAACGTGAGACACGGCAGGTGAACAGGGGAAAATGTGTAGATTCATTGAATCAGGGATGTATGAACAATTGTATTAATCACTTTGTATCTATAATAAAGCTATGCATAACAGTTGTAATCCATGCTATTTGATCTAAGCGAGTGAGAGTAAGAGTTGCTATAATCACAGATAAGAGGGCTATAGCTAGGTTTATGTTTTTAATGTTTAGTAGCGGGCTAGGGGCTTTTATAGCAAAAATAATAACATGAACTCTATGTGTGACAAACAACGAGAGAAGTATCTGTGTGACAAAAAAAAAGAAACGTTTCAAAGTAATCCATTTTACACCTAACCACGCACATCGGGAACGCACAAATGTATTTCTAGCATTAACAACGCAGCACTGCTGATTGTGGTGGCAACAATATAATAAATACCACGTATACGTCACAGTCAGTCGCCTGGCTTGTTCTTGTCACTAAGATGACAGCACTGCTGCACTACATACCGCTGCAGGTCGGTCTCCACGCACCGTCAGACACACACAGATGAGGACAGGGAGGGAGAGGAGAAGGGGGTGCTCTCATGTTCTCTATGGATCGAAACATTTGCAAAGGAGGTGGTCTGACTCTGATTACAGCGTACTTTACAAAACATTATTTACATTATATATCATTTATGTTTGAACATGTTTAAAAATCACTGTAAATGTTAGGGTTAACCCTAACCCTTCGCTCCTCTGGCAGGGGTCTCCTAGTTATTCCTAAAGTCAACAGAAAGACTCACAGCGAGGCGTCTTTCCAATATTATGGCCCTCGCCTCTGGAACGACCTGAGGAGGAGCTCAGGACCACAGAGAACGTTCATGTCTTTAAGAGCAGGCTCAAGACCCACCTTTTTAGCTTAGCTTTTAGCTGATATCTATTTATTTAGTCCTAATTATATATAATGATGCCGGGTGTATTGTTTTAAATGTTGTAATCTGTAAAGCACTTTGTGATACCTTTCGGTATGAAAAGCGCTTTATAAATAAAGTTTGATTGATTAATAGATAAAAAGACAACAACAAATAAACACAAGTACAAATACCCCAATAAGACTATTTACAATAAAACACTATAACATTTTAATTAGTGTTTACAAGTTTGACTTGAACTGAGCCATTGTTTGACTTTACAGTTAAACTCGTGCAGATCTGTGAGGGATTTCAGTTCTGCAGGTTTGGTGTTCCAGATCTGTGGTCCCTTTACTGCGAACATGCTCTGTCCAAAGGCCTTAAAAATCATTAACCTTATTCTAATCTATGTTTAGCATTTTAATTCAGCACTTTGGTCCACTGTAGTTGTTTAAATGTACCACATGTCCATGTCCATGGGCTCCAGACGTCTCACAGTCACTGCAACTGTAGCTCAGAGAACTTAGTTCAACCTGAAAAGACTCTCAGAGACGTGTCGCGTTAGAAAGTTTTATTGAACTTAATTGAGATTAGGGCTCAGACCCCGGCGGAAGATGGCCAAACGATACGGACTGCCTGGTGTTTGATGATGATGGCCAGCATCTTCCCCCGGAGCCTGGACCTGGTGGTGGTATAACGGGACCCGATGCGCGTGGAGGTGACGGGCAAAGCCCGGGAGGAGGAGGGCGGAGGAGGGTCGCTGCACGCTGTGAAACTCCGAGTGATTGACCGGGGAGCTTATGAAGGGGATCCTGGACTGTGAATGGCTGAGCTGCGCTGATTGCTGAAGCGAAAGCGCGCTTGCGATGGGGCTGTGATTGAGTGCTGGTGAAGGCAGCCGTGAAAGATGAGTGAAGGCTGTAGGTACGCCTCCAGGTTGAATTTGCGCTCAAGCTTCATACTAACAAATGAAAGAACAAAAGTTTGGTCACTGCACCATTATTTATGGACCTATGACTTCTGAACTGTAAAAGGCCCTATGGCGAATCATCATCTTCATTAAACAATTGGCTAAGATTTGAACAAATGCAGTAGATTGTAGGAGAACATTTGTATTTCCTCCATTTCAACTTCATTAAGAAACACGTACTGCAGCCGAACGGGGCAATAGTCAGCTCTTTATCCACCTGCATCATGTGGGCGTTCAGTGAAGGAGGTGTGGCTGTTTCACATGACTTTCAAAAGCAAAATTAAAAATATCTGTAAATAACAAACATGTCTCTAACATGGCAGTGTATGGATTTGACAATTATCGGTTATGGTTACCTCGCTTCCATAAGTCTACCGCAGGGCAGCTGTGGCTACAACAGTAGCTTACCAACACCGAGTGTAGCGGCCAGGATTTACCCTGTGCAAACCTCCGCTCTGGCTGCAGTGTTTAAAGAGGGGGTATTATGCTTTTTCAATCACATAGCACCAGTCTATAGCATACTACAATGATGACGTAACCTTCTGTTGGTCTGTATATGCAGTAAATTAAATAACTGCCTTGAATAAAATTGCTCTCTCAAAATGGCTGTACTGAACGTCTTGAAATAGGCCTCTGTCTCTTTAAGAAGCTTTCCGACACGCCCCCTTCAGCACACTGCTGTGGCATCTAAACAACACTACTGTGCGGGGAGGGGCTCTGCTGAGCTGAGGAGCAGTGGTTGGTGGCTTGGCTGGTGACAAAAGGTCCAGAGGCGTCTCCAGGAGGTGGGGGCGTTCCTAGGAGGACTGAGGCATAGCTACACCTAAAATGGCTGCCGTCTAAGTTTTTACTGATTACTCAAAAATATGTGAATGAGCCAAGGCAACACTCCAGGCATGTGTTTAATGAGGGAATGACATAATAACATGATATAATGCTTGAAAAAGTCGATTTTACATAATACCCCCCTTTAAGGCGTCTCAGACATGTGTCTTCCAACATAAGAACCGGAGAAATACTGTGTTCCAACTTAGGTTTATTCGCATTCCTGCACGGCATCCATATTCACAGGTTTCAGACTCCGTAGACACGGTCAAAAGATGTATGCCTCCACACTGCAACACCTGAGTGCCCCCTCCTTCCCCCCTTATATACAGTAGGACAGGTAATAACACGAGTTCACACACACAGAGCGCCACGCAGTGGCAGGAGGATCAAACGTGTACATGGGCTAAAATGGCTCCAACACCGAGTATGGAGTGAATGAATAATGACAACAGTGTAGCGCTTTGAGAAAGTTGGCTTAAGCTTTCCCTGCCAGCATCTTACACCCTGCAGTTATGTGCTGGATTGTCTCATTGGCCTCTTTGCACAGTCTACACCTGGGGTCTTGTCTGGTGTGATAGATCTGGGCCTCTATTGCTATGGTGCTCAAGGCCTGCTCCTGTGCAGCCATGATGAATGCCTCTGTGCTGTCCTTCAGGCCAGCTCTGTCCAGCCATTGGTAGGATTTCTTGATATCCGCCACTTCAGTTATGTTTCGGTGGTACATGCCGTGTAGGGGCTTGTCCTCCCATGACGGGACCTCCAGCGCCTCATCTTCTGTTCCCCATTGTCTGAGACATTCACTGAGCACGTCATCTGTTGGAGCCTTGTCCTTGATGTACTTATTATTAGCAGCACAGTAGCGCAGCGGTTAGCGCTCTCGCTTCACAGCTAGAAGGTCCCGGGTTCGATTCCCACCTGGACGGGGCCTTTCTGTGTGGAGTTTGCATGTTCTCCCCGTGTCTGCGTAGGTTTCCTCCGGTTACTCCGGTTTCCCCTACCACCAAAAACATGTACAATAGGCTATAAATGATTTGTGTGTGAATGCATGGAGGTGGTCAGAGGGACTGTTGGTGCAGATGTGTTCAGTCGGGACAGCGCTTCTGTCAGTCTCCCCCAGGGGAAACTGAAGCTACTAACGTAGTTTACCATCACTGAGTCTGGAGTGAATGTAAAATGCTCTCATGTAAAGTGCTTTGTGACCATGTCTGTGAAAGACGCTATATAAATAAAGATCTTCTTCTTCTTTCTGGATAGTGGCTCTCATGCTCACTAGTCCTCGGCCTCCTTCCTTACGGCTACTGTACAGTCTCAGGGTGCTGGATTTTGGGTGGAACCCTCCATACATGGTTAGGAGCTTTTGTGTCTTAACATCTGTGGTCTGTATCTCATCCTTTGGCCAGCTTATTATTCCTGCAGGGTATCTGATTACCGGAGGGTATAATTTCAAATGACATCATGCATAGATCAGGCGGCCATTTTGAATGCTTAAGTAGAATTATGCAGTACTAAAACATGTGACAATATCTCTACTCGGGATGAAAATGAAAGACAACTGATTGACGGTGTTATGTGTATGTTTATAACCAGCAAATGTGGCACAGACGTAGCAGCTCTGTTGAGCTACAGCAGGATTTACTAAAGATCTGCTTCACTCTGAAGACTAAACTAACACATCAAAGAGAAAACAGAAAACCTTTCTGTGATATTTACAGTTTGTCATGTCAACAGAGTCTCAGTCTGAGTCAGTGTTTAAGCTGCTCAAGATGTTAGCATGCTACCGGTTAGCAACCATTGACAGTTGATTCAATCAACTGTTAATGGCTACAACACGATAAACACATGTGTGGCTCACATCTATGAACACTGAGGAAATACTACAGTAACAGCTCAGCTCTGACCTCTGTCACATGTTGTATCCAAGGCTAGATGTTTGGAGTGTGGTTCAAGGCTTTCTCTTGGAGAGGTCAGAGCTGAGCTGTTGAAACTCAATGCTAACCAGTAGCATGCTAACATCCTGAGAAGCTCTTCTTGAGCAATGACTACATAAAATGCCACTGTCAATCAGTTGTCTTTCATTTTCATCCTGAGTATAGATATTGTTACATGTTGTAGTACTGCATAATTCTACATCGGTATTCAAAATGGCCGCTATAACAACAAAGGTCTCATGACTGAAAGGCATGTGTATATACATATATAGCTCAGGAATGTTAAACTAAAATGTATCTACGTCAAATGCTAAAGGCCAGCTTAAGTTTGGTCGACCAGGAATAGAAAAAGAAACGTAAGTCGCCTTTCAGGTCTGTGTGGACATTTTTGACCACACCTTTGACAGACATTGATGTTTGAAAAATGCTGCTTAGCTCGCCACAGCCAATGTGAGGGCTCCAAAAACTGTATAAAAAGCTGACAAAGTGAAGGGTGCATCACAGTCTTCAGGTTGGCAGGTCAACTGTGTCTGGACACTGAGGTGAGTGGGGAATGGATGGATGGATGGAAGGATGGATAGGGGGCCCAAATTAAGGTCTAAGTGGGTGCACCCTAAGCTGAATTGGCTCACCCACCATGCACGCCCTGGGTCTTGTCTTGAAGGCTCTTGTCTTGTCTCCAAAGTTAACCTCACTTTTATTTGAACAAAACCCCACACACTTCTGAACAAAATCTGTATTAACGACAAAGACTTGTAAGGAAATGTATTAATGCTACTAATGAATTAAAGATGTAAAAACGGCTAAACGTGTGTAAACCAAGTGGAACTGGTCATTCATTTTGTAAGCTTACCTACCTACGGTTGTAATATTTATGTTTGCCACACTGTATGAACTTTCACTGAGCTTGTGCTTTTTATTTGTGGTTGTTTTTTCTCATCATTTTCTTTTTTCCAGAAATATTTGTGGAGAGAATATCGTCTGGCATCCATATCTGGAAAATGCTTAAATTGGTGAGTTTCGTCATGTTGAGAAACATGTTAATTGTCGCCCAAACTAAAGGTGCCCTTTGTTGTGTTCCAGCTGACTCTGCTTGTTCTGGCTGGGCTCATTCCAGGTGAGTTTGCCTTTGTTTTGATCATGATGGTATGAAGGTGACGGAGAGTTGGAATAGTAAAGTCAACACCTAAATGATCCTGAACATGTACTCTCGGATTTACCACATGGTTTACTTCGAGTGGGCGCTTTGGAAAGTAAAATTAACCTGTTTTCCCTGATGTTACGGAGCCGAGCCCACATGTGTGTTTCTCATTTAAATCGGTCTCGGGTTGTGTGTAATTTAAAGACATTTAAAGACATGATTAGAAAGAACTGTAACTGTTGCCAAGAGAAAAACGTCACTCCGACCGTGACAATGTTCTGCCCAAATCTGACCCGTAACTTTTGCTTTCAAAGCTGGGGTACCTGACTCTTTGTTGTTGTAGACTTATTTTTGCCATGTCAGAGTATGTTGTAAACAGAGCAAAACAACAGATCTAGTTGCATTGTCTTAAACTAAATACAGTATATATTGAGCAACAGAAGATAGAAGTAGAATCTAAATTAGGGCAATTCATTTTGGGGGTGAACCCGTTGATTCACTTTGCCATCGCTCAAAGCTGTAAACAGGCATGAGACGTGCATATAGTTAATTATCTTGAACAATTTGCATATGCACGAGGGATTGTGACAGTTAGAAACGAGTTTGGGCTAAAACTAAAAATGTCGCAGTTTGAACAGAAAAAATCAGCTTTAAGTGTCCACTAATCTGCTGTTTAATCTTTTTGGCTAAAAGTCTTTTCAATGGACGACAATTGCACATGTGGTATTGAATAATGTGACAGCGAAAAACATGACTTATTTTAATGAAGGTATAAGGCTCTGTAATGCACAACATTGGTCATTTTTTTGGGCATGAACAACATCAGTTTAGTGCCTTGTTTACCCTAAGTGCAAATTAAATTCTGATGTGTGTTTTTAGCTGGAAGACCTCAGACACCCGGCAGTTTATTCCGTAAGTAGACAAAGCATGATGGTTAAAGATGCATGCTATTCTATTATTCACTTTTCATTATTTACTCTTAATCTCTAGTTCACAAACCAGTATTTGCAGTATTATAGCCCTTTTCCACTGGCAGTTGCTACCCAGCCCAGTGCCAGGTCTAACTGTGTTGTTGAGTGTCTCCACCGGTCAGACCAGAGTCAAACGGGTTCAGCTAGGTACAAGCTCTGGGACCGAGTCTAGCCCAGACCCAAAACGCTGAACTGATACTGCTGGCCTCTGATTGGCCAGATGAGAGAGGACCGCCCTCACTAAAACAGCCAGGTCATACCATTAATATTTCACAGAACGGTGACTTTGCCAATGATAGCATTTAGCTGCTGTTGACACAACTTTAGCTGACATTAGCATAACATTAGCATGTAGCTTACCTTCATTGCTTTAACTGCTTCCTTCCTCTAGTATGCCTTGTCACCTCTTAATAATTCCATAAACCCCACCAAAAGGCTAGCCTCGCTAACACCAGGCTGCTGTGTGTGCTCGAATCATTTCAAACTGCACAGCACTGCACAGACTAAATATCTCTTTTGTTTTTGTTTTTATTTCTTTTTTTTAAATTATCACTTTTGTTTTAGTCTGGCGACAGCCAGGCTGCCAAAATGCAGCATTTGTCCACATTGTTTTTATCGCAGTTCACAAAACCTTTCATCGCCGTTCTGTTGTCCCTTCAGTAATATGTGTTCCACGACAAATAGGTAAATGCACTTTGCATAGTCACCGTGGGAATATTGTCTTAAAGATTATGCTTGTTACACCCATTTCAAACTTGCTCTTCTTGGCCTTGACTTACCTCCTGTGTGTGTTGCCTCGTACAGAGTGCTGGACTGACTGGCTTGACCGCGATTATCCCAGTGGGACAGGAGACTGGGAGAATCTGAGCAGCCTGCATCAGGCGTATCCCGGCCAAATCTGCAGCAATCCCATTTCCATCGAGGCGGTCACAGTGAACGGGAACATCCCAGCTTCAGCCACTGGGCAGACCTTTTCCGTGTGAGTTGCATTGGAATAAAATACTCTGAACATCTCCATAATGATTTGGGTGGTCCTTAATTATGCTTACATTTTTTTTTTTTTTTTTTTTTTTTAAGTTTCAACCCTGAATTGTATTGGAATAGTCACAAAAACTCTCATCATATTTTCTTTAAAATTCCAACAACATCTACGCCTGCCTCATTGTCCTTAACGTTTTCTGTACTACTGCAATGAATGCCAAGGGCTGAAGCTTAAATGTTCTAAATTTCAATTGTAAGGACCACCCTAATAATCCCCCATTAGATTGTACATTACTTTGTTTTATTTACAGTTACAGTCCGTCTGACGGGTTCGCGTGCCAGAATCAGCCGGGCCAGGACTGCTTAGACTACAAGGTGCGCTTCCGCTGCCCATGTGATTTTTGAATGCCTGTCCAGAGGAGAACCCTAAGATGACAGCAAGACGGGGCGTTCTTTTTATCCCTGTGAAAAAGCTCTATATCCTGTATGTGTAAAAGTGAAGGAATAAACGGGTCATGAGAGCAAAGCCGCCTGGTTATTCAACACAAACACTGCATTTGTTTCACAGACCGAAGACTAGATCAGTTGTTCTCATCTGGAAAAGCTGTGGCCCAAATAAATATGGTCCGGGCTGTAATCCCACCATGGAACAAAGGTTTTCTCATCTTATTTCATACACAAATACAACATTGCCTCAGTTCTGTTAAAGCACTGATTATAAAACTAAAAACTCACCGACAGTGACTTTAGGCAAGGGGCCACTTTTGGGTCCCAACCCCATTTGAGAACCACTGAACTAGACCTGGGGCAGGAAACGTATATCAGAAGCCACACCCAGCTCTTAAAAGTCTAATGTATTTTGAAAGTGTTAAAAGGGGGGTATTATGTAAAATCGACTTTTTCAAGCTTTATATCATGTTATTATGTCATTCCCCCATTAAACACATGCCTGGAGTGTTGCCTTGGCTCATTCACATATTTTTGAGTAATCAGTAAAAACTCTGATGGCAGCCATTTTAGGTGTAGCTATGCCTCAGTCCTCCTAGGAACGCCCCCACCTCCTGGAGACGCCTCTGGACCTTTCGTCACCAGCCAAGCCACCAACCACTGCTCCTCAGCTCAGCAGAGCCCCCTCCCCGCACAGTGTTGTTGTTTAAATGCCACAGCAGTGTGCTGAAGGGGGCGTGTCGGAAAGCTTCTTAAAGAGACAGAGGCCTATTTCAAGACGTTCAGTACAGCCATTTTGAGAGAGCAATTTTATTCAAGGCAGTTATTTTAATTTACTGCATATACAGACCAACAGAAGGTTACGTCATCATTGTAGTATGCTATAGACTGGTGCTATGTGATTGAAAAAAGCATAATACCCCTCTTTAAGTAATGACACCATTCCAGACTCCTCGTAGTCCAATAAAAATAAAGTAAAACAACTACACAAACAATGAAGATGGCATGTTAAAAAGACAATCATGCCAATGTCTCCAAGTCAAAACAACAAAAAAACAAACCATTCTCAGAACTAAACAGTCGGCCAAGTAGTATACTGCCGGTGTTGTGCAAAATTATGGAAAAAGCTGTGTTTGAACAACTAAAACTATATTTTGATATAAATAATCTGAACACTGAATACCAACATGCATACAGAGAGGGACACTCCACAGCTACAGCCCTGGTTCAAATGACAGACGACTGGTTGACGACTGGCCTCAGGGCAGCTGTCTTGGACCATTGCTGTATACCATTTACACAAATGATTTACCGACTGTACTCAGTGCAGCAAGTATATCCATGTATGCAGATGACTCTACAGTGTACATGTCAGCTACAACAGCTGATGAACTAGGTGCAAATTTAGACAAAGAGTTCATGGCAGTTGTTCAGTGGATAATTTCAAACAAATTAGTTCTAAACGTAAAGAAAACAAAAACTATGATATTTGGCTCAAAATCCCTAATAAAAACAAATCCAGTGTTGAACCTGACTGTAGGTGCTACTAAGGTGGAGCAGGTCGAAGCTGCAAAACTCCTAGGCATCACTTTAGATAACACATTATCCTGGAAGAAACATGTGGACAACATAATGAATAAAATGGGAAATGGTCTCTCCGTTATAAGAAGATGTACAGGACTACTGAACATGACAAACACAAAAAGTAATTGTTTAACATGGAAAGCAACTAAACAAATAAGCCAAGCTCTGGTTCTGCCATATCTTGACTATTGCCCAATAGTGTGGTCAAATGTTGCAGCTGGGGTGTTAAAACGGCTACAGACCGTACAAAACCGAGCAGCTCGACTGGTGTTGCGCTGCGATTATACAACCAACACCAAAGTCATGCGGAATCAACTTAAGTGGTTATCAGTAAAAGATAGATTATTGTATTCATTATTGTCTTCCCTCAAAAATATAATAGCATCAAAGCGGCCTACAGTTCTTTACCAGAGACTCTTATTTAGCAATGATAAACACGGCTACCCAACTAGACACGCCATAGCGGGGAAATTTGTTTTACCAAAAGTACATTCAAACAGTGCTCAGAAAACGTTTATGTACAGAGCAATATATGCATGGAATATGCAACCAGAAAATCTAACGTAGCAAACATCAAAACATTTAAATCGGTATTGAAACAATTTCTATTCAACGACGGTGGCGCGGATAGTAGACCAGCTCGAGAGTTGAGACCATAAATTATGCAAAACGAACTGAACTGAAGATATGTTAACTATGGCTAGAGTTTTTGTTACATAATTGGTGAATTATGTCAAGAAAGTATTGATTACGAATTGTGATACAGTGATTATTGTATACTTTGTTGCGTGGCTTTTGTATCTTATTGTATTTGTAATGTACTTATTTTGTTTTTATACGTGGACCCCAGGAAGAATAGCGACAGCCTTGCTGTGCTAATGGGGATCCCATCAATAAAATAAAAAAATAAAAAAAGTCAGACACTATTATTTCATCTTTTACACATGTTCAGTTTGCACTAGGGGTGGGAATCTTAGGCCTCTGTCCAATACGATTCGCATCTCGATACACTTGCCACGAGCCGATTCATTTAAGATACACCTGGCAACACCAGAGCTGCGATGCGATTCGAATCATCACCATGACCACTATGCATCTCGAGCCTAGCCTGGTTTTACCATCCCCTCGTACTCGTTTCGTACAGAGGGTCTGGACTTTCTCAATTGAGCTCCGTTAACAGGTGGGAGGGGTGGGTCTGTGCACCTTTCGTTCAATCAATTTTCAATTTGAAAACGACAATGAAATTACACAGAAATGTGTGCCATCAGCATTTTTCATTTCATAAAATGAAACGAAATCACTCAAATTGGCACGTATTTTCATATTTCAATATTATACAAAAAACGAAAAAATGAAAATTGAAATCACAGCCTCAGAGGGTCATTATTTCGTTTTATCGATTTGCGTATAGCCGGAAGTTCGGCTGTACGGTTCACATTAAGGTCCGACCTGAAACAAAAATTTAGATAAAAACTAACGCGGAGATTGTATACATTGTTCAATTTTCAGTTCTTTGTCCTGGGGTATTAACACTCCTTTATAATAATTCCTCAGAGATGGGATTGGTTATGCACGGAGCTAACTACAGCGCTATGCTGTATAGCGCTATATCTATCTATCTCTTTACAAGCCATGGGCATTGTAAAAGGTACGTCCGTTGCAAACTTAAAAAATGTTGCTGTCACCATGGACTTACTAATCCCAAATGGGGCAAGACTTCTGATAATCAACTTGAATTTGCTGTTGAGGATGCAGTGAGACAGGTATTTATTTATTGCTGTTTTACAATTGTGTTACATTTCTTTCCGAAAAATCTTTCCCATGTGATCCCATGTTTTGCAGAAAGTCAGTCCTTAATTATGGCTTGTGGGATCAATTCAGGTCAGACCATGGCACTGAGTTTTGTCTAAGTCAGTTCATTCAGGAAAAGCTGTCCAATTACAGACACTGTACAGACCGACCTGCATGCATCCGGACACCATCTACACTGGTAATAATTCATCTTACCTTTTCCTTTTAATCTTGCTTTATGTTCTATGACTCACCTTGATAAAAAATGTTTTAGAATCATCGCATAGAGAGAATTTGGCCTGAGGTCTGTATACATACATACACATATATATATGTATATATATATATATATTATTTTTCTCTTGTAGTGTTTTTTCATTGCTTTTTCCTAGGTCAATAATCATGTTAATTATCCGATCAAGGCATGCCTAATGGAGTTAACAAATCAGGAAATCATTAATATGGAAGATCAGACTGTCAAGTTCTGTGTCTCAAATCTTGCATGCCAGGTAGCAAGCATCGGCATCCATCGCTTTGTGGAATCATGGAATGCGCACAGAGTTCCAGGTGTGCAATCTGCTTTATGGTCCTCTTTCTCCTATATGCTGAATTATTGTATGTGTACAAACCACAGTATAAACAGAACCTTGCTTAGGGTAGTACTGACTGATAAATATACTACATATAGCTTTTTATATGTGCAAACCATTGTTGATCAACACTTTTTATGTAATGCATATTTAGAGAAATCATGACAACTTCACCATCTTCGTGGTGAGGTTGTAGGGTGTGCCTTGGCCAATTAACCTTTAGGAGTCAAATGCATGTCTTGTCTGAGTCTGATTTCAACACTATACAATCACCAAATGTTTACAACCTCTAACATTAACTGTAAAGTTCATGTTTTATTTAACTTTTTATGTCTTTCTCTAACATAAGGTCGAGGAATTCCAAATGTCTTGGCCTCAGGTGGATGTCCAGTCAAACTGAATGAACATCAACTGCCTGTTGCATCAGAAGCAGCAGATTGGTATGATCTGGAAAATGGATCATCCTTGACAAGAACATCGGTCTTTGGTACAGATCCATTTGATTCAGATCAGGAAAGAGACCAGATAAGAAGCAGATTTGTGGAAACATTTGGTGATATTGAATTGATCTTTGACAATATAGTGAACAACAACCCAAGGCCATTTGAAAACGCTCTCTTACATCTAATTGAACTGTGTTCCCAAATGTAGAGTTTACTTTAGTGATGTTTTTTTTATTTGATGATGGAAACACCATAAGCATAGAGCTGTTGGTTCACAAAAGGTTGGTTATATCACATAATGTTCCACAATGGCCTCAGTGCCAAGTGAGAGGTGTAGCACTGTTATATGTTTACCTACAAGTGTTGTAATAAAGCAATTGATTACATAATGATTGTTTTTTTTGCCAGCCATGTTTTTACACACATACTCTTGTGAGACATTGATGAGGCATCAAAGATGTATCATATGATGGGTTTTCTCTTCACCTGATGCCATCGTTGGGTATTAAACAGATCAAATGACATGTCAGCTAAAGAAAAAACAAGCACATATGAAGTGAATACCTGTAATTCAGTTCAAGTTAATCCACTATGTATTTAATGAGTAGAGTTATTTAGTTCAACAGCGTGTCACCGTGACCGCAAATTCCAGTGCACCATCTAGTGGGCTGTGGCTCAACCTGCTAATGCAGGTGGGCTGTCTCTGCCTCGTGCGTATCTGTAAGTGAAATCCCAGTTAAACATAAAAGCAGCACTGAGCGCGAACTCCTGAAAAAGTGAGTAAATGTGTGCGGGCCAAGTAAGTCTCGCTCAGAATAGGCTAATGAAGACACGTTCTTCAGGTGTGTCAAGGCGGACCATAATATGCGACGTACAGTCAACTCAGCTTCCGGTTGACCACAGACAAATAAAACAATATAACAAAATCAAATAAGGCTTCGTTAGTAATTTAAAATGCCATTTTTCGTTGTATGCATCATATACAAACATCCAAATTCAAGCCATTTGGACTGATTTCGTTTCATTACCAAAAATGAGAAACGTTGTGTTTTGGTTAATTTGTTTTGGATTTTAATTTGAAAATCGATAAAGGAAATATGCACGAACACTTTCATTCTGAAACGTGGAAACGAAAAATGAATTATACTTTATACACGGACGGTCCGTGTATGATTCGTTCAAATCATTTTTCAAATTGAAATCAAAAACGAAATGACCAAGAAACGTCTGCCATGAGCATTTTTCGTTTTATGTAATAAAACAAAATCACTCTAAATGGCTTACATTTTGAGTGTTCAATCTGATACTAAAATAGAAAAACAATACTTGAAAGAAAGGCTCAGAGCGTCAGTATGTCATCAATTATCATTTATTCGTCTGCAACAGCGGAAAAACCTCGGTGATGCGTATTCAGCACACCTGCTCTTGGAGCGGTATGAGGAAGCGCGGCGAGGGTGGAAGAGAAACCTCAACCCGGAGAAAGGTGCAGTTGCGGGAAGCAGGTCAGGGCGGCAAGGACGCTAGATGGATGTGCAGCAGACGGACACATGGACCGGGGAAGGTGCGGGCCAGAGCAGCGCAGTGGACAAGGTGCTTGTGACGCAGACACAGTGGCCACGTTTTCTGCGTGGCTTTTTGACACGTTTTGACATACAGTAGATTTCTATTGAAGAGCGGCCATTATGAGCTATGCGTAACGCGCGCCAGGGGCAATGCACAAGACGCATTCCTAAGTGTCGTGCCTTGCGAGTGTGTTTGGCCTCATCACAAGCACCTTTCCGCGGCCGCTGCTTAAGCTCCTGTCCCGTGGCTACCCGCCGTTTCATCCACGCCCTCATGTTCCACTGCGCTGCTCTGGCCCGCACCTTCTCCTATACTCCCGGTCCATGTGTCCGTCTGCTGCACCTCCATAGTGTCCCTGTCGCCCTGACCTGCAGCCCGCAACAGCACCTTTCTCCGGGTTGAGGTCTCTCTCCACCTCCTCCGCGCTTCCACTTTTTGTCCTCATACCGCTCCAAGAGCAGGTGTGCTGAATGCGCATCACCGAGGTTTGGCACAGTCACGTAACAGAGGTAAAGGTGGAAACAGGGATGTGCTATAAAAATCATAATAAACCAAACCCATGCAAACAGACTAAACTCGAAGTGAAAACACCATCCAGTGGCCTGTTCATTGCAGCGGCTCCAGCGGATGCCGTGTCACGCGTGACCAGGTGCGTGCGGCCATGGAGAAACTATATTTCCGCAGTTTGGAGGTATAAAATGCTGCTTATCTGTCCACATCAGATATTACAGCGTTTATAGAAATCTCCTCCTTGAATAGAATGGCCGGTTTCATCTGTGCAGTCAGTGTTGCAGCCGGACAATAATGGCCCGTCCGCTGTTGCAGACGAATAAATGATCATTGATGATATACTGATGCGCTGAGCCTTTACTTTCAAATATTGTTTTTCTATTTTAGTATCAGATTGAAAACTCTAAATTTAAGCCATTTAGAGTGATTTTGTTCCATTACATAAAACGAAAAATGCTCCTAGCAGACGTTTCTAGGAAATTTCGTTTTTGATTTCAATTTGAAAAACGATTGAACGAATCATACACGGACCTACACGGACCGGGGTGAACTCCTTTGAAACGATTGGATCTGATTTTCGCTAGCGTGTGGTCGTGACGTATGTAATGCGCCCGTGTTAAGTGAAGCGAGCTATCATAACTCTTGGGAGCATTCCTTGCACATTCTAAGGCTTCAGTTATCATTTCTGCATATTTGGGAGCCGAGCCAGAATGGATTGAAGAACTTCCTTTACGTTCGTATCCGCCGCCATTGCCGAACTACAATCAGCAAATGCGGCGCAAATGCTTGACGTCACCGACAACACCCGCCTCCCCCGCTCGCTGAGTGGTAGTTTGAAATTCAACCGATGAAACGCCAAACGACCAAACCCAGACCAAACCCAGACGTACATGCAGGGAAAATATAAATGACAGGAGTTTCTGGATGGCTAAGACCAGGCTATCTCGATCCACACATCTGTAACCCCGACCAGCTTAATACGATTCGATTCAGGCCAATTATCACGATGCATCTCGATGTTTCGCCATCCACGCTATGCTTGATGCAATGATTCGATAGAACCAGCTCAAATAAATTAAGATTAGACAAATATTCATATATTATTAGACAACTTTAAAGTTAAGTACTTTTTTTATGTAGACTACATATTTAAAAAATAAATAAATACACATTTGTATCCTATATATTCTATTGGGTTTATCCACCTTAAGATTGTTTTTTTCTTTAGTTTTTTCAACATTTTTAGGGTGACAATTATTATTAATCTATGATCAGTATTGTTAAAATTAAAACGGCGATTGTGTGAATTATTTCCACATTAATAATGCACACAGAAAAGCTCACATGGTTATGCTAATTAATGGGCGGGGCTTCCTCTGCCTCCCAGCGCAGTCTCACGTGTTCTCCCACCTGGCTCAAATGCAGTGCAGTAAAGCGGATGTTTGGACTCTTTCTGGACTCTTTACACTAAAGTGGACACAATAACTTGGGCAAATTAAGATGGCTGATCATGGCAATGTTTAGAATAATTATCTGCGTTTGGCTTCCTGCAACTTTTCATCGCGTTCTGCACATGGGATATCCTTCATTCTACACAGCGCAGTGGCCAACCTGACTCCAGACCACGGTACGGTGTACATTTTAGGACATCCTCATTCTCAGAATGCTTTTGTCATTCTAGTCCTAAGTGAAGATGACAGACATGTTTGTCATCTTCACATGAACCTAGAGACTAGTTTGTCAGAGTCAGCTTCACTTGGACATTGTTTGTCAGAGTCAGCTTCACTTGGACATTGTTTGTTAGAGTCAGCTTCACTTGGACATTGTTTGTCAGAGTCAGCTTCACTTGAACAGTTTGTCAGAATCATCTTCGTTTGCACTCTGACAAACAATGCCAGCTTCACTTGAACATTATGTCAGTCATCTTCGCTTGGACATTGTCAGAGTCAGCTTCGCTTGCACGTAGTTTATCAGACAATTTCACAACAAAAGCACAATAATGCAACTAAATGAGAATTTTAACAATAAAAGCAGCATAATACAACTAAATGGGGATTTTCAAAAGCAGTATAATGCAACCACGTGGGGATTTTCACAACAAAAGCAGTATTATACAACTAAATGTGGATTTTGACAATAAAAGCAGCATTATATAACTAAATGGGGATTTTCACATTAAAGGCAGTATAATGCAACTACATGGGGATTTTCACAACAAAAGCACTATAATGCAACTAAATGGGGATTTTCACGATAAAAAACGGTTTAATACAACTAAATGGGGATTTTCACAATAAAGGCAGTATAATGCAACTAAATGGGGATTATCTCAACAAAAGCACTATAATACAACTAGAAACTTGACTGCGGAATAGTACTGCTGCAGAATTTACAAAAATTGCGAAACATTGAGAAAAATGTCATTAAAATCCCTATTTAATTGTAATATACTGCTCTTATTGTGAAAATCCCCATTTAGTTGCATAATAGCACTTTGATTGTGAACATCCCCATTTAATTGTATAATCATGGGCGTCCGACTGGGGGGTAAAGGGTACTGACTACCCAGGGCACAGAACAGGGTAGGGGCCCTCAAAAGTGCTGCAAAAAGGGTTCTGTATTGTACTTTCTAAATGTCCTCAAAATTGATACAATAGGAATTGAACACAACAGGGCTGAAATACAATGGTTGCTAGACAGAATTTTACACAAACAATAATGATGGATGAATCTCAGGGCCCTGACACCCCTTTAAATGTGTCAAATGGTTCAGCCCACACACCGGTGTTTAGCACCGCGCGCTTCAACTCAACAGTGATTTTGATGAGGTGGGCTCTGCAATGCAATGACACAGAGCTAGGAAAGAGAAATATTAGTCTTGCCACGTGCTAATGTGCTTTTATTTAACACTAGCCTATTCTAGCGGACCTTAGATGCAACTTTCTATCAAATGTGCAATCTTGGGTTCATCTCCAATGTCAAGAAATGTGTGAAAAAATGGCGTATAGTTTAAAGAAAAATTGGGAGAGATTGTGGCAAAAAATAAGAAAAAAATGGAGAATATGGAGAAAATAGTAGTAATAAACATGGTCAAAAATTAGGAACAAAAATTGGGTCACAAACAAGGAAAACGTCTATAAAAGAAAAACAATTGGTAAAATGGGGCAAACATTCAGAAAAAAATGGGGGGAAAAGTATTTATTTTAGCTGAAACATCTAAGTCACTTCTTTTAATGCTGTCCCTGGACCAACAACATCAAAACTGTATTTAGGCCCGAGCGCCATCAGGGCTGGCGAAGGGGCTCTTGTAATCGTATAGAGTGCGCGGAGCGCACAAAACGAGCGCGAAGCGCTCGCCTCCTCTCAAACATGCACTAACGCACTCCTCTCCTCGTGCACGTTTCGTGCACGTGCACATGTATCACAAAATGAACATTGTAATTGGACGGTGTAATTGAAAATATATAGTTTATGGTACCCGCGTAAGCGGGAACATTGTTTTCGTATGGGAATATTATTCTTTCTTTCTTTCTTTCTTTCTTTCTTTCTTTCTTTCTTTCTTTCTTTCTTTCTTTCTTTCTTTCTTTCTTTCTTTCTTTCTTTCTTTCTTTCTTTCGCGCCGTCGCAATTTTCACCCAGTGAACATCGACGAAAAGTCACAGATTTTGGCCCAAAATTCAAACCCGATCCGACGCAACTTTTGACTATTTCCAAATTTTGAATTTCAAAATAGTGGCGCGATAGCGCCACCTCAGTTTTTTTTAACATTGCGAGATAGGACTTGGCCAAAAATGAAGTTTGTCATAGAATCATAAAAATCGGTACAGACGTGCATCGTGACAAGTTGAGCAAAAAATATTATTACGGCAACGCCGTCCGCCATATTGGGTGTCGGCCATTTTGGATGAAAGCCCGCGAAGCGGGAATCCGCCTTTATTTTTCACTTTGTACAAAATCTATCTCCTCCTAGAGCGTTTATTGGAACGACCTAATTTTGGGTGGAAAATAATCTTGAGAAGTAGAACTTTAAAAGTTATCCAAATTACTTTTCTAAGTTTAACGGTTTTTATGCGGCGAAGCCGCAAACTGTACGAAGTATTTTGAGATTTTTCGCAAACAAAAAATGGCTCCCATTCGCAAATATGAAGTCCGATTTCGCTCATTTTGTTATCAGTTGTTAAAGTCTCAGTCCTAAACACTTTCATTTGGCAAAATTCAAATTGGGCGTGATAGCGCCCCTATAGGAATTATATGGAGAGTAAAAATTTTAGTTTTACGAAAATTAAAATAATTTGGCACAAAATTCTATTTGGTCGTTCCGATCAGAAAAGTCAATTACACCCATGCCATATTTTTCACGGTGTTGCCGTAGCGATGACCAGAACATCCCATTTTATTCTGATGGAAAAATGTTAAACTCCATAATTCAGCGAGAAGTGAGGAACCAAAGGTTATCCAAAGTATTTAGATAACCTTTGTGGATTTTCTGCGGCACAGCCGCAGCCTTAAGTGAAATGTAAAAATATGCTTCAGTTTGCAGATATAGTGTGATACAAATTCATACTAATTTTCTCTGTATAATGTCAAGATTGAGCGTGGAGTGCGCGTTTGCGCATTCCAAAAATCCTAAAACTAAGACCCTTGGGAAAAAAGTTCAAAACAAACATAAAGGCAGTAGCAATACTGTAATTTTAGATTGAGGGAGACAAAAGGGCTCGAAGCGCCACCTTGCTTTAGGCAGGGCGGTCGGCGAGGGCCGATAATTGCCCTAAATATTTTTTATTTATTTTCATTTTCTGTGCATGCTTTCGCTACTTTTATTCTTTCGATACCAGTATTACCAAAACCTTGTTTTTCCCATACCATACTGGTATGGTTTAACAGTTCTCATCCTGCTCATAACAGTGCACAAACATTTAAAATCACAGCTGCATCTAATAGAGCTTTAGTGACTTTTAGAGACTTGGTAGTCACAAAATGTCGACACTATACTTTCAATGAATTTTAAGACTTAGAAGATCAAACAATGTCCTTTATCTTCAAAGACACATATTGCTAAGGGTTTAGTTTCAGGGCATTTGGAATGGAATGTTATAAATTGAACGTTACCAACGAAAGTTCATGGGAATCTAGATGTCTAATCTCCGACCATAGACTAACATCTGCTGAAAACATTATAAAAAGTAGAGACAGAAGTCGTGGATTGACTTTGCTAGCTGCCAGGATGGCAGCTAGCAAAATCTGGAAGCAAGCGTATCACCATTTGTGAAAAAGCTGACGTTATAAAGCAAACGGCTTCTGCAAATGGGTGATGATGGTAAACATGACTCAGAATCCGTGATAGATCACATCAAGAGGGGCAGCCTGAAGGTTTTGCCGATGCCTTCACAGTCTCCTGACCTAAACATCTTTGGAGATTTGTGGATGGACCTCCAAAGAGTAGTGCATGCAAGAGGACATAGAAATCTCCTTGATCTGGAAGACTGTGGTAAGGAAGAAGGCTTACCAGAAGGCTGAGGGACTACACTTCTGCTGTGGCTCTTTTCCCCTTGTCTGTTTAACTCAGAGAAAAGATCTCTCCATGAAATGTACTTCCAAAATGCAGTATTTTGAAAAATGGTCATGAAATGTATTGTTAAAAAAATCTGTCTTTGTTTGGTTTTAGCTACAGTCAGAGGGGCTTGTGTGCGTCCACAGTGATCGTCAGAAGTGCCTTGACTACAAAGTGCTGCTGCGACCAGGTGTGGCTGAAGGAGTAGAGTCTGCTCCGATGTCTGCGCTGCCCAGTCTGATCCATAAAGGCGTGGAATAATCAATAAACATATCGCTAAGATGTGAAGTGTCTCTGTGTGGTCTCCGGTGTCTGCGAGTGACAGGCGAGTGTCTCCTCGATGTAAGGAATGTAACTCCTCCCGAGTTATAAAGAATGTCATTTATTAATTGTACAAAGTCAGTCAACTATATTAAAACCCTTTTACCCCCACCTTAACTGGGCAAATACATGCTGTGAATGTTTAATGATTCTGCAGTCACTGTTCATTTTAATAACCAATTGTAAACCAATAGTATTGTGGCAAAAAAGAGTTATCCGAGTAATTCATAAAGTTGGGTTGTTGGACCACACAAACTCATTATTTTATTTTATTTTATTTATTTGTTTGAGCAGTTAACCTGCTCAAAGGGAGTTTAAGCCAAAGGCTTACATTTTTAAAATCAAAGATCATGAAGTGTTGTGACATTGTTGAGTTCCAAACTGTACAGATGTTATACAAAGCAAGATACAAACTGTTACCGGGCCAAATACAAAGAAGGTTCCAAGAACGTACTGGTTGTTATGAATTACGTGACGAATTAAACTTTAGGACTCAGAAACATAGCTCGACTTTGAAAAGTTTTAGTCCGACAGTTAATGGTGTACAATTGTGGAATAAACTGGAAATGGAGTTGAAACGATGTCCAAACATCAACCTGTTCAAATATAAATACAAACAAAAGTCTTTTGAAACATATGGAGAGGAAGAAATGTGTTGCCACTAGGGGAGCAATAAGATCAACTATGTATTTTTCCTCAATCAATCAAGGAAGAGTGTGCTGCTTGGAACGGTTGTCATTCTATTGCTCAAATTTACAAATTGAGAATTAGGGTAGGCAAGTTATGAATCTGTTGAGAGGACCCTCCCAACTGGCTCAAAACCTTGTCTTTTAATGCACCACTCAGCATAGGAACACCATCTACAAAATCAGCTGTTAGGGCAGCTGGGTGGGGGTTTGTTGAGGGGAGTTACTGCCCTCTTCAACTGGCCCGCTCTACACCCTGGCTTTTTAATGCTCCACACTATGCACATCATACTTCACACAAAACAAATAAATACATTTAATAATAATAATAATAATAATTAAAGCCGCAAGCGGCATTTAGAGGCCCTCGAGGGTCTCGTTTGGCCGGTTGACGCCGGTGGCCGCATGCCGCCCCAATAACCGGGAGGCGCTACCGCGCCCTACCTTCCACATTAGATTGAGATTTTCACTCAATTTTTCCCAAAATGGCCGACCTCCTGTTGGTTGCCTAGCAACCATGTAATGTACTTTTTGTTCGGACAGTCATGACGCACGCGTGTACCAATTTTGGTTTGGCTGCGTGTTGCCATAGCAACACGTTGGGAAAAGGGCGTGGCCTCAATGACTTTTTTTTTCGGGTCACGTGACGGATGTCTGTGCCAAATTTCTTTTGTCTACGACAAAGTTAAATTTTTTCCTCATTCATTTTATTTTGTGCTCTGCAGGGGGCGCTATCGCGCCCATTTTCAAATTTCTTATATCAAAACATCCGGGATCGAGGACTTGACCAACGATTCAAGTTTGGCTCAAATCGGCCACAGTATGTGCGAGTTACGACTCTTTGAAGGTGGCGGCGAAAAACCAAAACGTACGCGTAATTCATGGCGTTGCCATGACAACACCGTTAATCCTATTAGAAAGTTTTTAATAACTTTTGATGTCCCACTTGTGTAGATGATCTGGAGCGAACGGGGAGTCGCTGCGTTAAACGCCCTGGGACGAGTTCGTTCAAATGCGAGGGCATGAAATGGCGCCTTCGGCGCCAGGTCGCTCTTCTGGCCAATATGGCCGCCCTACTATTGGTTGCCTAGCAACCGCGTAATATCTTTTTTTGTTCGGCTCCAAGTGACCAATCACTGTGGCGAATTTTTTTCGTCTACGACGAACTAAAGTTTTCCGGGTATGTCGGTATTTTGGGGTGTTTTTCCATAGGGCGAAATGTTAACGTGGTTTTTCCAGGGGGCGCTAACGCGCCATTTTTTAAATTTTTTACATTTTGGAGATGTGAAGCTTTTTTTCCCCACCTAATTTAATTTTGTGCAAAAAAAATTTCGAGTTTCTCCATAGGCGGAATGTAATCTTGATTTTCCAGGAGGCGCTGGCATGCCATTTTCTGAATTTTGGAATGAAACTTGTTGACACTGTGTATCGCCGGGTTCTTTAATTTTGTGCCAAAAATGGTGAGTTTTCGTCGACGACTCGTCGAGTTATTCGAAAAAAACACGGATAGATGAAAAAGAATAATAATTAAAGCCGCAAGCGGCATCGAACGGCCCTCGCGGGCCGTGCCTCCTTTAGCGCCTTTGTAACAGTACCGAGGGCGCTAACATGCCTACTACATTTTATTGCCCTGATGTGCCATAAATCTATGTCAGTAAACATCAAAACTACATTTTTAGCCTCTCCATGTGAATAATGGCTCCAACCTGCAGAGGGCGCTAGCGCGCCCAAAATCTTTTTTATTTCACAAGCAGCATCGGACGGCCCTGACGGGCCATACTTCTATGACTACTGTCCACAAGCTCCTTACAGAGGGCGCTAACGCGCTGTAATTGTGTATGATGTGAGATTTATGTGTTAGTCCCATTAGGATAACATGGGGGGCCCCGGGCGTCACCATGGCAACACCGTACAAAATACGGTATGGGTCTCAGTGGCTTTTTTGATCGGGATGCCATCAACAATTTTTGTGCCGAATTTTATCCATTTCCGAGAAACTAATTTTTTTCCGATAATGCATTTTTTGTTCTCAGCCTAGAGGGGGCGCTGTCGCGCCCAATGTCACTTTTTCACATTTGTTGTGTCCGGGGGTGAAAGGTCAATAAAATGTATATTTCCGATTTTTTATCGGAGTTTGTTTGTGCGAATGGGAGCATTTTGTTGTTTACGATAAGTCGCAAAATTCTTCGTAAAGATTGCGGCTTCGCCGCACACAAACCGTAAAACTTAGCAAAAAAATTTTGATAACTTTTGATGCCCCACATCTCGAGATGAGCTGGAGCGATTTGGAGCTCATTTGGTCAAACACCCTAGGAGGAGTTCGTTAAAATGCGACGTCAGCGAAAACGCTGACTCAGCATTTTCCCACTGTCCTGTCAAAATGGCGGACTTCCGGTTTGTCAGGGGGCGTGGCCACAATAATATTTTTAATTTGTCGTCACATGACGAATGTCTGTACCAAATCTCGTCGCTCTGCGACAAAGTTGACGTTGGCCCCTCCTCCATAGGCGCAATGTATTTTCACTTTTGTAGGTGGCGCTGTCGCGCCATTTTTTATTTCCCCAATACGAAACACACATTTAAATTAATTTTTCACCGGACCTGAATTTTGGGCAAAGTTTGGTGAGTTTTCAACTATGTTCAGGGGGTTAAATTGCTGCTCAAAGAGCAGAAGAAAGAAAGAAGAATAATTAAAGCCGCAAGCGGCGATAAAGGCCCTCGCCCCTGGCGCAGCCCCCCCTTGCGACCGCCCCCTTTGCGACCGCCCCCCTTGCGACCACCCCTGGTTGCTTTCGGCCAAACCCGCTCTCGCCCCTGCGTCACACCCTGGCCTCACTCTTGCCCCAGGTAGCTCCGGTGCCGGCCCACTCTTGCCTCAGCCTCAAGGGCGACTTTCTTAGCTCCAAGCTAATGAACAAAGAAATCACAGTGTTCACTGCTGTTTTACAACAGGTTTCTTTGAAGTTCCAATGTAGTTCAACCTCGAGGATATACAGTATTTTGTTATCTTAATCAATGTAAATTTTAACAGTAATTTTTGCTGTGGCTCACGTTTTTCATGCTTCTGCTCATGGTTTGTACTGTGGTGCAATGCAAGATAGATGCCAAAAAACTGCAGAAGAAAGTTTTTATTGTGCGCTGCCACCTAGTGGCGAGTTAGAGATTGCACTTGACTGTAGTTACTGTATAGGTGGTTGGATTAGAGGTAATTTCAGGATTTACCTGGCAAGAATTGAACACGGAATATTCCTCCCTTATTTCCTGATTTTTCCTCAAGTCTGTGCCTACTTTTCCCCATTTCTTCCTATTTTGTTTACTATATTTTCAAAGTATTATTTGGCCTGTTTTTTGTTTTTTTTTAGCAAGAGGAGGCAGGTTTGCCGAGGGGAAGGAACCTAGAGGAGAGCAGTGGCTTGCTGGTACTTTACATTTGTAAAGTAGTTCTGTAATTTTGATGTGTGTAACTCCGCTCTTAGGTTAGATCTGTAATGCTGTTATGTAGCCATCACCTTCACCAAGCACTCCAGGTTTACCCAAATATAAATATCTAAAAATGTTTTTAATAGCGATGTGGAAGGGGTGTTCAAGTTTGCATTGTTTTTTTTTGTCAGTGTTTTTGTTGCTTTTTTGTCACATTGTCATTGATTTTCGTACCGTTTTCTGTGAGGAGTGTTTTAGTGTTTGGAATAAGTTTACATTATTATCATATTATGTTTTCTATATTTGCCATCTGAAACCACATGGAAATGGTGCTTTATTGCATGATTGGGAAGTGTCCTGCCTTTGTTTGCAAAGAGGAGCTGGTGAGTAGTTTTTATAGATACTGCCATTTTGATGTTGACACATTGCATTATGGCTATACCGGTGTGATGACCTTCCAAATTATGTTGGAATGGTTGCTTTCTATATTATTGGTCATACTTCAGGAGCCACGTATCAATTGAAAGCAGTGTGCAGCAAACATTTTGTTTTGTGTGTGAATGAAATGGATGGTTCACAGAATTGATAGTGTGTTTCACTTAAATTGTATCTAGACCCAAACAACATGCCAGAAGGTGTTATTTTAAATGGTATGCTCTATTGTGTGTCTGTTCCTGATCTAAATTAGCAACTCACACTTTCTGGAATGGTCCAGTTTACTGGACTAAAATGTGTAAATTGATGTCTGAGGTTTTATATTAATTAGTTACATGATGTAATGAAGCACGTACTGTTGGAAGTGAGCACACTGGAATAACATGGAAGGTCTGATGTCATTTCCAAAATGGGTTTAAAATGTAAAAATCCTGAGAGGTGGTTGTCACAGTTCCAGAACTGTCTGTAGAGCAGTTGCTCCGTTGTTTTGTATTGAGTGGCATCGTGAACAGCGTTTGCATGTGAATGAGGAAATGCAGTTCTGGCCTACAGACACTGTGTTGAATGAACGTTGTTTTTGCATGTCAATATGCACTAGTTGTAGTGCTTGTTCCGATTGGCCACTTAATTAGAGAGTGTGTCACTGAATGGTTCAGTATTCAGGTGCATGTAAATACATTGTAAATGGTCTGTATTATTTAGCCTTGTCCACCTACAGTAGGCAGTGAAAGTGCTTTACATTTAAGTATAGATGTAATCATCACACTTCATTGTAAAGATTGGGTCCATTCTTGTCCCATTTGTGCCTTTGGGCTGAAAGAACAAAGGGAATGGATATTCGATTAGAGGAGCACAACAATCAAGGCAATAAATACATGCACATGGTTTTACACAATATAAACAGAAAGACATCTTGGGTTTGTGCTTGACTGGGAGTAGAATGAAGTATTAGTTTATCTCCATCCGTATAATGATTAATGTTCAGTGTTAGGGAGAATACTTAGAACTTGTATGTAGTTACTGAATAGTGAATACTTTCCTTAAAAGGTATTTTGTAACTTATTCCGTTACTTTTTGTAATACAAGTACTTTATTCTGAATACTTTGCATACTTTTAGAATACTTTCACATTGATGGACATTATATTATGTATAAATATGGCGTATACTTACAAAATGGAAGACTATGATTGTTGGAACACCTGTTATAAACTCAATTACCATTAATGAAAAACTCTTTATCTCTCATGGCAAATGCACCAGAACAGCAGATACATGTGACACGTGCAGTGTTTGTATGAGCTGTGGCATTAGGTTTTTTTCCATCTATCATGTATTGTACAGAGAGTTTGTAATTTAAAAGGAAGCAAAAATAGTTGCCAAATGCCAGGGAATGACTGTAGACTTTAACCCTACACTGAAAGAAATGGCAAAGGCCGTCTGATAAATTGACAGAATTTTATTCTACAACGTGTACCCTATTGTAACGTGTTCTGTGTTTCAGTGCGTTAGTATAGTGTTGAACCGACACAAAACATGATAAAATGCGCATACGCCATAAGTGTCAGCTCAACATGACCAGTGCACGTTACATTAACGCAATTCATTTGCCCACAGAAGACTACAGAGACGGGCTTTTGCAATGCATCATGGGAAGAAGAAAGCCAGTGACCGCGCTGTTGACAGTCAGCAGCAGCAAAAAACATAGGAGTAACAAGCATCAAAAGTAAGTAAAAATTGATGAGAACTATATAATTTTGGTTGTAGTAAATAAAGGTTTGATTTTGTATGAATGTCAAAGCAGCTTTCAACGAGAAAAAAAGTGGCTTCTGTCAATGAATGTCATCATAGGCCATTACTCAAAATTTGGAAGTGAAACTTAGATAGATAGATAAATAGAAATATACTATATTGATCCCAGCAAGGGGATCACTTCATATGTAACGGCTCATTCTTCATGTGTGGTCATTAACCTTTATAAAAAGTAACTCCGTACAGATTAACTGACCACTGTGTGTTCTCCATGTACATTTAAAGTATATCCATAATCATGAAAATGGGCTGTTACATTCGTGGCTCAGTGACCAATGTCTTTTTTGTTTTTTTGACCAACGTCTTTTCTCCGCCATTGTTTTAGCAGTGTTTGGAAGAACGCTGTTTAAAATAACGGCGTTAGGTAACGGCGTTATTTTTTCAGTAACGGAGTAATCTAATTAATTACTCTCCCCGTTGTTACAACGCCGTTATCGTTACTGGGTAAACAAAGTAGCATGTTACAATTTGACTGAATGAGCGCCACGGTGTCAGCTCACGCAGCAGGAGCGGTGGAGAGGGTGGGCGGAGTCTCACGGAGTACTGTTGCATCGTGCCCTCTGCTCCAAAAACTACGGCTCGTCATCCCTGACGTGCGTTGCGGCTGCGGGGAGAATCGAGTTGGTGATCATTGTCAATGATTCATTGATCTGTAGTGTTGGAATTTATTTTTTAACCCAAAGACGCAGAATCGGTGGAGACGCGTCTTTCCCCCCCTCCCTGTGTCTCTCTCATCGCCTTTCTTCTTCCTCTCTCCCCCCACTCTCCGCTCCAGAGACATTGTTTTCCGTTTTGCCTGATGAATGAACGGAGAGACTTGCACAATACCTGTGCGTAAAGTCTGATCGTTGGCTGCGTTGGCACATGTTTCTTTTACTCCTGTTCCTCCCCATTCTCTTTGAATACAGCCGTATTCCTAAATTTATTAAACAGCGGCGCAAACACTGGTCAATACCATTGAGTCACAGAGGCTTCCCCCCCACTCTACCCCCCATTCAGTTCATTCAGTTACTATGAACATCTTTGACTTGATAGTACATAAATCGAAACATCTGTCTGTTCTACTCATTCACACTGACTTTGAAAACTGCAAAAAAAAAAAAATTCTTTGATATTTAGCAAGTTTTTATTTAACAGTAACCCAAATAGTTACTTTCCCTGGTAACGAGTTACTTTCATTATAGAGTAATTCAGTTACTAACTCAGTTACTTTTTGGAACAAGTAGTGAGTAACTATAACTAATTCGTTTTTTAAAGTAACGTTCCCAACACTGTGTTTTAGCAGTGCTAATGTTGGCTGGTCAGAGCCATTCATTGTAGTGTCTGGGCCGCGGTGAAAGGCTCACTTCGAAATGAAGCTGGCCTTGCCTCTGTGGAGTTTACACGCATTTTGTAGCTGTTTTAAAAGTGTTTCCACTCTCCCACTTTCTCTCTCGCCTCTCCTGCCTGCTCTGCGCTCGCCCCCAGCCGCCCCACGCTGCAGCCCCGTGCATCCTCCCCACTCAAACTGGAGCCCTGCGCAGCCTCCCTGCTCAGACCGGAGCCCCGCACAACCTACCTGCTCAGACCGGAAGCTCACGCAGCCTCCCCTCTCCGACCGGGGCAGCCTCCCCGCTCCGACTGGAGTGTCGCGCAGGCTGGAGACTCGATCCAGGCGCGCAAAAACACAACATGCATCAGGACGGAGTGGAATTGAAACGCTTTTTTGTCGAGTTTTCAACTCCTGGTGTCCATTGCTATGTTGTTAGCTTGTTAGCTTTCCTACATATCGAACTGAGTTTGGGATATAATGGGAATCCGTGATGTTTCAGGTGCAAAGCAGTACTGTCCATGAACTAACATAAGTTAAAAACAATATCAAAAGTTGGATAAGGAGAGTGAAATAACTCCATTTGCAGCCTGGTCATCAATAGTGTCCACTTGCTATGTGAATGATGACTTCAGGATATTACATTGATGAAAAATAGTGTGTCATTTTAAGTTCGAGTGCAGGACAACACCTAGCACATGCCCTTTCCATGAAATAATGGAAAAATTAAATACCGTAATTATCATTTAGCTTTTATCATTTTAACACTATAGTATACTATCTATAATATGGTGTAATGTCATTTTGTAATGCTGGTAGGCAGTTACTGATCTGAATGTAGGAAATGGGACTGTATTAATTAACTATGAACAATTTTTAAATACAATTTTCTTTTGCAGATTGTGACAATGTGGCTCAAGTCAAGTGGATTCGACGTGGCTCTCCCTCACATTTTTGTGGTAAGAAATATTTATGGTTATATCATCAATGTTATTGTGTTTTATCTTGGGTAGGTTTTGGAGGCTGCAGTCTAAGTAGAGATGCCAAAACCTGACCACACATACCTCCTCCAGTGTTTACTTCATTATTATCACAGCACTTTGTAATCTTTTGTTTATTAAATGTGCTATAGAGGTAAACTTAGATAATGGTTTATTTTATAAGCAATAACCTCTGCATTTGTTTTGTCCTCTTGTTTCTTTTTTTTCTTTGATTGTAGTTTGATACAACATGGATGACTGTAGATGGAGTCAGGTCATGCCGTGATATGTAAGTCCCAATAAGAATATTTGATCATTTAGTGCATTGTACAGTATAATTTACATTTTGGCATATTTACTGTAGTTTGTGGAGTCAGCCCATGAAGTAGGGCTGCAACAATGTAGTTGTTCAATATTGTGTCATATTTACCGTAATTCTAAGCGGGGCTTCTCGACTGACCAAAATGGTTGCATAGACCCCTTTACATTTAGAGAATATGCATTAATTCATTCATTTGGGGTTGACCATTGAGGAAGGGCTGCAGCTGCTTTTCAGCACTCACTGGCAGACCATAAACCTTGCTTTCCGTGAGGAATCTGGGCCACTGAGGCGCTCAGCGATGGGATACATGTGCAGTGTATTTGAGGCAAGTGTTTGGAAGCGTTGTTTTTCCTTTTTTTTTGCAATTTCAGCTGTTGAAATTTTTGAAAGTTACATTTGCAGATAAATGCAGGGTTCCAGTGTACAACAAGAGTCATGTCACAACTGGACCTTTTTGATTCCAAATCTTCTGAATGTGTCCTGGAAGCTCTCCAGCCTGCATGGAAGAAAGCTTGAAGAACAAGCTGCTAAAATGCCTGTAAGTACTTATAAGTGGATTTCAGTGTTCTGTTGTGCTGTTTTATTACGTTGTTTAACCAGGCTACCTCAAAAACCGCTCTGGTTCCTTTTTTCTGTGGAAATTGTATAAGAACGTCTCCGCTGGAATGTAAAAATGGTTCAACTCAAAAATTATTATGTCACAAACACTTGACATCTTGTTTTGTAATTGTAGGATCAAGTGAAATATGGAAAGTTGTAAATCTCTCATTAGAAACAGTATTCAGACATGTAGACCAGCTCCTTCACTGTTTTCACTGCATGTGTTTTACCTTATGTTTGCATTTAGGATATAAAGTGCAGACCTACATTTGTGTGAGTCAGGATCCCCCCTCCCCCTCCGCCGCTGATTTCTCAGGCCCTATTTACAAATGAATAGATGCAAATAGAAGCCATCAGAGTGGTCAGTTTGGACCTAAGGGTCATTTGACCCTGCTCCAGGACTTCTGGGGGGTGTCGAAATCCCTGGGTTTTCTAGTGTTAAACATTGGCCCATGTTACAGTGTTATTTTTGTCTGATAAAATTCTATTCTTTTGTCAGTAATATTGTTGCTGACTAAAATTAGACAAAAACTGACTCAAAAACTGAAAAGCAAAAGAACTAAAAAACATGTGAACTTCATATGATTTAAATTCACTATCAAAGGAACAGGTCTGTGCTTTATCCATGTTGGAGAACAAACATGAAGCATGTACTCAGTTACATTCACTTAAGTTTACTTTTTTCTGACCATAAATGAAGTAATTTTAATTCTACTGGAGTTGAGAAATGAGAAAGTAAGTCATGGCACTGTGAGAACATCTGTAATTGACTAATGTTTTAAGTATGATGCGTAAAATAGTATGTTGTTTCTGGTGTACTGTATTCTTCATATGGATTTCTGTGTATGTTGTTATGGGTTTGTTCTATTTCATTTCATGGCATTACATAAAGTGCTACTCATCCTCCGTCCACGCCACCGCCCTCCCCCAAGTACTCAGACTGCAGTGCCCAGTGGGTCACTCTCACCCGCCCTTGAGGTGGGCTATTGATTGGCTGAGAAACAAGGGGGTGGTCTTTAGCTGACAGGAGTTGTAAAAGGAAGCAGCTTGAGTAGGCCTGCAGTCTGTTCATCCTTCAGCAGATCAACTGTGAGTTATTTGAAATTGGCCTCTTGGCTGAGAGGGGAACATCTGATCATCTTTGACCTTCAGCAAAGCAACCCTTTCCCAATCGAAGGTAAGTCAATGAGTGATTCATTGAGCAGAGCTAGCTGTATAACATTTATAGTGAAAGGCTTTCATTTGTGTGATGTCAGTTTTGAAAGAGGCTGTACTCTGTAAAAACTACATCTAATCGGTGTTATTGGTGCTGCCTTTGAAACAGAATTAGCCCCAGTTTGGTGTGATTTTGGAGCAGTAAGGTGTGCTGTGATGTACACGAGTAGTTTACCGCGGTAACGCTATCCCTGGTTCAGCTATCACGGGGAGCCTGAAATCCGGAAGTGCGCCGTTAGTACAGCTGTACGGTAATAGGCTTGGCCAAGGCTCATTAAAATGCAGCTGGAAAAATCAAGCGTATGACTTTTGCACATAAGATAACGTAAAATAAAGAAAATTGTAAAAATGTGTAACCATGGACTCAATTTAAAGTGCAATGTAGCTACTGTGTAAGACTGAGCACAAAATAAAGATTGATAGCAACTCGACGCTCTCGACAAAGGGCACTGCTATGAGGCCATATGGTCAGCAGATGGTGCTATTGCTATTGTATCATGTAAAACGTTTTAAGATCATATGTATTAGTTTAAAAATATTAAAACCTTTTGTCAACACAAAAACTCAACACTTTTGACTTTCACACACCTCACTTGACTTTTACAACAAGTTTCACACTCATTCATGAAGGAACACCAAAGATACATCACATAATAGGCTACAGTCATGGGCAATAGGCATATACACGCTCCTTAAGAAAATGTGTTAAAAATATTAAAACCTTTTGTCAATGCAAAATCTCAACACATTTGACTCTCACACACCTCACTCTATGTCTGTAACAAGTTTCACACTCATTCATGAAGGAACACCAAAGATACATCACATAATAGGCTACAGTCATAGGCAATAGGCATATACAAGCTCCTTAAGAAAATGTGTTAAAAATATTAAAACCTTTTGTCAATGCAAAATCTCAACACATTTGACTCTCACACACCTCACTCTATGTCTGTAACAAGTTTCACACTCATTCATGAAGGAACTCCAAAGATACATCACATAATAGGCTACAGTCATAGGCAATAGGCATATACAAGCTCCTTAAGAAAATGTTAAAAAATATTAAAACCTTTTGTCAACACACATTCTCAACGCATTTGACTCTCACACACCTCACTCTATGTCTGTAACAAGTTTCACACTCATTCATGAAGGAACTCCAAAGATACATCACATAATAGGCTACAGTCATAGGCAATAGGCATATACAAGCTCCTTAAGAAAATGTGTTAAAAATATTAAAACCTTTTGTCAACGCAAAAACTCAACACTTTTGACTTTCACACACCTCACTTGACTTTTACAACAAGTTTCACACTCATTCATGAAGGAACACCAAAGATACATCACATAATAGGCTACAGTCATAGGCAATAGGCATATACACGCTCCTTAAGAAAATGTGTTAAAAATATTAAAACCTTTTGTCAATGCAAAATCTCAACACATTTGACTCACACACCTCACTCTATGTCTGTAACAAGTTTCACACTCATTCATGAAGGAACACCAAAGATACATCACATAATAGGCTACAGTCATAGGCAATAGGCATATACAAGCTCCTTAAGAAAATGTGTTAAAAATATTAAAACCTTTTGTCAACACAAAATCTCAACACATTTGACTCTCACACACCTCACTTGATGTCTGGCTATCCTAATTTTAATCGGGATTATGAGTTTTTATATAGTGGTTCACAGAGGCAGGTAGTACTGTTACATGTACTCAATTACATGTACTTGAGTAACTTTTTGAAGAAATTGGACTTCTTAGAGTAGTATTATCATACAGTACTAGTGTAAGTGTAATGAAGTATCTGTACTCTTACTTGAGTAATAATAATTGTTACATTTGTTACTTTTTCCACTGTGAGTAAATATTTGAATGGCAAATGCTTCATTTTGATCTATTAAATAGATAGTCTTGTGTTCCTTGTTCTTTAGAATTATTTTGTTTTTCTGTATTTACTGCCATTTTCTTGGAGTTTTCATTGCAAATATCACAAACGCCACATGATTTTATGTTTTGTTTCACACAATTTATGGCGTTATTGAAAATAAATCAGACGTTTTTGCTCAAACAGTTACTCAGTAGGAGTCACAGTACTCGAGTAACATTTTCGCCAAGTACTTTTTTACTTTTACTTGAGTAATTGTTTGGATCACTACTGTTTACTTGTACTTGAGTAAAAGTATTTCAAAGTCACGTTACTCTCAGTAAATATTTTGGCTTCTCTACCCTCCTCTGGAAGGTTTACATGTATTCTTATTTTATTTTTCATTTTATTTTGGGTTTTATGATCCTTTTGGTCATTTAAGGACAAAGTGACACTTTTATTTACATCTGATGCTGTAATGCAGTTCTCTTTTGCATGGTAAACAGACATGACCACTATGACATTTAGACTCACTGCTATTCAGTGCTTAATTCGGTCCCCCATTTCAGTTTTTCTAGATTAAGGAACCGGCATCTATTTTGGAGGATCTGGCAAAGATTTGAGATGATACAGGCCTAATGGTGTTTGATTTATTTGAGCTATTATTTACAGTGCATTATTATTTACAATATTTACATCATTACATTTCCATTTTCACAAAAAAAAACAATAAAAATAAAATAAATAATAACTCAATTCTATTGATTTACCTATTGTTTAAGTAGTCATAGTGTTTTGGATATACATATATATACACACACATACAGACAGACATATGTACAGTATACATATACTGTATCTACATACACATACATTATTAGCGCACATAATTATTATACATATATTATCATCACCATAATAACAATGACAATAATAGCATTCTCAAAAGTATCATTCTCAAAAATATCATCTTCTAATTTATCATGTTTCTCATTGCTATCATACCTGCTTCAACTGTAATAATGTTGGTTAAGATTGTTCTGTCAGTGGTTTTTGATTATTTTCCCTATTTATGAGGTGCGTTAAAAAGCCAGGGTATTATGTGGCAAGCTGGTAGAGGGCGGTAGCCCCCCACCCTGCTGCCCTAACAAGTTGATGTTGTGAACTGTGTGGATACATTGTACTTTCAGATTATGAGTTCCCCTTAGATCGAATCTTCCCTCTCTTTTACCAAACATAAGTTGTATGTTGCTAGGGAGCTGGTTATTTACGGCTCTATATATCTGTAGCAGGGAATTAAGTTTTATGGTGTTGGATTTTAAGAACAGTATATTTGTATGGTCCCTATACCCCACTTTATGAACAATTCTGATGGCCTTCTTTTGAAGTATATATAAAACCAGCAAATGACTATTGTAGGTATTTCCCCAGACCTCTGAGGAGTAGTTTATGTACGGTAGGATTAAGGAACAGTACAGGGTGAAGAGAGCCTTTTGGTCCAGAAAATATCTGCACTTTCCCATTATGGCCACATTTTTTGCCACTTTACCACGTAAAATGTTTATTTGTGGTCTCCAGCTAACCTTATGATTGAAGATCACACCCAGAAATTTATATTCCTTGACTTGTTCTATTTGAACATTGTCAATATTGATTTGAATCTGAGTGTCACTATTTCGCTTGCCAAATAAAATCATTTTGTTTTCAATAAGTTCAGCGATGATTTATTTCTGTTAAACCATTCTTTGAGTTTGTATATTTCTGTTGTGACCTCTGATATGAGCAGTTGTAGGTCTTTGCTAGAGCCTAGTATAGTTGTGTCATCAGTAAATAATATACATTTTAACTTTGTTGAGATTTCACACAAATCATTGATGTAGAGCAGAAACAATTTAGGTCCTAAAATCAACCCCTGGGGACCCCGCATATTATATTCCTCCATCCTGATACATGTTCATCAATTTGTACATACTGTTTTCTTTCAGTCAAATATGACTTCGACCAATTGTTAGCGACCCCTCTAATCCCATTATTATTTAGTTTCTTTAAGAGTATTTCATAATCTATAGTGTCAAAAGCTTTCTGGAGGTCTGTTCTGGCAACTGTTTTGGCCTTTTCCTCGAATCCATTACATCAGTCCAATAGTGTTCCTGAAACTACACATTTACAAATGAAACACTGCTGCTATTGATAGACACTGGTCACCTTACACAAATAATTGATCTTTGATCACTCAATCAAAATGCATTTGTATAGCACTTTACAACATCCAACCAGTGCACATAGTGCTTCACAGAACACAATATAAATAGAGCTTAAGAAAAACAGTCAAAAAGTGCAATGTGTTAAAGATCTAAGAAATCTAAATAAGTGAGTCTTCGGTCGTGATTTAAAGACTGATAGTTCAGATATGGTCTGACTCTGGGGGAAGTGTGCTCCAGAGCTTGGGTCCAAACACTGCAAATCTACCCAGGGCATGCAGAGTGCTCTGCATTTAAAGATTGGCACAAAAACATTTAGTTTAAAGAGGCTTTGCAGTGACAATTGATTTGAGTATTATGTTTTACAAAGCCTATTTGTTAAATTCACTTGTTACATCAGCTCTCAAGAACACTCTTGGGGGCTAATCAAGTAATGACAAGAAGGAAGGAAGGAAGGTACAGAATCAAATATATCGAAATATCAGGAATGTCAAAGCCAGCATTCGCAGTGCAGGTTTACAGTCATAGTGCAGGTGATTCATAATGTGCGGCCTACAATATGTGATGTATCTTTGGAGTTCCTTCATGAATGAGTGTGAAACTTGTTACAGACATAGAGTGAGGTGTGTGAGAGTCAAATGCATTGAGAATTTGTGTTGACAAAAGGTTGTAATATTTTTAACACATTTTCTTAAGGAGCTTGTATATGCCTATTGCCTATGACTGTAGCCTATTATGTGATGTATCTTTGGTGTTCCTTCATGAATGAGTGTGAAACTTGTTACAGACATAGAGTGAGGTGTGTGAGAGTCAAATGTGTTGAGATTTTGCATTGACAAAAGGTTTTAATATTTTTAACACATTTTCTTAAGGAGCGTGTATATGCCTATTGCCTATGACTGTAGCCTATTATGTGATGTATCTTTGGAGTTCCTTCATGAATGAGTGTGAAACTTGTTACAGACATAGAGTGAGGTGTGTGAGAGTCAAATGCGTTGAGAATGTGTGTTGACAAAAGGTTTTAATATTTTTTAACATTTTCTTAAGGAGCTTGTATATGCCTATTGCCCATGACTGTAGCCTATTATGTGATGTATCTTTGGAGTTCCTTCATGAATGAGTGTGAAACTTGTTACAGACATAGAGTGAGGTGTGTGAGAGTCAAATGTGTTGAGATTTTGCATTGACAAAAGGTTTTAATATTTTTAACACATTTTCTTAAGGAGCGTGTATATGCCTATTGCCTATGACTGTAGCCTATTATGTGATGTATCTTTGGAGTTCCTTCATGAATGAGTGTGAAACTTGTTACAAACATAGAGTGAGGTGTGTGAGAGTCAAATGTGTTGAGATTTTGCATTGACAAAAGGTTTTAATATTTTTAACACATTTTCTTAAGGAGCGTGTATATGCCTATTGCCCATGACTGTAGCCTATTATGTGATGTATCTTTGGTGTTCCTTCATGAATGAGTGTGAAACTTGTTGTAAAAGTCAAGTGAGGTGTGTGAAAGTCAAAAGTGTTGAGTTTTTGTGTTGACAAAAGGTTTTAATATTTTTAAACTAATACATATGATCTTAAAACGTTTTACATGATACAATAGCAATAGCACCATCTGCTGACCATATGGCCTCATAGCAGTGCCCTTTGTCGAGAGCGTCGAGTTGCTATCAATCTTTATTTTGAGCTCAGTCTTACACAGTAGCTACATTGCACTTTAAATTGAGTCCATGGTTACACATTTTTACAATTTTCTTTATTTTACGTTATCTTATGTGCAAAAGTCATACGCTTGATTTTTCCAGCTGCATTTTAATGAGCCTTGGCCAAGCCTATTACCGTACAGCTGTACTAACGGCGCACTCTCTTTTGGAAACTGGGCTGGCGAGACTGTGCTCACTGAACCGGGGATGGCGTTACCGCGGTGAGTAGTTTCAGGACTCATGGTGCTTCCACATTCAGTGGAATAAAGACAGATTGGTTCCACTTTGCAATGTCCTTTGTTAGGGTGTTTATTGTTTTGGCTATTTATTGTTTTGGCTATGTAGTTGATTATTTTTCCGTGTAGGTGTAGTGACAACACTATATTTTGTTATGACTCTGTTGCGTTTGTAAGGGACAGTTGTTCCCTTGATGTAGTGCATCAACAGTATCATTAGTTGGCCAAGTGCTGGTCAAATGTTAATTTGAACAGCACTTCAAATTAACATTTGAACAAACACAGTGTAGCCTTAGCATGTCTGCACCAGCTATAACCCAACATAGCTTTGAAGGAGAGAAGGTTTGAAAGTTGGAGCTAGCTTGTAGCAGTTATGTTACAGGTTAAGGGAAAAATGAATGCTTTGACTTTTGTGCGTTCATTTTAAAAACATTAGAAGTAAATGTTACTCTTTTCACACATTTGATACAAATATGGTCCAATAATAAATGGTAGGTTTTCATATATTTTTGTAGTAAAAAGGTGACACAAATAAGTGTGTCAGTGCTTCTAATGAGTTATTATTCTTATGATTATGATTATTATTATGTTTTCTATATATGCTCTCTGACACTACATGGAAACAGTATTACAACAGTATTTGAAAGGGCTTAATGTATCAACATTGCGTATGTGAGAAGGGATAGTGTTCCAGAGCTTGTCTGTCTGTCTGTCTGTCTGTCTGGTTTTCTTGTGAATTTGAAAGTTGTTTTTTTTATCCTATTCTTCTGGTAGGTTATTTGCTATCTGAAACCACATGGAAACAGTAGTGGAATCTGTAAAAATTAAAATTACTGGGTGTATTTTTTCTTCTTCAAATTAGTACATATGATTGGCAGCTAAACACCTTTGGTGCATTGAGCATAAGTGATTGACTGCAGAATACATGATTGATAATTTGTACGGGCAGCCATTTTGTGGGACATGTGATTAGTGCTATGTGTGTTTGGGGTTTTTATCAAAGCATTACACACGTTTCCTTGCCTTGGTCTGATGTGGGCTTTGTCAGGCATCAGTAGTATCATTGGATGGCCAAATGCTGTTCAAATGGTAATTTAAAAATAACATTTGAATTTTGAGCCGTGAAGGACAAAAAGTTTGAAAGTTGGAGCTGGCTTGTGGGAAAATACGGTCCATTTTGTGGAAAAGCTGCCATTTTGTGGAAGAGCTGTGAAGGACAAAAGGTTTTTGTCATGATTTGTTGCTTTGTAGTGGCATGTGTGGCCGTGTTTTGGTCACATGTTTTGCTAAATTGTCTTTGCTTTTTTGTCACATTTTAGTCACGTTGTGTTGTCACATTTCCTGTGTATTTTTGTCACTTTTTCAGTGGGATTTTGAAGGGGTTATTCAAGTTTTCATTATGTGTTTGTCACGTTTTCAGTGGTTGTTTAGTCACATTTTTGTCACTTTTTTAAATAACGATTTGGAAGGAGTGTTGAAGTTCTCATCGTTTTTTTTTTTGGTCACGTTTTCAGAGGGGTTTTGTTCCTTTTTTGTCACATTGTCATTGCTTTTTGTAGCGTTTTCCGTGAAGAGTGTTTTAGTGTTTGGAATAAGTTTATATTATCATTATGTTTTCTATATTTGCCATCTGAAACCACATGGAAATGGTACCAACAAACTTTGCTTGCTTTATTGCATGATTGGGAAGTGTCCTGCCTTTGTTGGAAAAGAGGAGCTAGTGAGCAGTTTTGACAGATGCTGCCATTTTGATGTTGACACGTTGCATTATGGCCATACTGGGGTGATAACCTTCCAAGTTATGTTGGAATGGTTTCTTTCTATATTATTGGTCATACTTCAGGAGCCACGTATCAATTTAAATCAGTGTGCAGCAAACATTTTTGAAGCAGTGCAATTTGATTGAATGTGTGTTAATGAAATGGATGTTTCACAGAACTGATAGTGTGTTTTACTTAAATTATATCTAGACCCAAACAACATTACCAAAGGTGGTATTTTAAATGGTATGCATGCTCTATTGTGGGTCTCTTCCTGATCTAAATTACATTTTAGGACGTGTCTTATTATTTTTTCAAGATCATGTGGCCGTTACTTTTGCTAGTTTACTTATTCATCTTTGGATTTTCAGATGCCACGTGGTAAGGGGTTCAGACGTTCCTTTGCTGCGAAGCAGAGGAGGGCGGAACAGCTCACGCGGCCGTCTGCTGTTCCCTATGAGCAGCTCCCGGGGCCGTCTGCTGTTCCTGACGAGCCGGAGCCTGTCTGGCCCCCCGTGGAAGACTATAGCCGTAAGTTCATATCAGTATTTTTATTAGCTCTTTATTTGGGTTTGATCAGACAGTCTTTGTTTTTTTCTTGTGCCTTTGAAGTTCGTGTTCCCGGTGATCGACACATTCCCAACGTTTGGCCCAAGGGGGTGTCTAAGAAGCAGCACCGACTGGTCATCCCAGCATTGTCTCCGAACAAGAAGGCAAGTTCATGAGTTTCAGACGGTCGGACATACATATATGACTTTTCAAGCACTGAAATACTAATTATGTTTATCTTTATTTTGTTGCAGTTAGTTCTGCTTGTTGGGAACTCGCATCTACGTGCTGTCGTGGAGAATGTGGTGCCAATGCCGCAGGGAGGCCTTTCCTTTGCCATCAGTGCGACACCTGGGGGTTGTGCCAGTCACATTCAGGCGGAGCTGGCTGGGACTGTGTTGCCTCGAGGTGGGTATTAACCACTGTCTTACCAACATTGTTTACTTTGTGTATTGTGCCTAATTTGTGACCCTTCTCGTCTTCTCAGACCCAGCTCTTGTTTGCGTTATGGCAACATGCAATAATGGCTTTTCGCGTGATCCGACACGGACTGTGGACCAGGCTGCGAGGGAGTTTGGCCAGCTCCTGGCCTACGTCTGTGGACGCTGGCCCAAGGTGAGTACTTCACTCTTGCACTTTAGTTGAGAGTACATGCTGTTGAAGTTATTCATAGTCAAATCATACTTCTGTAAATGTTTGATTTGCAGGTGTGTGTCGTGGATTTTCCACCTCGACTTAGTGCTAACGTGGAGATTCAGACCCTCCTTCAGCAGGCGTACCACCGCATTGCTGTTGGCATGGGTATGTTAAAGTACTATTAGTGTCAGTACTCTTTTTAGTGTAGCGCATCCTGAGTCTGATAATTTATTGTCTTTTTTTTGGCTACAATCTTGTTTAGGGCTACGCTACTTCCCTGTAGCGCAGGAGTTCCCTCTGACCAGCAGGGAGATGTGGGCCAAGGATGGTGTAAGTACACGCTCTTTACATTTAAGTAATACAATTTAGTGATTATTTAATGTGGGTGATTGATGTGTTTCAGACCCACTTGAGTGACAGCCATGGCATGCCCATCCTTGTGAAGCTGCTGTGGAATGCGTGCTACATGCAGCTGGAGCTGGATGTGGCTGCTGCAGCTGCTGCTGCTGCACAGGCGTCTCCTCCCCCACGCCGCCCCGTCACCCGGCGGGTTTCTCCACGCATGGAGGTGCCCGAGGTACTGCCTGTGCCACCCCCACCCCCTCCGGAGTATACAGAGGTGCGACGGGGAAGCAAGGTGAGGATGTTACAGTTTTGTTACAGTATTTTTTTACTGAGCTCACATTATACTGACTGGTCCTTTTGTGTTTGTCTTTCAGCCTGTGAGCCCCAAGGGACAGGAGGTTAGTGCACTACTCTACAAAGCAATGGTCAGATTTTCAGTGCATAAACTAAATTGCATATTTTCCTTTTCTTTTGAGGTGGACACCGTTTTCTCTATTCCACTGTCACCTTGCCTGTTCAGACCTTCCATGCTGGTGGAGATGGAGGCTATCTCTCCATCTCATGACAACTGTGGAAAGGACATTGCTTCCCTTCCTTCTGGAATGGAGGTAGGTATCAAATAGGGGTGGGTGATATCGCAGCAAAATCACAATTTATCAAGATATAACACTTTTGATGTGTTTGATAACTAATAGCACGTGAGTAAATAATCCACATGATTGAACTTAATTAATACAATACAATATTGAGGGGCAATATTGAGGCTCTAAAAACATAAATAAGCAGTTAAAGTCATGAATTACACAAGAACAAGTAACATTCAGTAAGACTAACATTATAATAAGTCTTGCACAAACGACTTACCTACGCTGTAGTTTGTAAGATGTAATATCACCCATCTAGTGCCCACCTAGTGTATCTTTAAATTGTACATTTGTGTGCACAATTGTTTGAGCTTTTCAGTAACACACTTCCTGCCTTTTTAGACGTGTCAGACTAGGCGTCGGAAGCGTGCTGTCCCAAAGAGACGCCGATCCATGCAGCGGGTGAGTGTTTATAAGATACATATATATTATTTTCCCCCAAAAAACACACAAGGTTGTGGCAGTGTGACCTGCCTGTATTCTGTCCTAATATAACATGTAACACATGGATTGGCTTCATATATCTGCAGTTTGGCGATGTGGGAGTGACATCAGGAGCGTCACTTACCAGTTCCAGGGATGAACCAGAGGTCTCTATTGGCCAGGTGAGTGAATGTGTGGTGATGGTTATATATAATTTGTGGAAACAATCATATTACATAGAGAATGGTTAGCTTAACCATTTTTTTGTTTTTTCTGCATCTTATAGATCAAGAGGTCCAGACCCTCAGCAGCCAGTCAGCCTACTCCACAATGCAGCATTCTACCAGCTGTCCGTGAGGAGAGGCCTTCTGACACCGGGGACACAGATAAGTCATGTCTTTGTGCAGTGTCTGATGGAGATGTTGGTGATAGTGAGAGCTCGACTTCGTTTGGTAGTAGTGATGTGGAGATGGTGGTTGATAGTCCTGTTGTTGTGTCTGCTGATATTGTTATGGAGGATAGTGTTCCAGTTGGTATTCAGAATTGTGTTAGGGGTAGTTTTCATCAGGCTGATAGCAGGTTCCCGTATGGAGGGGTGCAGTGTGCAGCCATAGCTTTGGTGGCATTAGCTAGGCACACTGTGTCCAGTGTGTTTACGTGGCGGCAGCAGGATTTAGACATGACTTTATTGATTGGTGATGCTCTTTACACAGAGCTTAGGGCTAACGACCTGACTAATGGGCATGAGTTCTTACTAGTTTCCGACTTGCCCAAAGAGTCAGTTATTGATGGTCAACTGTTTGAATTTGAGTTCAGTCGGCCGGTTTCTGGGGCTGCAAATGTAGTAGAGAGTGAGCTTATTGTTTCCGGTTCCTGTGTGACCTTAGATGGTGGTTTAGAACAGATGTTGGCAGACTATGATGCATGCCTACTGACGATGTGTGGCAACACTTGTGCAGTCATTAAAGACGGCGGTAGATACGCGGTGGTGGACTCACACAGTCGTAGTGCGACTGGGATGGTTGACCCTGATGGTAAAAGTGTAGTAGTTTACTTTAGCAGCCTGGCTGATGTGTATGCTCATTTTTGCTCTTTAGCTGAGTGTTATGGAGGTAAATATAAGTTGTTTGAGATTACGGGCGTTGTTGTCGTGGTAGTTGGTCTGAGGTGTGAAGCGTCGGAGGTCATTTCCCCTCAGAAGCTTGACACTTGTGACCAAAGGCCAAAGTGTAAAAGGTCAGGTGAAGCAAAGTCGTCGGTTCCCAAACACACACCTAACAACACGAAACATGATCATGAATTTGATGAGTGGGATGTTGTGTGTACTGGTGCCACAGGGGATGCTTTTGGTTTTACTCCTCTTCAGGAGAATGTTTGTAGGGCACTGTGTAAGAACCTACAAATGGACTATGAGGGTCTCAATGTAGCAGAACCAGAAACAACAGGTCCTTTGAGACCGTTACAGTTAGATGTGCCGTGTGCAAATGATCAAATAGTTGGTGACGGTAGCTGCTTCTTTCGTTCGATTTCACAGGCTGTTAGTGGCACACAGAAATATCATAGGAAAATTAGACTTGCAACCGTTAAACATATGAAAAGTAATGCATCAAAATACAATCGTCTTTTGCGCGAGGGCTGCTCTTCTGTGGCCCAGTATATTAAAGATAAGAATATGCATAAAGTGACCACGTGGGCCACCGAGGTAGAGATCCATGCAACAGCAGATCTATTAGGTGTAGATATATATACATTTTTGAGTGGACGTTGGCTTAAATATGGTTGTACTACCAGGCCTTTGTCAAACAGCGGCATCTACCTAGAAAATATTAATAATATACACTATGAAAATGTTACTTGTGTAAAAAATCCAGTAACCCATAATTGTTACGGACGCTGCCAAAGTCATAGTTCTATCCTTATGGGTTACAACACTAGGTCTAAAAATGGCCCGTCTGTCGCTGGTCAAAAACCTGACATTAAAGTGCAATGTAACAGGCCATCTAAGTACATTCAAAATAGAAAACGCACACGTTTTAGAACCAAATATAGAGACAATGTAGAATATAGGGACCAAAAGAAGGCTGCAACCAGCGCAGCCTTTAACCTTGTATATAGAGACAATTTGGAACATCGCGAGAAAATAAAGGCTGCAAACAGCGCAGCATTTAGACTTAAATATGGGGAGAATTTGGAACATCGGCTGAAAATTCAGGCTGCAAACAGAGCTGCATTTAGACTTAAATATGGGGAGAATTTGGAATGTCGCGAGAAAATAAAGGCTGCAAACAGAGCTGCATTGAAACTGAAATACAGAGACAATTTGGAATGTCGCGAGAAAATAAAGGCTGCAAACAGAGCTACATTGAAACTGAAATACAGAGACAATTTGGAATGTCGCGAGAAAATAAAGGCTGCAAACAGAGCTGCAAATAAATTCAAATATCAATATCATGTACATTATAGACAAGATCAAAAGGCAGTGATGCAGCATAAATATCATACAGATGTAGAGTATAGACAAAAGCTAAAGGCAGCCAGCATCGAAAAGTATGTGGAAAATGTCAAGCACAAACAACATGTTATGGCTGCAAGTAAACAGAAGTACAGAGAGTGTCCTACACATAAACAACATATTAAAGACTATAGTAAAGACAAGTACAAGAATAATGCCCAGTATAAATCTCAAACTCGGACTGCATACAGACACCGAAAAACACAAATAAAGCAACAACAAGCTGATAACTTTGATTTGGTTAAGGAACAGTTTTGGAGGGAAGTTGAAAATGGTCCAGAGTACATCTGTTGCGTGTGCTCTAAATTATTATTTGTCAACCAGGTCTTACCTTGTAGAAAGGATGATTTTATGGTTGACCCTAAATGTGCTGCCGTTGCTGAGACCTGTATCTCGGATGCCTATTTACATACATGCAGTAATAGTTGTCCGTCGCCGTGTCCATTGTCTGATTGTAGAGGGAGTTTGTGGATCTGCTACACTTGTAACTCTAAAGTGAAGAAGGGTCAAATGCCGGCTGAATGCTCAATGAACAATTTACAGTTGGATGATATTCCTCCTGAACTTGCGTGTTTGAACACTGTTGAACAGCATTTGGTGGCACTTAATATGGTATTTATGCAGATGTATGCGTTGCCAAAAGGGGGTCAAGGGGGAATTCATGGTCCGGCTACTTGCGTGCCTTCTAATATTATTGATACAACTAAGCTATTGCCGCGTCGAAATATGGACGGCTGGCTATTACCTGTGAAATTGAAGCGTAAACTCACGTACAAAGGCCATTATGAATATCAATATGTTGACACCAATCGGATAAGGCGCGCTATTACTTTTCTAAAAGCGAATAACCAACATTATTTGGACATAGAGTTTGATGACGAGTGGGTAAACGAGTTCATGAGACAAGAAGCAGCTATGGGGCCGGCGCAGGGCCCGGCGTCTCCACGGGGAGAGCCGGCGCAGGGCCCGGCGTCTCCACGGGGAGAGCCGGCGCAGGGCCCGGCGTCTCCACGGGGAGAGCCGGCGCAGGGCCCGGCGTCTCCACGGGGAGAGCCGGCGCCTCCACGGGGAGAGCCGGCGCCTCCACGGGGAGAGCCGGCGCCTCCACGGGGAGAGCCGGCGCCTCCACGGGAAGAGCCGGCGCAGGGCCCGGCGTCTCCACGGGGAGAGCCGGCGCAGGGCCCGGTGGCAACACGGGGCTCGGCGGCGCAGGGCCCGGCATCAACACGGGGCCCGTCGACTCGGGCCCAGGCGACTCGGGGAAAGCCGGCGTGGGGCCCATCGACCCGGGGAAAGCCGGCGCGGGGCCTGTCGACCCGGGGAGAGCCGGCGCAGGGCCCGTCGACTCAGGGCCCACCGGCGCAGGGCCCATCGAATCAGGGAGAGCTGGCGCCGGGCCTGTTGACTCGGGCCCAGGCGGCTCAGGGACATTCGGCTAAGGCCCCCCCGGTGTAGGGACAGGCGGTCCAGACAGAAGAGGAAGATTTAGATGATGAACACCTCCATGATCGACAGCGTCATTGTATGTTCCAGGACACCTTCTTTATGCCTGCAGATTTGGCTCAGGCGGCTCTTGATCACTACTTCCAGGGTGTCCTGAATTTGGCCCCGGCGGAGGGGAACAGTCCAGTTAGTTTGCTCACCGATAAGGAAAATGAGGCTAAATGCTTCCCAAAAGAGTTTCCATTTGGGCGCAATACGTTTCACACCCCTAGGCCTGTTCGGATTACTTTGTGCCGATATTTCATTAACAGGTTGTTGCACGCGGACGGTCGATTTGCGCGTAATCTGAAATTTCTATTCATGGCTCTGTATATGTTGGAAGTAGAGCAGGTTGTGTCAAAGGTCTCTATAGCTTTGCGAAAGGGTCATGCATGCCAGGCCCCGGGTAATGCTGCTACAAATGAAGAAACTTTAAAAAATTTGTTGGAGTTTGATAGTGGTTATCGTTTTTTGAAGCCTATTAAAGGCACACCCCCATACTGGCAAGCCACACTAAAAGATTTAATCGCGATGGTGCGCCAGCTGGGTATTCCAACGTGGTTCTGTTCATTTAGCTCGGCAGATCTTCGTTGGAAAAGTCTCCTGACGACACTACTAAAAATAGAAGGTAGTACCAGGAGAGTAGAAGACTTAAATTGGGCAGACAGGTGTGATCTTTTGCGTCGCCACCCCACAACTGCTGCCCGTATGTTTGATCGACGGTGGCACAAATTCCAAAATACGGTCCTTAAGTCCCCGGCTCACCCTATAGGTGAAATTATAGATTCCTTTTATCGTGTAGAGTTTCAGCAGCGCGGATCTCCTCACGTGCACTGTTTATATTAGGTGAGAGACGCTCCTAAGCTCGGAGTTAATACAGACGAGGAGGTAATTGAGTTTATTGATAAATATGTTACTTGTGAATTACCGTCTGATCCGGATTTATTGGAAAAAGTTACTTCTGTGCAGCAGCATTCAAAACGTCACTCAAAAACGTGTAAAAAGGGCAAAAAGCAGTGTCGCTTTAATTTCCCACGTCCTCCGTCCATCCATCCATCCATCCATCCATTTTCTTCCACTTGTCCGTTGCCGGGTCGTGGGGGCAGCCGTTGGAGCTGCCCAGGTCACATAGCACCAGCCCCATGGCTCCTTCTGCAGGTGGTGGGTCCACGGAAGGACGGCCTCACGGTTCAAACCGGGCCTGTTGGTCTCTCCTAGGGGGCTACCAGTGTACGCAGACACTGGCGGCAATGTGGGTGAAGTGTCTTGCCCAAGGACACAACGACAATGTGCACCTTCAGGAGGCGGGATTCGAACCCCTGACCTTCCGATCATGAGACGACCCGCTCTACCATCTGCGCCACTGTCGCCCCCTCCGTCCATGCGTACCTTTATTAAAAAGCAGACCCGGAACGTGAACCGATAATGTCGAAAGAGGAAGCTGTGAAATTTATGACTGCACTTAAAAATGCTATTGTAGATGAGACTGTTCCCCTTGATAGTGTGGAGTCGATATTTGCAGCTGCTGGTTTAACACAGGAGTCATTTGAAATGGTGTACCAGGCTTTAGGCGGTCACACTCATGTTGTTTTAAAGCGAGGGAGTAAGGAATTATGGATTAATAATTATAACGCGAAATGTTGGATGCTTGGAATGCAAATATGGATATTCAGTTTGTTGTTGATGCATGGGCTTGTATAGTTTACATTATTTCATATATTTCTAAGGCGGAGAGGGAGATGGGTTTACTCTTAGGTAATGCCCAAAAGAAGCTTCCAAAGGCAATGTAAGTGCCAAAGAGGCATTAAAAAAGTTGGGAAGTGTTTATTTGCATAATCGTGACGTCTCTGCGCAGGAAGCTGTTTATCGCGTTACAAACATGCACTTGAAAGAATTCTCTCGTAAAGTAGAATTTATTCCAACGGGCAATAACATTGTTAGAATGAGCAAACCTATCAGTCAGCTAGATGGGGCTTCAGCTTCAGACAATATCTGGATGACCAACATTATTGATCGTTTTAAAAGTAGGCCAAACAACAGTACTTTTAATGATATGTGCATCGCTTCTTTTGTATCTGAATACCGTGTTCTTGGTCGAACAGAAAGGGGTTCAAAAGCTATTCCGTTACTAAATGCATTGGGCGCAATTGCTAAACGAGAACGGACAAAGCCGGCCATTGTTAGATATGCACGGTTTTCAGAGACAAAAGATCCAGAGTTATTCCATCTAAGCATCCTTCAATTATTCTTACCATATCGCAATGAAGCCGACCTTAAGCCGGCTCCATATGAAACGTATAAAGACTTTATGAAAACGGGGAAATGTGTTTTAGTGACGGGTCGGTACATTCAGTAAAGTCAATTGTTGATGCGAATCGGTCTTGTTTGAAGTCGAGGCCAAGGATCTGGATGAGATCCAAGAGGCAATGAACTGTGAAGAGCTTCTGGAAGAGGCATGGGCCGATCTCTGCCCAGAGCAGGAAGTTGAAAGATTGGAGTCGAAGGAGGAGTTTAGAGAGATGTTGCAGGAGGTCCTCTCTGAGCATGAGCAAGAGCCCATCCCTGACTTGGCTGTAAGGAATGAGGACATTCGTCATTTGGAGAGGACAAATGGTTTGAGTCGTCCTGAGGGTCTTGCACTTGTGCGAAGCCTGAATGAGCAGCAGCTGTCTATTTTTTACAAGATACGGCAATGGTGCTTAGACAAGGTTGCCGGAAACAACCCTGAGCCATTGCACTTATTTATATCAGGTGGGGCTGGCACCGGGAAGACTCACCTGATTAAGGCTATTCAGTATGAAGCGTCGCGGTTGTTGGCTCCTATTGCCCATAGTCCTGATAATATTACTGTTTTGTTAACGGCTCCGACCGGGATAGCGGCATACAATTTACAAGCGGCTACTATCCACTCAACATTTTGTATCCCTGTAAGCAATAAAGACATGACTACAGACCAAAGTAAACACACAAAAAATGTGATAAGCTGGGAGAAAACAAGGTTAATACACTGCGCACACAATACAGTGATGTTCAAATAGTAATAATTGACGAAATATCAATGGTGGGCCAAAATGTATTTGACCACATTGAGAGCCGGTTGCGTCAGATTAAACAGACGGGTGACTTGGTTCTATTTGGAAATGTTTGCGTGATTGCAGTTGGAGATTTTTATCAATTACCACCCATTAAGGCTCATGCTCTGTACCAAGAGCGAGTGGGGATAAATTTTTTCACAGATTACTTTAGTATGGCAGAGTTAAAAACCATTGTTCGACAACAAGACAGTACTTTTGCTGAACTCTTAAACCGGATAAGAGTGCGTTCAAAGGGACAGCTATGCTCCAAAGCGACATCAATATATTAAAGTGTCGTGAAACGGGTGAAAAGCCCGATGTTTTGCATATTTTCACGACGAAGGCTTTTGTCAGAGCATATAACTTGAAAAGACTCCATAGTGTTTGTGCTGAAGTGATGACCATCAATGCTCGTGATTTTGGACTGGATAAGAACTCTGGTAAATTAAAGGAATTAGATGGTCATCTGTGTCTCCCTAAAAAACAAAAACCCAGCTTGGTAGAGGAACTGCATATCGGTGTTAATGCACGCGTTATGCTTTGTAAAAATATGGACATTTCTGATGGTTTAGTAAATGGGGTGTGTGGCGTTGTTACACATATAGTTAAAGATCCGCAGAACAAAAGGCGCCCTTTAGCTATATATGTTAAATTTGATTACTCTAAAGTGGGCGCAAAGAAAAGGAAGCAGACCCGTACCCCTGCAGACCTGACTGGTTCTACACGCATAGGACCAGCTGAAGAACAGGTGAATGACCGCTGCGAGAGGCGTAGACAGTTTCCGTTTAGACTCGCGTGGGCCTGTACCGTACATAAAGTACAGGGAATAACTGTAGATCAAGCTGTGGTATCCCTGAAACAAGTATTTACTGCGGGTCAGGCGTATGTGGCCTTAAGTCGCGTCCGGAGTTTAGAAGGTCTTGTAATTCAAGACTTTTCAGAAAAGGCCATTTACTGTAATGACAACATTAAAGCTGCATTAGAGAACCTGCCTCCCTTTGTGGTCGACAGTTTGCCCTGGCACAGACAAGAGGCACATGTTTTCACTGTATTTTTTATGAATGTACAGGGATTAGCCCGACATGTGTCTGACTTGGCTTCACGCACACAGCTTTTGCAGCCTAACTGTATTGCTGTGGTAGAGACATGGTTACCTGTAGACTCATCTTTTAATAATTGTCAAATTGAAGGTTATACCTTCCATAGTCGTCCCCGTAGTATCTCGTACCAGGGCAGTAACCACACAGCGTTGGTGAGTTTACGCGGCCAACAATACGGTGGAGTTGGCCTGTACTGTGAGGAAAAGCTTAACTATGAAATCACAGCACATGATTTGGATTTAGAGTGTTTGGTCAATTATATTGCAGAGCACCAAATCATCATAGCAGTAGTTTACAGACCACCATCTTATCCCGTGTCTCTATTCAAATTGAACATGGACAGGTTATTGAATTGGCTGAGCTCACATTGTGCCACTGTGGCCGTGATGGGAGATTTTAATGACGACGTATTGAAATCTACAAGTCTCTGCAATTTTATGGTAGAAAGAGGTTATGTTCAATACGTCACATCTCCCACAACTGAGAGGGGGACATTAATTGATCACTTCTATCTAAAGTCAAGTGATTATGAGATTGACTGTTCAGTTGTGCCAACATACTTTAGTGACCATGAAGGGATCGTTTGTTCTTTCAGGGCTAAATGCGTAGAAATGGCGTGTTTCAATTAGAGGCCATTTTTTGGTTAAAAAAAGGACAGCTGTTGCGTTTTGGGCTGACTTATCACTTTGCTTTTCTTATAGTTGGCATGTCTTGTGGTGTGTGCATCTTTGTCACCTCATGCCCATTTCTCTCTTACTTCATATTGAACATTCAGGATTATATCTTTGTCATTTAATTGGCATTGATCATGTAATTACTTTGGCAACATTCACTGTATTGTATAGTTTTTGAAGATCATTATTTGGAGTCTATTTAGCTGATGAGGTTAGGACACATTTTCATATCAATTTTTGCAGGTGTCTTTTCATTATATCTTTTGGATTACATAAAACAATAGTTACGGCCCTGGCCCACAGTCTAGTGGGACAGGGAGTGAGTTTGTCCAAGCAGTTGCTACTCCTTGTCCTCCTCTGTGCAGGTCATCCGCAGATTGGACCCTCCTCTGATTGACTTGACTTCTCTCCAACCACTTATTGAAGCTGAGTGCAGGCACTTGTGCACTGGCAACTGCCTTGGCTCGCTTCCTCGCTGCTGCATCACCCCTAAAGACTGTCAAATATATGATTGTTGTCTTTGGCTTTGTAAATATCTGTGAATAAATGGCGCGTAATCGCCTTTAAGCCTTCCTATGTCTTGTGTTTTGACTTCATTGCACCGGTCATGACATTATTGATATTGTTTTTACAGTCAAAAACATGTTCATAATAATAAAGCATATCCATAAGAATATCACTATGATCCTAGCTGACAACTAGAACTTTTTCACACTTGCACATTTTAAACCGAAAGTAACGCGCTACAACATCCAGTGGCTATAGTTTAGCGTTAAACCATGAAGAAAATGGCTAATTTTTGGTGTGTTTGCTTTTGTTCTGTTCCCGTTTGCTCTCGTGGGGCAAGAAAACAACCATACCTCTCTTATCACGCTTTTCCGACGGACTCGGATCAAAGGAGGCAATGAAGCAGTTAAAGTATCCAGAATTCTGCAGAATAAAGCCAGGGATTTTGTATGCAGCTAGCGCTTCACTAATCACAGAGGGAGACTTTGGCTCAAATCAACCACTTATTCAACAATTCCAGGGACACCAACACACCTCATGAAGGTACACTTACTACTTTCATGTAATTTATCCAAAAAGCCTTAATTTCCACCATCTCAGTGGCACAATCCTAGCTGATTTACAGTTGCTAGCCTTTTTCTAGCCTAGCCTAGCCTTTTTCTTTCCATAGAAATTATGAAATCTGTGTAATATGTATTAATCTACTGACATTTCTTTACTTAAAGAAATACTTCTTCACTACCTTGTTATATTAGACTATTGGTAATTAGACTGAAATAGACATGACAGTTAATTGATCTTAGACAAAAACTCACATTGCTCAGTTTTTCACATAGTGCTTAAAGTTGTGATCATACACCCACTACAACCTTAATCCATGTTTTAAGCTAAAGTCATGTGGACAATTTCCCCCCAAAAATACTATCAAAGTGAATGAATACGAATATAGCTATAATACTATATTAGTGGGCATGACATGTGTTTCCCCCAACATTCAATTCCATGTTGTAATTCCCTTTGCCTTTGTATGTGTACAGGTTATGCATTCAAAGACTGACTGAACGAGGGTTTGAACATGTCCATTGTGTGACCAGAGACACCTGCACCAATGGTTCAGCTCTTTTCCTCAAAGTAGAAGCCAAAGTTGTGTTTCTGATACATGAAGACCATCATCAGACTTGTTTTCATCTGGGTTTAATTTGAACCTAAACATTGGACTATAGAGGTGCTCATCACATAATTAGAATATCATGAAAAAGTTCATTTGTTTCTATAATTCAACTTAAACTGTGAAGCTAGTATATAATTATAGACTCATTACATGCAAGTAACATGTCAAGCCTTTATTCCTTATAATTTTTATGATTATGGCTTACAGTACATTTTCAATATATTCTAATTTTACGAGATTTGTAATTTGGGGTTTTTACAAGCTGAGCCATAATGAACATAACAAATTAAGGCTATACATGTCACTTTGCATGTAATGAGTCTATATTATTAGTTTCACAGTTTAAATTGAATTACAGAAATTAACTTTTTCATGATCTAATTACTGTATATGACGAGCACCTGTAAATGAGTAACAAATCTTCAACTGCTCACAGGAAACCTCTGTACAAAAAAAAACAGCATTTCCATTGAAGCCACCTATGAGAAGACATATCAAAACTAAATGGAAGGACCTTGGCTCATACACACTGCTGCAAGAATTAAAAATATATTTCACATCGTTTTTGAGGTGTTCAAGTTAAATTTATCTGTGAATCTGTCTACTGTAATATTTAAAACTACAAGTATACGTTTAACATTGAATTACATCCATAACTTCATTTGAAATATTTAGATGAACTCTTACAAATATGTTTTATTAAGCTTTTCTTTTTTCACAAATGTCATCCTGTATTTAAAGGAATAGGCCACCATTTTTACATACTGAGATATGTTCTTACCTTAGCTTAGACGGGGTCATTTGTACCTGTCTGGTCTCCACGTGTGCCTTCCATAAGGTAAACACAGCACAGACGGCGTTAGCATTCAGCCTCTCCTCCTCTCCTCTCTAGCTTCAAACGAGGTGAAGATAGAAGCTACCAAGCTCTTCCACGTTTTCGCTATTTAAATATGGTTACATGAATTAGTTACATAATGTATAGTTACATAAAATTAAACAATGTGGATTTTCTAAGCGGATAAAAAGGGGAACTATATTGTAAGGCGTAATAATACCAGGAGTAGTTCGACATCCGCACAGTAATATCTTCACTTTACTGTGCAGATGTCGAACTACTCCTGGTATTATTACACCTTTACAATATCCACATTGTTTAATTTTGTGTAACCAATTCATGTAACCATATTTAAATAGGGAAAACGTGGAAGAGCTTGGTAGCTTCTATCTTCACCTAATTTGAAGCTATAGAGGAAAGGAGGAGAGGCTAAATGCTAACGCCATCTGTGCTGTGTTTACGTGACTGAAGGCACGCGTGAAGACCAGACAGGTACAAATGAACTCGTCTAAGGTAAAAACATATCTCAGTATGTAAAAACAGTGGCCTATTCCTTTAAAAGTACAACTTCCATGTTCTCCAACACTGTTTTGTCCGCAGCCTTCACCACTAGCTGGTGTAGGTCTTCTCCATGGTGTTTGCATCGCTGCCAGCTCTTCATCGCTCTTCCTTCTACTGTGGCCTCGCCTTCAAGCTCTGCTGCTCCATGTTAAAAGTCTGTCAAGAAACATTTAAAATGCAATTAAATCCTACACAACGACAACACATGTTTTTCTAAATGTACTAAATAAACCTGAAGCAATAAAACATTGTATTGATTTTTCTGATACATCACCATGTTGTCACAACACTGTCAGGCAGTGATAAAAGAAGTACACAATTGGTTTACTAAAAGTTTTGCTGCTGCTCAGTGAAGTTACTAGAAGAAAATCATACTTTGAAACATTACTGAGATTTTGTAACACTGTTGGGAGTTTCTTTTATGATGTTTCTGATCAAAACTACTTTAAGCTTTTTATTTTGTTCCACCTTTAACTACAAGAAGTCGTGCAACCAGCTTAAAAATAGTAAAATAGTAAAGCACATCAAAATTACACTGTTAAATTATGTTCACCACTGCAGTTGTTGATTGAATGGTGACAATATGTGGTACCGGTGGTGACAGACTTACGATTTAGTGTTTAACATTTTGTTGCTCTCCACTTCTGCTCTTCAAAGTAACCCCAAATGCATCAATTTCCTATGCTGATTGACCTGCAAGAATAACAAATAATTATTACCGTAGTAAGAATAATCAGTATCTTATACTGATTAAGAAACAATTGGTTATTTCAATACAAAACTGTTTTCAATCAGGAAAAAATATGCCTGCGGGTAGTAAATGGTGAGGAGGCTCTGGATCTATACAAGGTGCTAAAACTAAACCTCTAAACATTCTTGAGGACATACTTGAGTTATCTTTGTGATTCCTTCATTCAGGATTCATGTACAATTGACTGGAAGCAGGACTTTCACGGAATGGAGCAGCTAGTGACTTAGCACAGACTTTGTCATTATGCATAATTAGCCATGTGTTGTGTGGCTTAACTTGGGTTTTTCACCCTCAATATTGTCTCAGAAAAATGATAGTTACGTGAGTCACAGTGAGACAAAGATTTGGAGGTGATAGATTGAAGAAAAGTATGTATTAGATGTCAGTAGCCTGAAGCTAACAGCCTTAGCCTTAGCAGCTGTTGACACGAGCAAAACAAGGGCTAAAACAAGACCTAAACATGAAATACACATCTGAACTAAAACAGCTGTCAGACACTTACCAGTACAACAATGTGTGAGCCATTACTTGAGGACATCTGTGGGTGTGCTGAGCAATTATATCGGCCCATCTCACTGACGCAGTTCAGGCTAGCTGTGTCCCTTTGGTCAGTCCAACACCAGCGCCTTTTACGTTGTTTCCAGGTAGAAACATGAATATAATTAGAGCCCATTTTCACAGCCTGCCCACCTGACTGTGACTGCGATTACCTCCGCATCAGCGAACGAAAAGTGGGCAAATTAAGTGACTTTGTTGAAAAAACAGGTGCTATTTTCCCTTAGACCCGCGAAGACTGGAAGTGACTGGGCGCTAGTATGCGCTACTTCCGGTTGTCGTGAAAAGGTCTATACATAAGCATTAATTGTAAATGAAATAAAGTGCCACAGAAAGCCTCAAAACAACATTTTGGAGATAATATCTACCTCACACTTAATTTTCTGGGAATGGAAGGTTCATATGAAATAAGTAGGAGATGTGTTACATTTTGCACACTTGTACCCTAAAGCAATTTCCTACACTCAATACACATTTTATGATTGTCTAAATTGCAACTCATTTATAGTAATCCTGAGTGGTTTTGCACAAGTAGTGCCCTCCTTGTGCACTACAAAAGCACAAGGAGGGCAAGGGAGGGAAGGCATTGTAATCCCTCCTCCCCCATTAAAATGCTGAAAGAAAACATGTTTATGTAGGCCAAATCATTGTGTAGCATAAACATAGAGAAACTTTCTGCTTTTCTATAGTACAATTGTGTGTAATTTTTCAGGAAAGAATTATCCCTCCACCCAATAAGTCGACATGTAATTTAGCTTGTGCCACCTGAAATTGGTAATTTAAATATAATATATCTGTCCATGCGCACTACAAGATAGCGATTTCCGTTATATGTGCAGCGGCCATATGAAAAGAGAAAGCATTAGAAAAATGTCCATGCTGTGTTTGAACTGGCAACCTCTTACACCAGAGACCAGCATAATATCACTGAGCTATAAGTCCATACGAATTTTTGCGTGATGTGGGCTACTTGTCTTTAAATCTCCGGGTTCGAAAATGGGTTCCGGCACGGTGCTGTAGGAGAGAGGTCATTTCAGGTCATTTTCCCCCCATTTTCTCAATTGTTTTCGACATTTCCCCTCAGTTTTTCCTAAATTGTTTCCCTACTGTCCCCCAAGTCTTTCTGTGTAGTTGCGCATATTTCTAAAATGTTCGTTCTTCGTTTTTAATGGTGCTGATTCATGTTCTTCCCAGTAGGTGGCCAGTCCAAAAAGGAAAAAAAACTTAAGGTGGGAATTGATCCAGCTAACTCATGATTGGGAGTCCAGCACTCTACCTACAGAGCTATGGCAGATATAGTTGAGAAAACCTTGGATTAATATTATGAAAAGCACTGAGCTCATGTATTTTCAGAAACGGAGGGACGGCTTTACAGTTCAGCCAATATTAATTGAATCATTTTATAATTAGAGCAAAGTTGACTGGGAGGCGAAATATTTGAGAGGATGCTCCAGCCATGCAGCAACATCAATGGGTGAAACAATATGTTGGTCAAACCCATTGGTCAGACGCACAGTTATGCCATTCCTGGCCTAAAGGCTTTAACTGGGCTGCAGCAGGAGCATTGGCTGCTGTTCCAGATATGAACTAAGCGTAACTGTCAGGTAAATCTATCAAAAATAAAAAAATAAAAACATGAGACAAGTTTCAAAGCCATATTTGAACTGGCAACCTCCTGCACTTGAGACCTGGAAACTATCACTGAGCTATAATGCTACACTGAAGTAAACCTGCCTGATGAGCCCTACTTTTCCCTAAATCCCTGGGTTTGAAAATAGGCCCAAGCAAGGCATTGGAGGAGAGAACTCATTTCAGGTAATTTTTGCCCCTCCATTTTTTGATTGTTTTCGACATTTCCTCCTAGTTTTGCCTCTCTTGGTTCCCTACTGTCCCCCGAGTCTTTCTGTGTAGTTGCGCACATTTCTAAACTGCTCTTTTTTTTTGTTTTTAATCAGGGTGGGACCATAGACGCCGATTAATGTTGTTCCCAGTAGGTGGCCATACAAAAAAAAAAAAAAAAAAAGGCTAGAGTGGGAATTGATCCAGCAAACTTGTGATTGTGAGTCCAGCACTCTACTTATGGTGCTAAGGAGCTATAGCTGAGAAGACCTTGGATTAATAAAAAGCACTGAGCCCATGCATTTGCAGAAAACGGAGAGATGGCTTGACAGTTCAGGCAAGATTAATTGAATCATTTTATAATTAGAGTGAACTCGGCAGTGAGACAAATATTTGAGAGGATGCTTCAGCCATTCAGCAACCTCGATGGGTGAAACAATATTTTGATCAGGCCCATTTAGTAGGAGGAACGCATAGGGAGACGGACAGGAAACAGCCAAACTGAACTTCCTGTGATTGTACAGTCCAAAAAGCTGAAATTGGAGCAAAAAACGTTCAAATTAAAGCTTCTTTCTGTGACAGAGGGGTAGTAAAACTACGTATGACTCTAAAAGTGTGGCTTTGTGAATAAAGGGAGAATTTGGGAAAAATGGACGATTTGCTGGAGGAACTCTGACAGAGGCCAACATGCTGCCAAAAGAAAAACTCTGGTTATTTTGACGGTGGATGGGCGGGTCACATGCCACTTAGAAGCCACTTCTAGCATCTTAAGCCACAAGGTGGCGCTGTTGTGCTCAGGCATGAGCCAGCAGGTGGTGCTGTTGTGCCAGTTTGCTCAGGCATAATAAGTGGAGTGGTTAACTTGACACCCACATATTATACATTGTCGGAAAGCTCTGACAAAGGCGCACGTGACTGTCAGGGTCATTGGTCGCTGCGAGTATGCAGTGACCATCATGTGTAGATGAGTTAGAAGTGATCAGTAGCTCATTCGGACAAACGCCCTAGGCGGAGTTCGTTCAAATGCGACATGAGCGTAAACGCAGCCTCATTTTCCCACTCAAAATAGGGGACTTCCTGTTTGTCAGGGGGTGGGCCACAATAATGTTTTTTTGCTGGTATCACTTGAACAATGTCTGTGCGAACGGCGTGACTGTCCGCCAAAGTTTGTTGAGGCTCCGGCTCATCAAATGTTTTTTTGCAATTTTGCAGGTGGCGCTGTTGTGTCATTTTGCATGAGCAAATGTGAACCTCATTTTTTCATAAATTTTTCACCGGACCGGATTTTCGGTGAATTTTAATTGACTTTTCGTGCATGTTCAGGGGGTCAAAATCCAGTTTCCGTGGGAGGAAAGAAGAAAGAAAGAAATAAAAAATAATATTTTTTACAAAAACAATATAGCCGTGTTCCCGCCACCACACATTATACATGTTTGGAAAGCTCTGACCAAGAGCTATGCCGTTTGTCGGGGTCATTGGTCGCTGTCGTGTCTGTTGTGTGCGTGATTGGCCGCAGAGGTCCATACTGCGTTGCAGGAACAATAGGCTCTTACGCCATGTATGCGCTCGGGCCTAATAGGGTAGCGGTTGCCTTGACCCCACATATTATACATTTTCGGAAAGCTCTGACTAAGGCGCATGTGACTGGCGGGGTCTTTGGTCACTGCCGAGTATCCAGTGACTAAGGGATTACATGCACATATATATTATAATGGAGCCAATGGCATGGGAGACACATTTACCCTTGCCGCACCCACATCTTTCAAAATAGGATATGTCTATAATGCAATTTTTTACTCGATGAAGTGATACGAATTTCTTACATGTTTGCAAAAAAAAAATTGAAACTGCATTCTTCAACATATAGATAGGTGGCGCTGTTTTTTGGAAATTTTAGTGGCTCCCATGGATTTTTTGAATGGGCAAGAAATAAAGAATGTGTCAAATGCCCAAGTTTCCATGTCGGTATTGAATTCTTGAAGAATGGGAGAGTTGTGTGCCTCTCCAATTGGATTAACATTAGCCATGTGGGCATCGCCATGAGAATACTGTTCAAAATTAGGGCATGTGTCAGTTGATTTTTGGATTTGGGATGCCCATAAGCTATGTCTCTGCCGAAGCTCACTACAATTGGGAGATAATTTTGGCTTCAATTGCAATATTTTCCTCTGTAGGGGGCGCTTAGTGTCCACGACACCGGTTCCTCCTTTAAGCCATTCAGTGTGAAGGGGCCAGTAAGTGTTTAAGTTTTTGGTTTGAAATTGGTTGTTTTGTGCAAATAGGAGGCATTTTTCGTGTGCTTGAAAATTGCGCAAAATAAAGGTCCAATTTTGGGGCTACTGGATGGAAAACCGCAAAAGTTTAGCACATTTTTGGATTTAGATAACTTTTTGATCCCATATGTTTAGATGAGGTTAGAATGTCAGTTATTCATTCGGAACGCCCTATGGCGGAGTTCGTTCAAATGCGACATGAGCGTAAACGCAGCCTCATTTTTCCACTCAAAATAGAGGGGAACTCCTGTTTTGTCAGGGGGGGGGCCACAATAATGTTTTTTGCTGGTATCACTTGAACAATGTCTGTGCCGAACGGCGTGACTTGTCCGCAAAGGTTTGTTGAGGCTCCTGCTCATCAAATGTTTTTTTTTGCAATTTTGCAGGTGGGCAGCTTGTTGTGTCTTTTGCGTATGAGCCAAATGTGAACCTCATTTTTTTCATAATTTTTTCACGGACCGGATTTTCGGTGATTTTAATTGAGTTTTCGTGCATGTTCAGGGGCTAAAATCACGTTTTCCGTGGCGGAAAGAAGAAGAAAGGAAAGAAATAAAATAAATAATATTTTACAAAAACAATATAGCGGTTGTTCACCGCCCCACATTATACATGTTTGGAAAGCTCTGACCAAGAGGCTACATGCTTTTGTCCGGGTCTTGGTCCGCTGTCGTGTCTTTGTTGTGTGCGTGATTGAGCCGCAGAGTCCATTTTGCGTTGCGGAACAATAGCTCTTACGCCAGTATGGCGCTCGGGCCTAATAGGGTGCGGTTGCCTTGACCCCCACATATTATACTTTTCGGAAAGCTTCTGACTAGGCGCATGTGTACTGCGGGGTCTTTTGGTCACTTGGGGCGAGTTTATCCTCAGTGGTAAGGGATACATGCACATATTTATATTATATGGAGCCTAATGGTGCTGATTGGGAGCCAATTTACCTTTTGCCGCATCCCAATTCATCGTTTCAAATGATGTCTTATAATGCCATTTTGGTTACTTGTAGTGAAGTTGATATCGAATTGTTCTTACAATGTTGTCACAGCAGGAAAAAGTTGAGAACTGGCGATATCTTCAACATATAGGTAGTATGGTGGCGCATGTGGTTTTTGGGTAAGTTTAGTGGCTCCTTGGTTTGTTGTATATGGGGCAAGAAATCAATGGAATGTCGGTCAATGTGAAAAGCCAAGTTTCCATGTCGGATGTGGCATCTTGAAGAATGGAGAGTTGTGTGTCCTCTCAATTGGTGTGTGTTGAATTAAACATATAGCCATGTTTGTGTTGGATCGCCATGAATATCTGTTACAAAAATAGGGCTGTGGTGTGATGATCTTTTTGGATTGGATCGCATTAAGCTATGTCTTGTGGCAGAGTCTCATACACAATTTGGAAGATAACTAATTTTTTTGGCTCCAATGCCAAAAACATATTTCACTCTTGTAGGGCGCCTATAGTTGTCCACAGACCACCGTTCCTTCCTTTAAGCCAATGGGCAGATGTGAAGGGGCAGTAAGTGTTTAAGTTTTGGTGAAATCTGAAGTTGTTTTGTGCAAATAGGGAGGCATGTTGTATGTCCTGAAAATTTGCCCAAGAATAAGGTTCATTTTGGGCTCCACTGGACGGCAAACTCCGCAAAATGATGTGCACTTTGATAACTTTTGACCCCATCTGTGTTAGAGAGTTAGAAAAGTGATCAGTAGCTCATGTTCGGACTCACGCCTAGGCTGGGTTCGGTTCTAAATGCGACATGCAGCGTAAAGCGCGCTCTGCTTTTTCCACTCAAAAATAGGGGGACTTCCGTTTGTTCGGGGTGGTGGCTCAATATGTTTTGCTGGTTTACTGAACATGTCTGTGCCGCGGCTGTGTACTGTCCGTCCTAAAGTGTTTGATGTACTGGTCTATCAAATGTTTTTTTTTGCCAATTTGTCAGGTTTGTGTGCGTGTTGTGTTCATTTTGTCAGGTATGAGCAAATGGGACCTTCATTTTCATTAAATTTTTGACCTGGGCCGATTTTTTCTGGTGTATTTTAATTGACTTTCGTGTTTGTTTGTCAGGGCAAATCCAGTTTCCGTGGGTGGAAAGAAAGAAAGAAAGAAAGAAAGAAAGAAAAATAATAATATTGTTTTTCAAAAACAATATAGCCGTGTTTCCGCCCACCCACACATTATACTTGACCAGAGCTATGCGTTTGTCTGGTGTGTCATTGTCGCTGTCGTGTTGTGTGTGCGTGAATTGGCCGCAGAGGGTCATACTGCGTTGCAGGAAAATGGCAGGGAACATATGGCGCTCGGGCCTAATAAGGGTAGCGGTTGCCTTGACCCCACATATTATACATTTTCGGAATAGCTCTGACTTAAGGCGCATGTGGACTGGCGGGGTGCTGTGTGGTCCTGTGAGTATCCAGTTGAGTAATGGAGTATACTTGCACATATATTATAAGAGCTCAATTGGCGAACACATTTACCCTTGCCGCTCCCCTCTTTCAAAATAGGATATGTCTATAATGCAATTTTTTTACTCGATGAAGTGATACGAATGTTCTTACAGATGTTTGCAAAAAAAAAATTTGAAAACTCTGCATTTTCTTTCAATATATATTATGGGATGTCTTGTGGGTCGTGTGATGTTTTGGATTTTAGTGGGCTCCATGGATTTTGAGGGCAAGATAATAAGAATGTGTCAAATGCCCAAGTTTCCCATGTCGGTATTGAATTCTTGAAGAATGGGAGAGTTGTGTGCCTCTCCAAATATGGATTAACATTAGCCATGTGGGCATCGGCCTTGGAGATACTGTACAATAGGTCAGGGGTTCATTGACTTTTTGATTGGAGTCCCATATAGTATGTCTCTGCAAAGCTTCACACATTTGGAGAAACTATTTTTTGGCGTTCAATGAAGAAGACAATTTTCCACCTGTAGGGGGCGGTATGAGTGTCACGACCACCTTCCTCCTTGATGCCATTCTAGATGTGAGGGGTCGTTTTAGTGTTTAAAGTTTTGGTTGAAAATCTGACTTGTTTTGTGCAAATAGGAGGCATTTTTCACGTCTGAAAAATTTGCCACAAAAAGGTAATTTTGGGCTCACTGGACTGGAAATCGTGCAAGAAGTGCACAGATTCTGTTGGATAACTTTGAATGCGCGCATCATATGTGAGTATGATTTTGGATAGTGATCAGTAGCTTCATCGGACATAACCCTAGGCTGGGGTTCGTCAAATGGCGATCGATGAGCGTACGCTGCTCATTTTCACTCAAAGGACTTCCTGTTTGTGGTGTGGTGGGGCCACAATAATGATTTTTTGCTGGTATCACTTGAACAATGTCTGTTTGGGCGAACGGGGCGTGATCTGGTCCGGCCAAAGTTTGTTGAGTCCGGCTCGATTCATACTTTGTTTTTTTGCAATTTTGCAGGGTGGCGCTGTGTGTGTCATTTGCATGAGCCAAATTGTGACTGGCAGTGTGTTCATAAATTTTTTCACCTGCTGACGGATTTTTCCGGCGTGATGTTATTGATTTTCGTGCTGTTCGGGGGTCAAAATCCAGTTTCTCGTGGGGCGGAGAGAGAAAGAAGATTAAAGAAGAAATAATTGAATATTATTTTTACAAACAATATAGCCGGTTGTTCCGCGCCAGCTCACACTTGTGTGTATAATGTTGAAGCTCTGCAAGGAGCTTTGGCGTTTGTCGGGGTATTGGTCGGGCGCTGTGTTCGTGTTTGTTGTGTGCGGGTGAGTTAGGCGCGCAGAGGTCGTCATTGACTGGGTTGCAGGAACAATAGGCTCTTACGCCATGTATGGCGCTCGGGCCTAATAATATTTTTTACAACAAAACAATATAGCGTTTTCCCGCCACCACACATTATAACAGGTTTGGGAAGCTCTGCCAGGCTATTGCTGTTTGTCGGGGTGCATTGGTCGCTGTCGTGTCTGTTGTTGTGCGTGATGGGCCGTCAGAGTGTCCTGTCTGGTTGCTGTGGAAATAGGTCTTAGCTCGATGTATGGCGTCGGGCCTATAAAGGGTATGCGGTTTGCCTTGACCCCCACATATTATACATTTTTCGGAAATGCTCTGATGCTATAGTGCACATGTGGATGGCGGGGGTCTTGAGTCACTGGCCGGAGTTATCCAGTGAGAAGGGTTTAACTGCACATTATATTTATAAGGACGAAATGCATGGGAGAACCATTTTACCTTGGCCGTCACTCACAGCGTTCTCATATAGGATATGTTATAATGCAGATTTTTTACTGATGGTATCGAATGTTCTTTAACATGTTTTGCAGAAAAAAAATTTGAATCTTGCATTCTTAAACATTATAGATAGTTGGCGCATTTATTTGTTTTATGGAATTTTGTGGCTCACATGGTATTTTTTGATTGGGTCATAGTAAATTAAGAATGGTCAATGCCCAGGGTTTCCATTTCGGTATTGAATTTCTTGAGAGTATGGGAGTAGTGTGGCCTCTTCAATGTGTTGTACTTTAGCTCCATGTGGGCATCGCCATGAGTATTTACTGTACAAATAGGGCATGGGGTGCATGACTTTGGTATTGGATCTAGCTATGTGTTCTCTGCAAAGCCACACAATTTGGAGAACTAATATTTTTGGCTTCAATGCTAAAATTAACATTATTTTCACTCTGTAGGGGGCGCTTTGTGTCCACGACCACCTGTTCTCTTTAAGCCTATTAGATGTTGAGGGCGAGGTAGGGTGTTTAGTTTTGGTTGAAGATCTGAGTTGTTTTGTTGCAATAGGAGGCAATATTTTCATGTCATTGAAAATTTGCCAAATAAAAGACGTTCAATTTATTTGGTGGGCTCTTACTGGATGGAACTCGTAAGATTAGCACAATTGCTGTTGGATTAACTTTTGATCCCCATCATGTTTAGATGATGGAGATGTGTATCATTGTTAGCTTAATTCGACAAAACGCCCTAGGGCGAGTTCGGCAAATGCGACATGGCGTAACGTTCAGCCTCATTTTTCTCACTAAAATAGGGACTCGTGTTGTCGGTGTGGGCCCTCTCTTAATAATGTTTTTGTGGGCTGGTTCATCACTTGAATCAATGTTGTGCAACGGGCGTGACTGTCCGCAGAGTTTGTGTGAGGCTCCGGCTCATCAAATGTGTTTTGCAATTTTGCAGGTGGGTCAATCTCTCTCCCTCTGCAGAGCCCAATGTGAACCTCCTTTTTTATTAAATTTTTCACCGGAGGGACCCTGGATTTTTCGTGGTTGATTTAATTGAGTTTTCGTGCATGTTTCAGGGGGTCCAAATCCGTATTCCGTGGGCGGAAAGAAATAAAGAAAGAAGAATAAAAATTAATAATATTTTAACAAAAACAATATCAGGCCGTGTTTCCGCCCCACACATATATACATGTTTGGAAGCTCGCCAGAGTATGCGTTTGTCGGGTCATTGGTCGCATGTCGATGTCTGTTGTGTGCGTGATGGCCGCAGGGTCCATTCTGCGTGCGGACATAGCTCTTTACGCATGTATGGCGTCGTTGCCTAATAAGGTAGCGGTTGCTTGACCCCACATATTATACCATTTTCGGAAGCTCTGATAGGCGCATGTGATTAAGACCCCGGCGGGGTCTTTGGTCATGCCGAGTCTTCCAGTGGTTAGGGATTACATGCCATATATAATTATAATGGAGCAATGGATGGGGACACTTTCCCTTGCCGCACCACATTCTTTCAAATAGGATATGTCTTTATTTGCAATTTTTTACTTGATGGAATGATCGATGTTTCTTACATGTTTTGCAAAAAAAATTTGAACTGCTTCTTCACATTAGATAGGTGGCGCTGTTTTGGAAATTTTAGTTGGTCACATGGATTTTTTTGCATGGGGGCAGAATTAAGAATGTGTCAAATGCCATTTCCATTCGGTTATTGAATTCTTGCAGAACATGGGAGCGTTGTGTGCCTCTCCATTGGATTACCTTAAGCCATGTGGGCTTCGCCATGAGTACTGTACAAATAGGCCATGGGTGTTCATTGCTTTTTGGTTGGATTCCATAAGCTATGTCTCTGCAAGTCACACAATTTGGAGAAACTAATTTTTTGGCTTCCATTGCCAAATATTTTCACTCTGTAGGGGGCGCTATAGTGTCCACGACCACGTTCTCCTTTAGCATTAGATGTGAGGGCGTAAGTGTGTTTAGTTTTGGTTGAAATTGTGTTTTTGTGGCAAATAGAGGCTTTTTATGTTGAATTTGCCAATAAAGGTCCAATTTGGGGCTCACTGGATGGAAACCGCAAAAGGATAGACTTTTTGGATACTTTTGATTCCCCATCATGGTTTGTGAGGTGAACGTGATCAGTTAGTCATTTCGGACACGCCTGGCGGATTCGTTACTCGCGCATGAGGTAAGCAGCCTCATTTTTCACTCAAATGTGGGATTCCTGTTTGTCAGCGGGTGGGGCCACAGTATGTTTTTTGTGGTATTCACTTGAAATGTCTGTGGCGAACGGCGTGTGTCCGCAAGTTTGGTTGAGGCTCCGGCTCATCCATGTTTTTGCAATTTTGCAGGTGGCGTTTGTTCATTTTGCATGAGGCCAATGACTCATTTTTTCATAAATTTCACCGGACGGATTTTCGGTGATTTTATCTGAGTTTTCGTGCACTGTTCAGGGGGTCAAATCCAGCTTTCCGTGGGCGGAAAGAAGAAGAAAGAAAGAATAAGGAATAATATTTTTTTTACAACATAGCCGTGTTCCCGCCCCCAATCTATAATTGTTTGGAAGCTCTGACAAGGCTATGCGTTTGTCGGGGGGTATTGGTTCGCTGTCGTTTGTCTGTTGGTGTGCGTGATTGGCGCAGAGGTCCATACTGGTTTGCAGGAATGGCTTTACGCATTGTATGGGCTCGGTTATAAGGGTAGCGGTTGCTGACCCCATTATTTATACTTTTCGGAAGCTCTGGACTAAGGGGCATGGATGGCGGGTCTTTGGTCATGCGGTATCCGTGAGTAGGGATACACTGCCTAGTATTTTTGGAGGCCATGGCATGGGGATTTCCTTGCCGCCCAATCTTTCAAGAATGGATTGTCTATAATGCAATTTTTTATTGATGACGTGATACTGAATGTTCTTTACAATGTTTGCCACAAAAAGTTGAAACTGGCATTCTTACTATTGATGGTTGGCGCTTGTGTTTTTTGAATTTTAAGTGGCTCCATGGTTTTTTGTGGGCAGTAGAATGTTGTCAATGCCAAGTTTCCATGTCGTTTGTTCTTGAGAATGGGAGGTTGTGTGCCTCTCCAATTGGATTACATTTAGCCTGTGAGGCATCGCCATGAGAAATTACTGTTACAAATGGGCATGGGTGTCATTGACTTTGGATTGGGCTCCTAAGCTATGTCTCTGCAAGGCTACACAATTTGGGAAACTAATTTTTTGGCTTCATGCAACTATTTTCACTCTGTAGGGGCGCTATAGTGTCCACGACCACGTTTCTCTTTCTTTAAGCCATTCCAGAATGTGACCGGGGCAGTAAGTGTTTAGTTATTGGTTGAAAATTGTTGGTTTTGTGCAAATACGAGGCATCTTTCACTGTCTGAAATTTGCCCCTAAATAAAGGTCAATTGGGGGCTCCATTTGACGGAACCGCAAAAGATAGCAAATTCTTTGCGATATTTTGATCCCCATCATGTGTAGATGAGTTAGAAGTGATCACTAGCTCATTCGGACAAACTTCCTAGGCGGAGTTCGTTCAAATGCGACATGAGCGTAAACGAGCCTCATTTTTCCACTCAAATAGGGAACTTCCTGTTTGTCAAGGGGGGGGCAATAACTGTTTTTTGGCTGGTCATCACTTGCAATGTCTGTGGCCGAACGCGTGAACTGTCGCCAAAGTTTGTTGAGGTCCGGCTCATCCAATGTTTTTTTTTGCATTTTGCAGGTGGCGCTGTGTTCATTTTGCATGAGCAAATGTGAAACCTCATTTTTCATAAATTTTTTCAACGCGGGACCGGATTTTTTCGCGTGAATTTTAATTGACTTTTCGCTGAATGTTTCAAGGGGGTCAATCCAGTTTCCCGTGGGCGGAAGAAAGAAAGAAAGAAGAAATAAAAATAATAATATTTTTTTACAAAAACATATAGCCGTGTTCCGCCACACACATTATACAGTTTGGAAAGCTCTGACCAGAGCTATGCGTTGTCGGGGTCATTGGTCGCTGTCGTGTCCTGTTGTGTGCGTGATTGGCCGCAGAGGTCCATACTGCGTTGCAGGAACAATAGGCTCTTAACGCCATGTATGGCGCTCGGCTAATAAGGGTAGCGTTGCCTTGGGACCCCCCATATTATACATTTTCGGAAAGCTCTGACAAGGCCGCATGTGACGGCGGGAGTCTTGGTCACTGGCCGAGTATCCAAGTGAGTAAGGGATTAACATGCACAATATATATAAATGGAGCATGGCAATGGGAGAACATTTCCCTTGCCGGCACCCACATCTTTTCAATAGGATATGTCTATAATGCACATTTTTTTCTTGATGAAGTGATCGAATGTTTTACAATGTTTGCACACAAAAAAGCTTGAAACTGCATTCCTTCAACATATAGATAGGGTGGCGATGTTTTGGAAATTTTAGTGCTCCCATGGGATTTTTTTGAATGGGCAAAAATCGAATGTTCAAATGCCCACGTTTCATGTCGTATTGAAATTCTTGAAGAATGGGAGAGTTTGTTGTGCCTCTCCAATGGATTAACCATTAGCCATGTGCGGCATCGCATGAGAATACTGTACAAAATAGGGCATGGGTGTCATTGATTTTGGATTGGGATCCATACGCTATCGTCTTGCCAAAGCTCACACAATTTTGGAGAAACTAAATTCTTTTTGGCTCAATGCAAAAAATATTTTTAAACTCGTAGGGGGCGCTATAGTGTCACGACCACCGTTCCCTCCTTTAAGTCCATTCAGATGTGAAAGGGGAAAGTAAGTGTTTAAGTTTTTTGGTTGCAAATCTGACCTTGTTTGTGGCCAATACGAGGCATTTTCATGTCCTGAAAATTTGCCCAACTAAGGTCAATTTGGGGCTCCACTGGACGGAAACCGCAAAAGAATAGACAATTCTCTTGGGATAACTTTTGATCCCCCATCAGTGCTAGATGAAGTTAGAAAGCTGATCAGTAGCTCATTCGGAACACTACGGAGTCGTTCAGATGCGACATGAGCGTAGCAGCTCATTTTTCCACTCAAAATAGGGGACTTCCTTTTGTCAGCGGGGCTGGGGCACAATAATGTTTTTTTGCTGGTCATCTCCTTGAACAATTCGTGCCGAACCGGCGTGAGCTGTCCGCCAAAGTTTGTTGAGGTCCGCTCATCAAATGTTTTTTTTGCAATTTTGCAGGTGCGCTGTTGTGGTCATTTTGCATGAGCCAAATGGTTGAACCTCATTTTTCATAAATTTTTTCACCGGACCGGATTTTTCGGTGAATTTTAATTGACTTTTGTGCATGTTCAGGGGGTCAAAATCCAGTTCCGTGGCGGAAAGAAAGAAAGAAAGAAAGAATAAAAATATAATATTTACAAAAACAAATAAGCCGTGTTCCCGGCACCACACATTATACAGTTGTTGGAAAAGCTCTGACCAAGAGCTATGCGTTTGTTCGGCGGTCATTGTCCGCTGGTCGTGCTGTTCTGTGTGCTTGATTGGCCGCAGAGGTCCAATACTGCGTTGCAGGAACAATAGGCTCTTCCGGCCATGTATGGGCTCGGCCTAATATATTTTACAAAATATAGCCCCGTTTTGGGGTTCCGCCCACCACACATTTTAACATGTTTGGAAAGCTCTGACCAGAGCTATGCGTTTGTCGGTCATTGGCGCTGTCGTGTCTGCTTGTGTGAGTGGATTGGCCGCAGAGGTCCATTCTGGGCGTTGCAGGAACATAAGGCTTAACGCCATGTATGGCGCTCGGGCCTAATAAGGGTAGCGGTTTGCCTTGACCCCACATATTATAACATTTTCGCGGAAAGCTTATGACTAGGCACATGTGACTGGCGGGGTTTTGGTCACTGCGAGTATCAGTGGTAAGGGATACATGCACATATATATTATACGCGAGCCAATGCATCGGGGACACTTTACCCTTGCCGCACATCTTTCAAAAATAGGATATGTTTATAATTGCAATTTTTACTTGCATGAAAGCTGATACGAATGTCTTACAAATGTTTGCAAAAAAAATTTGAAACTGCTTTCTTCAACATAATAGATAGGCTGGCGCTGTTTTATGCGAAATTTTAGTGGCTCACATGGATTTTTGAAGTGGGCAAGAAATTAAGAATGTGTCAATGCCCAAGTTCCATTTCGGTATTGAATTCTTGAAGAATGGGAGAAGTTGTGTGCCTCTCCAATTGGTTAACCATTAGCAGTGGCATCGCCATGAGACTACTGTACAAAATAGGGCATGGGTGTCATTGACTTTTGGATTGGGTCCCATAAGCTATGTCTCTGCCAAAGGCTACACAATTTGGAGAAACTAAATTTTTGGCTTCAATGCAAAAACATATTTTCACTTGC